>OW121720.1:13600000-14200000 GCA_933228805.2 Hipparchia semele | reverse complement strand
GTAAAGGACACAAGCACCAAGGAGTGAAAAATTTTCTATACTTTTTATATTATGTGGGTAGGTAATGTATAAATAATAATTAATTGTCCCACTTAACATGATGAATAAAGCAATACAATTGCATGGATTGTCGCTATCTAATGTAAATTGTTATTATCGCTGATAAGCGGGATTAGGAATCAAATATCGAATTTTAGTAATTTTTCCATACGGTGTATCCAGATTTATTTCCGTATCTATCAAGTCTTAGCGAAGAAAGATATTATGTTTAAGTTGCGATAAAAGCGTAAATTATATGCGGTTACTGAAATGGATCACGTTGGGCCAACGCGTTTGCAGTGTGACGACCAACGTGTGGACGCAGTTTCTGTATGACGCATACATTCTTAGATTAAGTTTAACTTGTTATGTTCATTGGTTTAATTAGTTTTAATAGTACTAGGAATGTATTGAACGCATAATATTTCATGATGGATAAAATTTCAAAAATTAGAAGTTTTAAGTGATATTCAAATTGTATATAATTTTGGCCGTACTTTCTTTTGTAAAAAAAACTACAAATTAGCTGTGTATCATTTTCTATACAGATATAAAACGAGTATTATTTGTTGGAATTAAGACGTGTCTGGTTTTCCACATTTTCTAGTAAACACATGCGTGTTTTGAATTATTAGCAATCTAGCAAGTAATGAATGTAATGGACGAATTGATTTTTAAATACATATAAATTTTAAACTAATTAAAAGTAAACACATATTGATCTTTGATATGTATTTAAAAATTTATTCGGAAATTTGAGTGTAGGGAATAAACACTAATAAAAAATATAAAAAAGTGTAATGTACGAACTAAACTATGAACTATTTACCATTTTACTATAATAATATTTCGATAAAACTATTAATATATAATAATAAGTACACAATACAAACAAGAAAATGATATTTCTTCTAGGATTTAAACAACTCGATGGTCTAAAAATAAACATGCCAAGTGCAAATAAACTGAGTATAAACATTTTATTACCCGACTACCGCAAAGCCAAGAAGGGTTCTGATTTTAGGAGTCCATGTATGTATGTGTGTGTGTCAGTTTATCTGTGCTCCATCGTATGCACTGATTTTGACGAAAGATATCAAATCGATTCGTTATGTTTCGGGTGACATTTGGCTAGATTTTTTACGAACAACCGAATGAGACTGACCGAATCTAACATCACAAACATTAACGGCTTTAAACTGGTCTAAATATGCCATGTTAGTTTTATATACCATCGAACTGTGGACCACCGCACCTAAACCAAAGAATTAAAAATAAGTCAAAGAACTCCATTCCACACCAATTCTTACATAGGGCAAAATATCTACAGTATTAGTTTACTTAAAAATAAAACCAGACCAAAGGTGAATTTCCCTCAAACTACCATTTCCTTATTTAAACGCATGTCCAAAGTAAAGGCAGGTTGTCATTGATCCGGTAGCTGTCGACAGCGCCGCTGGCATGCGCGCGCTGTCTTTGTACAGATTTTCCATTCCAATGTTGTTTTGACATGTCATAGATTGTCAACCTTAAAGCAATTAGGTACATTATACGACATCTCAAAACAAAATGAAATCACACTCCTAGTATTACGTCCTGTTGCCTGCGATTTTGGACCCATGGGAGCGAAAATTTTCTACAAGATTAAATACATCTAAAAGGCTCTAAAAGTTCTTGGAAAAAACAATATTGAACTGACACCCGCAATTACAAATCAAAATCACAATTTTTATTTATCTTATTACGTTACATCAGACCACATCGCTCCGCCTGTGAAACACACAGATTTCTGCTTTACAATAGGCTGTTTCGCTAAGCTTTCGCCGCTGTCAAACAAAAGCTAGACCTTAGAAACTACCTGTTTTATCGCAGATATCTGCCTAATTATTACCACTGCTGGTATCACAAAGGAGATGTGCTAATCCTCTCGTAATATTCTTCAATGACAGCACTAATTGACGACCTGTCCATTTATAATTTAATTTAGTATTAGGGACCGATTTCACTAACGTAAATTAGGTCTTATCCGAGCCTTTTGATATTTTGGCAGATTTTCAATACAAAAACTGTTAACATATCAAGCTCGGAATAAGACTTTTTTATGTTAGTGACATGGGCATTCGAGTGCAACCGTGATATTCCATGTAGTACCTTCTCGTATATTTTCCTACCATAGTCAGTGTGTACATTGTTTAATCCGCGAATACACGCCCCACTGTTCCAAATGCTTACATCACAAGTGCACGATAGATACAACATCAACTAGAAATATGCTCATACTACATTTTATAACTGACTTCTTGTACTTTATTTATTTACAAAAATAATGTATGTAGAGCATGTTTCCTGACGAAGGGAGAAGCGCAGCAGCGTGACCCAAATTAATTGTATACACCGCGCCGTGGTCGACTCAAGACTGATGTTTGGGCCGAACGATCCACGTCCCGCACCCCACGGTTTCACCCCCTCTTCGTGGATTGAACACGTTGATATAGTTATATCAACTATTTTTCCTTGTCTAGTAAATAATAATTACAAAATCAGGGCAACGTGTTATTGTTCATGTCAAAAAGTTAGCCTGCAAAGTTTTATCAAAAACGATAACTTTTTTTTTTCAAGTATAAAAAAGTGGTTAACTACAAAAGGTAAGTATAGCTACTATTTTTAAGTTAGGTAAGTATACATACTTACTACGTTCTTATTTGTGAGAGTCTTAACTCCATAACCACTAGATATTTACTAGTCAACAAACGTCTCACTATCTTTTTATTAAAGTTGAGTAAACTACGACACTCACAACGCCGATAAGAGCGTGCACACATTACGCGATCCGATATAAGAACGAACTGAAATTGAATCGATTACTAGTGTTTTTAAAATTATTTGTTTAAGACCTTGTATACTCAATCTTTACAAATAAATTGAATTGAATTGAATTGAAAAAAGCGGTTTTATATTTCTTTTTTACTAATATTATAAGTGTGTCTGTTTGTTGGTTTATCTTCATTCACGCAGCAACGGATCGACGTGATTTTCATGTGCATAGTTGGGAACTTTGTGACGTATTAAATACGGTTTCTATCTTAGCGATTAATTAGTGATAATTGTTATAATATGATCGGATAGTATGAAAACGGATTAATACAAATACATCTAATAAATTATTCGATAAAACGTTTACAATTCCAATGATTTTTAATGTTGACACGTTTTAATAATAATAATTTAAAGGAATAAGGAAAATTCCATTTATAACTGCATGTAATTTTTACAATTATTCCAATATTTAATATCGCACGAAGCTCACAACACGGACAATGTTTTTTTTACATATAATTTTTAGCAAGCAAACGAGCAGGCGGTTCACCTGATGGGCTAAGCATCGCTTCTACTGGATGACTTGGTTAATGACTGCGATCTAACCTGATGGTAAGTGACGATGCAGTCTAAGATGGTAGCGGGCTAACTTGACATTTGCCGCGAGACAACTTTGAAATATTACTCTTTAACCGCCGAATCTATCCCACCATGTCTGTTTTTCGGGATTTAAAACTTAACCAATCAACCACAACGAAAACGTTATATTATTGTCATAGCAATAAAGGTGATTATCCATTATTAGATTATTTCGTAGTGGGATGGAAGATACATCTACTTCGCAAATACTTCGTGGCCGAATATTTACCCAAATACTATCAAAGGGAAGACATTATTTGAAGAACAATTTACGACATTCATTAATTATTTTTACTAAAATATTAAGTACCAAATCGCAATTTTATACACATTACTTAAATCAAAATAATAGTATGCTCAATTTGAATACCTAAAAACCTCCAAGCCTGGGAGTTTTACATTAACCTCGTTTGATATCAACGTTGAAACTGTGGCAACTTCATTTACAATCAAACAAAATGTCGTCAAATCATCAGGTCAAATTCATCAGTGGAACATTTCCAAAATCAGATGCTATGAGTTAAGTATGCAAAATGGTTGGAAATTGAATAAACTTTCCGAAAAATTAAACGTACAAGTCAAATTTTGGTTCTAATTTACAGAAAACCTGCTGGAAAAATATTGATTTTAGCTGTCAACCCAAAACTTTAATTACTCGAAATAGCATATTTTGAATTGTACTGTTAATGAATTTGACCGAATTAATCTTTGATTAACACGGGACAAGCCACTGTCATCCTTTTTTACAGCACCACAATGTAAAGTAGGTCCCTACTTGATTGCCGCCATTTTGGCGCTGTAAGCAGATACGAGTGTCCAAGGAACTAAAATTAGTGAGGGCACTAGTTGACAACTGATAGTTGATACTTTTTGGTACTTCCTGCGTCCCTATATTGAATAGAATAGAATAATTGTTTATTCAAATAAACTTTTACAAAATGCTTTCGAAAGCTTTCGAATAGCTGCAGAGATACTCGTATACCAAATGTGGCGCTTCAAATGGGTCCATAAATTGAGAGGTCATTGGTATAGGCAGCAGTCCAGTGTTAATCATAGATTCATTATAGACGTCAGTTCAAATAAAAAAAGATGTGTGGCACTCGGGGACTGCCGCGGTAAAGCTATTGCATAGCATTTTTTATCAACGCCATCTAGCGGCTCACCGTAGAGGAGTCCCGTGTCAGGTTATTTTCGTTACGGAATTTCTGGATTCGGTCTCCACGCTGGCCCGCGATAGAAGCTATGCAATAGCTTAAAACTAGCTTGCGAGACAATCAATGACAGAAAACGCGGACATCTTTGGACATCGCTACATCGAACTCAAATTAAACATTCCTTGTGTAATGTCTTTTACAATCCTATTTAAATCATCACTCGGGTTTGTCGTTGGCAATAATTCTATCGATTTCGGATGGAAAACATTTCAGAAATATATATCGCACACCTAGATCTAAAGTTAGACAACTCAATTTAGGTCTCTGTTCCCTGGACGAAAGAAAGTCTTTCTGAATATTTAGTTAGTACAGTTATGAATTCCAATTTTACTTTAGGTCACATTTCACAACACATTTATGACATGAAATAAAATTGAGTTTCATAAAACTAAAAAAAGTTTTAAAAAGCTTTTTTTCTTCTTTAGGTGTGCGATATATCGCTTGTTTGCTGAAACACTGTTTTATCTCAAAAATCCAAACTTAGACCGATTTTTTTTTTTTTTTCAAAAAATATGTCCCACTAAAGTTTTTTTAATTCTCAAAACCTTAGTTATTGATTTCATAGCAAAGAATTCTGCGAGTTAACTTTTCAACTAGTTTTCATAGATTATGAAATGGCAATTAGTTCTACATCACTAATTAAAATCACTAATAGTACTTTATCGAAATAAAACACTGTTGCAGCAGCTGGACGATATAACTTAACATTAATGGTATGTCAGATGTATCCGTAACCTTAATAACGTACGTATTCCTTATATATAGATAGTGTTTGAATATATTATTATAATATATTTCGTGTACTGTTCGTTGCCCCGCGGCGGCGGGGGGCTGGCGGCGCCACTCGCTCTAGTGGCAGCTGCGCGTGCCGCTGCAACAATGTACATCTGCTATGAGGACCCAGATTTTAGAAATTCAAAATTCAAAATTTATTTATTTCATGCAGGCCACCTTGCAGCTCTTATGACACGTCATAAATCTACCACCGATTCGGAATGCAGATTCTGCTGAGAAGAGCCGGCAAGAAACTCAGCAGTTGCTCTTTTCAAAAAATAAGAAAAAGAAAATAATTTTACAATAGGTAACCAAACTATGTATAGTGTTTCCACAGTGAAGCTTCAAAAATGCAATACATATAATCCAACACAAGTCAAGATGGAAAGACAAAGCAGACCCATTCCCGTTGATGGCACCTGTTTCGTAGTTTATCCATCGAGTAGAGTATGGGACAAAGCAAATTAGAGACAAGGTTTGGTAAGGTCTTCTTGGGTGGTGACGGACGGCTATAAGGGGAGGTTTGGAGGCCATAGCTAGGCTTTGTTGTAATATTTTAGTTATTATACTTGTTTATGTCGGTATGTGGTTATAAGACATCAGTTCTCAGCAAACCGTGTCATGCCGAAACGATAGAGACATAAACGGATTTTCTTCGGAGTATTATGCCGTCATTCA
Organism: Hipparchia semele; assembly: GCA_933228805.2. Taxonomy (NCBI): domain Eukaryota; kingdom Metazoa; phylum Arthropoda; class Insecta; order Lepidoptera; family Nymphalidae; genus Hipparchia; species Hipparchia semele. The sequence continues at coordinate 14,193,839 of OW121720.1, read as the reverse complement.
TTAGCATGTTCGCACGCGCGTGCCCCCGCTCCCAGTGACTCACGCGCGTTAGAAGGGTAGCAGCTCTACGCCGAGAATCCCTCAGCGCTGCCAGCATTTATTAAAAAATCCAAAATAGACTTGCAATTGACGACAATCAATACTGGATAGCACTGACGAGGTCTAGGTTGCAGCGCGCTTGCCTAGAAAATGCCTATTCACTCTTGCCTTGAAGGTACTCAAATTACAAGTGGCAAGAAACACGGACGCTGGAAGAGTGTTCCACACCTTAGCGGTTCTTATCAGAAACGTTGAATTGAAGAGTTTCGTTCGAGTAGGTTGGATTTCTACGACATAAGGATGCCAACGCTCACGACTTCTCGCAGTTCTGTGGTGAAAAGGTGAATGAGGAACTAGGTTGTGAAGTTCCTGAGCGCACTCTCCAAAGTATATCCGATAGGAGACCGATAGACAGGCGACATTGCGTCGGTGCTGTAGACCAGTGGCGTGCACAGGGTTTGGGCTTAGGGTAGGCATATATTAGGACACACACGTATATGTATAGGTACGTCATTATAGGTAAAATGAAAATTTAAGTCAAGTCACATATCTACATAGGTCCAAGATGTGAGCTGGGTTCCCTGTAAAGTAGAGGGTTAGCGCAGGCGTTTTAAAAACCCCCCTCACGCAGACGAAGTCGCGGGCAGAAGCTAGTTAAAATAAAAGCACATGCCTGTTCAGAATATCCTATCATTCCATACCGTACGGCTAATTACAAAATAAGATGCAAGGAAAACAAAACAAACTATTTGTGTGTACACAACCACTAAAGCCGGTTAAAAGAATCAATAATTATTATTAACGTTAAATACTCGTGTTAAGTACTTTTTCACTTTTTTCTATGATAATAGTACATTATGGTACAAGTGTCAAAGTTGGTGATTACCGCTGAGGCGCTATTGAGACCCGAGCCGTCAGGTGAGGGTCTTAAGGTAGCCGAGGACGGTAATCATCAATATACACGTGTATCATACGACGTTTTTCAACACACTTGTGAAGAAAATAACACTAAAATAGTACATTATGGTACAAAACAGTGAAAACGAGTTGTGAAAATTTTTTCGCAATGGCGGGAAAAATTAATGTTGTTCTTTTGTTCGCCCTCTTGAGATGCTCTTGAGGGCAGGCAAAGATCGACGACCATACAGCCTATTCAGGTGTTTATTTGATTTAGGTAATTAGTTTTCCGAAACCTTTAATGGCCATAGACTAAAGAATGAGGTTTCTTTTTTTTTGGCATTTCTCTTATAGCCAAAACGTACAAAATGGGAATTTCGAGTTTTCTTTATTACAAAAAAAAACAAAAGTTACTGACAGTTTTATTTATTAAACACGTACATGTTGAAATTATCTATTTAAATACGGAGTTGTATGAAATGATTGCTTGCTCAGGTACATTAATTTAACACGATATTTTTATAAATTATTGAACAAGATCTTTTTTGTAATAGAAACTTTTTTAAGAACACAGCAACTCACCCAATAAAATTTAAAAAAAAAATTTCTTTAACTCACATTGTGAATAATAGTAATCAAAAGTCACAGTTTGAGTTAGAGGTGTCATTGTGTGCCTAGTTGCGGTGAACCGGGAGCCCCTTTATGAGCAAGTGTGTTGAAAAATAAGTTCCATTTTCAAGAAAGTCACAAATCCTATAAGTTATTTTTTACTTATGACCACAAAAACTTTACACAAATTACAAAATAAACAAAAACTAAACTAAAAAAATAAGAAAAAAAAATGGCCCTGGCCTTGGCCCTTGATGCGTAGAATTAGAAAAGATAATCTAAAAACTGGAGTCAAAAATTACTTTTAAATTTTAAGTTAGCAAAACCTTTCATTTTCTTTGTGAGTTACTATTTAAATAAAAAATTCTCTTTTTTAATGTATTAAAAATTAGGGCTCAGGGCTATTAAATCTTTTATTTTTTTAAATTAGACTCCATTTGGCTTATCTGTTTTTATTCGCCTACGAATACATTACGTCTTTTCGATGTTAATATTTTCTGAAACCGTCTTTAAATTTACGGAAAGAATCTGAATAAATAAATTTAATTAATAATAAGTTTATAATTTATAATAGATAATAGATTAGCTACTTTTTTTGAGTACAGAAAATAAAAAGTTCGTTTTTTTTTTTTTTTTTTTTTTTTTTATATTTTTAGCGAGCAAACGAGCAGGCGGGTCACCTGATGTTAAGTGATTACCGCCGCCCATGAACACTTGTAGCACCAGAGGCACCACCAGTGCGTTGCCGGCCTTTCAGGAATTTGTTGGTCCGCCCCTTGAATAACCCCATGTTGTAATTCAGTGGAAACACCGTCGCAGGGAGTTGGTTCCACAGTTTCAAAGTGCGTGGAAAAAAAGATCTGGAACATCGGATAGTCGAAGTGCTCCAGGCACCCAGGTGGTGAGGGTGAAATTGTGTTCGGTGGCGAGCGGTGCGGTTGTAAAAGAGGGACGGTGGAATAAGGTCAAAAAGCTCTTCAGAACACTCCCCATTATATAGCCGATAGAAGACGCAAAGAGAGCTAACATCTCTGCGGTGCTCCAGGCTTTCCAGCGGGTTGGTTAATTTGGGATTGCCCACAAGCCGAACTGCCCGTTTTTGAATCCGGTCAAATGGAAGGAGTTGGTATTGGGGTGCTCCAGCCCAAAGGTGAGAGCAGTACTCCATATGCGGACGGACTTGCGCTTTATAGAGTAGGAGCCTATGCTCGGGCGCAAAGTACCGTTTTGCTCTGTTGAGCACCCCAAGCTTTTTCGAAGCTAATTTAGCTTTTCCTTCCAAGTGATCCCGGAACTGGACGTCGTTCGAAATGCAGACACCAAGAATCCCAATGCTGTTGGAAGGGGCTAGGGGGGTGTTCTGGAAGAGAAGAGGTGTGGTGAAGGGGGTCTTTTTGGCGGTGAACGCACAAACTTGTGTTTTTGAGGGATTGAAATGGACAAGATTTTGTGAACCCCATACTGACACTTTTTCAAGGGAAGCCTCAATGTCAGACACAAGTTTGGCTCTACTCTCCTCTAGCATTGCGCGGGATAATTGTGCATTTCCTTTGTAAAGGGCATCACCAGTACTGTCATCCGCATAACAATGGATGTTGCTGTTATGCAACATGTCATTGATATGCAGAATGAACAGTGTAGGCGATAACACTGAGCCCTGTGGAACGCCTGCATTGATGGGCTTAGGGTCAGAGCAAAAGCCATCGACAGCGACTTTGATGCTGCGCCCATCAAGAAAGCTAGCGACCCAATTACAAAGCAGCACGGGGAGTCCGTAGGATGGTAGTTTCGATAGAAGGGCCCTATGCCAAACCCGATCAAAGGCTTTTGCGATATCAAGGCTAACCGCAAGGGCTTCTCCCTTACTGTCGATAGCATCCGCCCAACGATGCGTGAGGTATACAAGAAGATCACCAGCAGATCGGCCGTGACGGAAGCCATATTGGCGATCGCTGATGAGCTGGTGCTCCTCTAGGTAACTCAGCAGCTGGGTGTTAATTATTTGCTCCATGACTTTAGACAGTAAAGAGGTAATCGCGATAGGCCTGTAATTCGAGGGATCCGAATGATTGCCTTTTTTCGGGATTGGATGAACCAGGGCAGTCTTCCATGAAGACGGAACAATACTAGAGGAGTAAGATTGCCGAAACAGACGCGTTAAGACGGGTGTTAACTCCGGAGCACACGTCTTCAGCACAACCGCAGGAATACCGTCGGGCCCACTCGCCTTGTTGACGTCGAGAGAGAGAAGAGTTTTACGCACAGCGCTCTGAGTGAAGCGTATATCGCCAAGAGAATATGGACACCGTTGGATGGTAGGCGGTGTTCTCCCGCCGTCATCAAGCGTTGAGTTGGCAGCAAAGAGGGTGCTCAGAATTTCAGCCTTCTCTTTGGCAGTGTGAGCCAAAGTATTGTCTGGTTTGCGTAAAGGCGGAAATGGAGAACGGCAGAAATTGCCTTGTATGGCCTTCGATAGGGACCAGAATGCACGGGAGCCAGAAGGCAATGCGACTAGTCTCTGCCCGATTCTGTTGATGTGCTCAAATTTTGCCCTGGCGATGGCATTTTTGTAGGCTCTGGAGGCAGCATTAAAGTTTTTCTTTAAATCAGCAGCATTTGGGTCTTTATTGCTTTGTGCTGTGGACCAGGAACGGTAGCAGGTACGCTTGAGAATAGCGGCCCTATTACAGATCCCGTTGAACCACTTCTGAGCGCGCTCCCCGGAGGGTTTAAGAGAGTTGGGAATATAACATTCCATACCCTGGAGTATGGCGTCAGCAACAGCCTCAGCACAAAGGCTGGGGTCATTATTAGAAAAACAAAGCTGTGACCAGGGGTACGAGGCGTAGAATTCACGCAGCCCATCCCAATCAGCTGATTTGTAGTGCCATACTCTACGGCTACCGGTATCACGCGTGCGAACAGTAGATGGAAGTTGCACGGAAGTCTGAACCAAGCAGTGATCAGATGTTCCGAGTGGATCATCGACACTAACAGAGTAACCGGTAGGGTGAGTGGTAAGGAAAAGATCTAATATAGAAGGAGTGTGATCAGCGATATCGGGGATCCTAGTAGGTTTATTTACCAGTTGGGTAAAGTCGTATGCCAGGACAAAATTATGAGCACACCTCCCAGCGTGGTCAGAGATACGTGATCCTAGCCATTCTATATGGTGGGCATTAAAGTCCCCCAGGATCACCACCTCCGCGGAAGGAATATGCTCCAGCACATAGTCTACCGACCTTTGTACGTGGTCGAAGAGTCGGTCTGTTTCTGCGTTACCGGTATGGGATCTATAGAGACAAGCGTAGACCCGGGTTTGACCCCCATGGTCCACGCGAATCCAGAGAAGAGACAGATCCCCAACCTCAAGGCTGTAAAAGCGTTGACCACAAATGTCCCCTCGAACATACACACACACGCCTGCACGCGGTGAAAAGACGTGTTCCAATTTGTAGCCGGGGTAGTTTAGATACGAAGTATCCTCGGGGGGAGAAATTTGTGTTTCGGTGAGAAAAAGTAAGGCTGGTTTTACTGTTTCAAGATGGTGGTGAACGGCATTAAGGTTGGAGTGCAAGCCTCTGATATTACAAAAGTTCACACGAAGTGTGGAACGAGGCGCCGCTGTAGAACGTTTATTTCTATTTCTTTTGTGCTTCATATTAATGTTTATAAGGGGCTATACGATGAGGGGACCGGGTTGACGAGTGGTGCAGTGATGGTGGTCTCCAGGTCGAGGATATGGAGACAGACACCCTCGATCACGCAGGTTGGTGAGTCATTGGCGCGTGGGACGGAAGGGCCCCCAATCCGATCCGCTGAATGACCGGCGGGTTCCACTCCGGTCTCCCACTCCGGCACTCCGGTCATTCACCGGGCTTTTTTCGTCAGTGGCGGGACAGCCTCCTAAGACGGGATATCATAGGTTCGGGTCCCCTACGGACCAACGGGCGGCCAGCGGACAACCGTTTCATCGGGTCTCCCTGGACCACGCGCCAATATATCACGCCTACGAGTACGGGACTGACTTTTACTTCCATAAGGACCCAAAGGCCACAAACACTGCACCACTCGGGAGGATGGGAAGGGTTAATCTGGCTCTCCAGCTCGCAGTCGGAACGCAAGGATGCTTTGCGACTGATTACGGCTGGAGTGTGGTCGCTAGCCAGGCGGATTTGGGATAAAATCCTACCACGAAGCAGAGATACCGTCGAGATTAAGCCGTGCGGTATCAGACACAGCGACCCAAAAAGGGGACTGAGAGTGTCAGAGCCTCGTTTGCAGACCGGCGGGGTGCACCACGAGCAGGTGAGGTTGACATGGCCACAAAGGCCATTCATTCGTTTGTTTTCACCTTCGAACACGCGCGATTATGACCCTTATTAATTACCCTTTGCGATTGACCAATCACAAGCGATAGGCTCTGCCTTTATTACGCGTCATCATTCACGTTATTGGACAAAATCTTCCATGTAATCACAACACATCTAAACCAATCTAAACAATTTACTTGTGTTGAGTTGTATAATATACTATCTGTGTGAGCAAGGTTGTGTGAGTTTATAGGCATTCTAAGCTGCTGCTTTTCGGTTGCGCGTTACCTATACAGTTGCTAGTCTGTAGCGATAGATGGCGTAGATAGCCAATTGTTTATGCCGAGCGCTAAATAAGTAAATATTTGAATTAGCCTATTTCAAGTCTTTAATTTTAATGCCTTTAATTAAGTGCTTTATTTTGTTTTTGTTAAAGGTAGGCACTGCTTTTATGCCTCCTCGTACCGCACGCCACTGCTGTAGACTGAGCATTTTCGCCTGCGCATGCGACTGTAGGGCGACACTCACGCGCATCAGAGCGGCAGCGGGTCGGCGGAGATGGGATGCAACGCCAGAGCAGCAGCAGCAGCGTCGGCGGCGGCGGCGGGCTCCCCCAGCGCCGCCAGCACCAGCGCCAGGCGGCGCCACGTGTCGGCGCGCGTGGGCTGCAGCGAGCCCGCCTCGCGCAGCGTGCGCTCCGCCAGCCGCAGCCAGCCCAGCGAGTAGTACGTGGCGCCTGCCAAGAACAACACACTTATAATCTGTTCCAATGGGGTTGAGCTAAAAGGTAAATAACGCACGTGGTTAGAGTACCGTTTGGAGTTCTCGACTACTGTGACGAGTCAAAGCGCAGTCGCATCCGCCAGGATCGGCCGGTCCGCTTTACAAGTCGGAACATATGCAGGTGCAGGATCCCCTGTTGTAGCGCGGTTGTGCTTTGGACATTGCTGTGAATCATGCCGCGCCATCTAGTTCCAGCGTCGTGTGCTCGCTTCGATGTGGAGTGGCCACGGACCACAATGGGGGTTAGTTAATGTCATTTGTACTGCATTATGCTGACAAATCGGGCCCGTCTTAGGTTAAGTTTTAGGTTTTAGTATTTACTAACAAATAGCTTTAAGTTTTATATTTTTCATTTATAATTTATAACTACTAACACAAATATGATCCTAGTTGGTCGAAATACATAATTTTTTTTTATTTTTTTTTTAAATTTTGATTTTTTTTGATTCTTCTAGATTGGAATTAGTGGTAGATTTGAAAACACTATAATTAAACGTGTTTGTAGCGATGCACTCACCCAGCTGCACCAAGCTGTCGAGGTGCGTGGGGTGTATGGCGAGCGCGTTCTGGAAGCATTGCCGCGCCTCGTCCCACTCCGAGCTGGCCGCGTGCACCAGCCCTCTCTGCACACACAGTTCATTTGTTTCATTAGAAAAAAAAATGAAAATTACAATGAAACAAAGGCAAAATGATGATAAGTGACAATTAGAAGTGGCAAAAGAAAGATAACAAGTTCAGGTTTTTCATAAATTAAACTTGCAAATATAGTGTAGCACATAAATATGAATAACATTATAATTATGATAATGATAATACTAAACCAGTATTGAATATTGTCAACAAAAACACAAAGTAGATCAGTGTAGGAAAGCTCCTGGAAGCCATTAAATTTAGTGAACAAGAATAAATGTTCCTGAGCGTGTGTAAGCTGTACTTTATGTTCTACTTTAAGCTTTACACTCGATGACAATTTGTCCAAATTACTAGGATAAAATTTTCATGATTTTTATGTTTTGATCGTTGTCCAGGACTACCTATGCACATATCCAAACGTTATACCAATTCAAGAATAGTGGACCTAAAGGAGTACCTTTGCGAACCCCACGGTTATTCATAATTATACTAACCGTATACAAAACGAGATGGCTGAAGGGCGTCAGCGCGGCCGCCTCCGACACGCAGCCGGCCGCCGCGCCCACACGATCTAACCTACGAACGATGCAATGGAGTTATACAGTGTCAAACGCTTTACTTAAAACTACAGAAAAAATAAATGAAGTAACAAATAATATAAAAAAGTCCAAACGTAGTTTGTCGAATGGCAGATTTTCTACCATGAACTGAAGATTTTAAATCTCTAAAAGACTCGATTGTTGCAATTAAGGAAAAATAAGCATTTTCACCTGAATTAATTTAACATTCAACTAAAGACGTCAGTTTTCATACGTCTCAATTTTAACAGACTGTTGTAAACAACACGAGTCTAGATCATAGACATAGTCACATCTATGGTCTAGCTACAAACTTATGTGACTGTGACAGTGACAATGACAGATAGCAAAAAAGAAAACTTATTTCGAATTAGAATGATTCAGCGTCTTCGAGCGCATACAACGTTTTTTCCTAACATCAAACCATCAATTTGGAACGTTCATCACCAGCGACCTAAAGATTACAGTCAAAAGGGCATTAGCACAGACCAATAAAAGTAATAACTAACCTTAAACATAAATCCGCTAACAGTAGCCACGCGTGCGCTTTTTGCTCGGCGAGCGGGGACTTAGGCTTCCTCGCCGACAGAGACGACGCGCCCTCCGACAGCGCGCGCTCCATGCGGTACGCGCCCGCAGACTCCGCGCGGATCGAAGCTGCGGAAATACTGCTAACGGTAAGTTGCGGAAATACAGACTGTGAGTAGAAAAAATTCCTAAGTTTTCTTCAAGAAATGAAACTAGATAGGAACGAGCGACCGTTGTATAAAATCTGTAACTTTGAAATTCTTCCTCTTTATCAACCGATTGACTTTAAATATTGGACAAAGATCTCTTCCACTTCTCGCCGAGGCTTCAAAAATGAATGGAAATTTTTTATCTTGTCATAGGAACCACGCGAAATAAATAATTTTGAAATTTGAATTTTTTTGAATTCAAAGGGTGACAAATTCCAGAAAGACCAGTAACGTAATGGTCATGCCTCTAAGTCTAGAACTACAAATGTTCAACATCATAATCGGCAACCCATCGACGCCTCACCACTGAGCGCAGGGCTTCTCTAGAGAAGGGTCATAGGCCCATTCGCTCGCTGTTACGATTGGCGCAAGGAGTAAAGCGGTTCGTACCGGCGTCCCGGTTGCTGTACATGTCGTCGTGCAGCGAGTCGGACTTGGCGTCCAGCTCGGCGTAGGGCGCGGGCTCCGCGTCCTTGGCCGCGCCGTGCAGCAGCTGCAGCAGCTCCTTGCCTGTGGCGAGAGCGGCCTAAAATACACAGCCAGCGTCAGCACGCGGCCGCAGGCGGTCACTACCCGCGACCAACGACACAGCGAGGATTTGTGAGCTAGCTTTTGCCCGTTTTTAGTCAGGAACTATTAGGTTAATTTTTTGCATGGATCCGGTTCTCGACTGTGGTGAATCAGGAAAATGTGAAAAGTGAAGAGTGAGGAAGAAATTGAGTGTATCGATGAGGAGAAAGGCGAAGAGGAAGGGGGTAGCCGGGACGAGGTAGATGATGAGTTCAGGCCAGACTGCTGGAGCTGCGGGCGAGGGCGTCACTGTGGTATCCACAAACAAGTAGATAGAAAAGAAAATGTAGAGAGTCAAGAAGGTGATCCGGGAAAAAACGCCAAGAGCAAGACTGGGCGCCCTCCCACGTATCGGCCCATATAATGGCGAGGTCGGTGGGGTCACGGGAAGGCCCATGCGAAAAATTAACCCTCCTTTGTCCGCTTTTACATGATTTAAGGAGAATCAAAACAAAAACTTTCGCATTTATAAACATGACGAATTAGCAAGTACAACGAATAGCGAACTGAAGTCTGTTATCGAGTGGTGATAAACCTAATATTTTACTTTATATTGGGGTGATTTCACCAACGTAAAATAGATTTTATCCGAGCGTGATATTTTGGCAGATTTGTAATACAAAAACTGTCGGAAAGCCCAATTTATCCCTCGGCTAAGTCGGTCGACGCCGGTGAAATCGGCACTAAGAAAATTTTGGCAATTTAGTTTTTAAAGATTGCACATGTAGTCACGTATTCAGACGAGCTCGCTCACCTCGCCGCTCTCCCACACCAGCTGCAGCGTGGCGAGGCTGAACAGCGGCCACTCCGCGGTGGGGTAGTGGTGGTGCGCGAGGCGCGCGGCGGCCAGCGCGCGGCAGCCGCGCACGCCCGCGCACGCCGACGCCCACAGCGCCGTGGCCAGCCGCACATGTAGTCACGTATTCAGACGAGCTCGCTCACCTCGCCGCTCTCCCACACCAGCTGCAGCGTGGCGAGGCTGAACAGCGGCCACTCCGCGGTGGGGTAGTGGTGGTGCGCGAGGCGCGCGGCGGCCAGCGCGCGGCAGCCGCGCACGCCCGCGCACGCCGACGCCCACAGCGCCGTGGCCAGCCGCACATGTAGTCACGTATTCAGACGAGCTCGCTCACCTCGCCGCTCTCCCACACCAGCTGCAGCGTGGCGAGGCTGAACAGCGGCCACTCCGCGGTGGGGTAGTGGTGGTGCGCGAGGCGCGCGGCGGCCAGCGCGCGGCAGCCGCGCACGCCCGCGCACGCCGACGCCCACAGCGCCGTGGCCAGCCGCACATGTAGTCACGTATTCAGACGAGCTCGCTCACCTCGCCGCTCTCCCACACCAGCTGCAGCGTGGCGAGGCTGAACAGCGGCCACTCCGCGGTGGGGTAGTGGTGGTGCGCGAGGCGCGCGGCGGCCAGCGCGCGGCAGCCGCGCACGCCCGCGCACGCCGACGCCCACAGCGCCGTGGCCAGCCGCACATGTAGTCACGTATTCAGACGAGCTCGCTCACCTCGCCGCTCTCCCACACCAGCTGCAGCGTGGCGAGGCTGAACAGCGGCCACTCCGCGGTGGGGTAGTGGTGGTGCGCGAGGCGCGCGGCGGCCAGCGCGCGGCAGCCGCGCACGCCCGCGCACGCCGACGCCCACAGCGCCGTGGCCAGCCGCACATGTAGTCACGTATTCAGACGAGCTCGCTCACCTCGCCGCTCTCCCACACCAGCTGCAGCGTGGCGAGGCTGAACAGCGGCCACTCCGCGGTGGGGTAGTGGTGGTGCGCGAGGCGCGCGGCGGCCAGCGCGCGGCAGCCGCGCACGCCCGCGCACGCCGACGCCCACAGCGCCGTGGCCAGCCGCACATGTAGTCACGTATTCAGACGAGCTCGCTCACCTCGCCGCTCTCCCACACCAGCTGCAGCGTGGCGAGGCTGAACAGCGGCCACTCCGCGGTGGGGTAGTGGTGGTGCGCGAGGCGCGCGGCGGCCAGCGCGCGGCAGCCGCGCACGCCCGCGCACGCCGACGCCCACAGCGCCGTGGCCAGCCGCACATGTAGTCACGTATTCAGACGAGCTCGCTCACCTCGCCGCTCTCCCACACCAGCTGCAGCGTGGCGAGGCTGAACAGCGGCCACTCCGCGGTGGGGTAGTGGTGGTGCGCGAGGCGCGCGGCGGCCAGCGCGCGGCAGCCGCGCACGCCCGCGCACGCCGACGCCCACAGCGCCGTGGCCAGCCGCACATGTAGTCACGTATTCAGACGAGCTCGCTCACCTCGCCGCTCTCCCACACCAGCTGCAGCGTGGCGAGGCTGAACAGCGGCCACTCCGCGGTGGGGTAGTGGTGGTGCGCGAGGCGCGCGGCGGCCAGCGCGCGGCAGCCGCGCACGCCCGCGCACGCCGACGCCCACAGCGCCGTGGCCAGCCGCACATGTAGTCACGTATTCAGACGAGCTCGCTCACCTCGCCGCTCTCCCACACCAGCTGCAGCGTGGCGAGGCTGAACAGCGGCCACTCCGCGGTGGGGTAGTGGTGGTGCGCGAGGCGCGCGGCGGCCAGCGCGCGGCAGCCGCGCACGCCCGCGCACGCCGACGCCCACAGCGCCGTGGCCAGCCGCACATGTAGTCACGTATTCAGACGAGCTCGCTCACCTCGCCGCTCTCCCACACCAGCTGCAGCGTGGCGAGGCTGAACAGCGGCCACTCCGCGGTGGGGTAGTGGTGGTGCGCGAGGCGCGCGGCGGCCAGCGCGCGGCAGCCGCGCACGCCCGCGCACGCCGACGCCCACAGCGCCGTGGCCAGCCGCACATGTAGTCACGTATTCAGACGAGCTCGCTCACCTCGCCGCTCTCCCACACCAGCTGCAGCGTGGCGAGGCTGAACAGCGGCCACTCCGCGGTGGGGTAGTGGTGGTGCGCGAGGCGCGCGGCGGCCAGCGCGCGGCAGCCGCGCACGCCCGCGCACGCCGACGCCCACAGCGCCGTGGCCAGCCGCACATGTAGTCACGTATTCAGACGAGCTCGCTCACCTCGCCGCTCTCCCACACCAGCTGCAGCGTGGCGAGGCTGAACAGCGGCCACTCCGCGGTGGGGTAGTGGTGGTGCGCGAGGCGCGCGGCGGCCAGCGCGCGGCAGCCGCGCACGCCCGCGCACGCCGACGCCCACAGCGCCGTGGCCAGCCGCACATGTAGTCACGTATTCAGACGAGCTCGCTCACCTCGCCGCTCTCCCACACCAGCTGCAGCGTGGCGAGGCTGAACAGCGGCCACTCCGCGGTGGGGTAGTGGTGGTGCGCGAGGCGCGCGGCGGCCAGCGCGCGGCAGCCGCGCACGCCCGCGCACGCCGACGCCCACAGCGCCGTGGCCAGCCGCACATGTAGTCACGTATTCAGACGAGCTCGCTCACCTCGCCGCTCTCCCACACCAGCTGCAGCGTGGCGAGGCTGAACAGCGGCCACTCCGCGGTGGGGTAGTGGTGGTGCGCGAGGCGCGCGGCGGCCAGCGCGCGGCAGCCGCGCACGCCCGCGCACGCCGACGCCCACAGCGCCGTGGCCAGCCGCACATGTAGTCACGTATTCAGACGAGCTCGCTCACCTCGCCGCTCTCCCACACCAGCTGCAGCGTGGCGAGGCTGAACAGCGGCCACTCCGCGGTGGGGTAGTGGTGGTGCGCGAGGCGCGCGGCGGCCAGCGCGCGGCAGCCGCGCACGCCCGCGCACGCCGACGCTCACAGCGCCGTGGCCAGCCGCACATGTAGTCACGTATTCAGACGAGCTCGCTCACCTCGCCGCTCTCCCACACCAGCTGCAGCGTGGCGAGGCTGAACAGCGGCCACTCCGCGGTGGGGTAGTGGTGGTGCGCGAGGCGCGCGGCGGCCAGCGCGCGGCAGCCGCGCACGCCCGCGCACGCCGACGCCCACAGCGCCGTGGCCAGCCGCACATGTAGTCACGTATTCAGACGAGCTCGCTCACCTCGCCGCTCTCCCACACCAGCTGCAGCGTGGCGAGGCTGAACAGCGGCCACTCCGCGGTGGGGTAGTGGTGGTGCGCGAGGCGCGCGGCGGCCAGCGCGCGGCAGCCGCGCACGCCCGCGCACGCCGACGCCCACAGCGCCGTGGCCAGCCGCACATGTAGTCACGTATTCAGACGAGCTCGCTCACCTCGCCGCTCTCCCACACCAGCTGCAGCGTGGCGAGGCTGAACAGCGGCCACTCCGCGGTGGGGTAGTGGTGGTGCGCGAGGCGCGCGGCGGCCAGCGCGCGGCAGCCGCGCACGCCCGCGCACGCCGACGCCCACAGCGCCGTGGCCAGCCGCACATGTAGTCACGTATTCAGACGAGCTCGCTCACCTCGCCGCTCTCCCACACCAGCTGCAGCGTGGCGAGGCTGAACAGCGGCCACTCCGCGGTGGGGTAGTGGTGGTGCGCGAGGCGCGCGGCGGCCAGCGCGCGGCAGCCGCGCACGCCCGCGCACGCCGACGCCCACAGCGCCGTGGCCAGCCGCACATGTAGTCACGTATTCAGACGAGCTCGCTCACCTCGCCGCTCTCCCACACCAGCTGCAGCGTGGCGAGGCTGAACAGCGGCCACTCCGCGGTGGGGTAGTGGTGGTGCGCGAGGCGCGCGGCGGCCAGCGCGCGGCAGCCGCGCACGCCCGCGCACGCCGACGCCCACAGCGCCGTGGCCAGCCGCACATGTAGTCACGTATTCAGACGAGCTCGCTCACCTCGCCGCTCTCCCACACCAGCTGCAGCGTGGCGAGGCTGAACAGCGGCCACTCCGCGGTGGGGTAGTGGTGGTGCGCGAGGCGCGCGGCGGCCAGCGCGCGGCAGCCGCGCACGCCCGCGCACGCCGACGCCCACAGCGCCGTGGCCAGCCGCACATGTAGTCACGTATTCAGACGAGCTCGCTCACCTCGCCGCTCTCCCACACCAGCTGCAGCGTGGCGAGGCTGAACAGCGGCCACTCCGCGGTGGGGTAGTGGTGGTGCGCGAGGCGCGCGGCGGCCAGCGCGCGGCAGCCGCGCACGCCCGCGCACGCCGACGCCCACAGCGCCGTGGCCAGCCGCACATGTAGTCACGTATTCAGACGAGCTCGCTCACCTCGCCGCTCTCCCACACCAGCTGCAGCGTGGCGAGGCTGAACAGCGGCCACTCCGCGGTGGGGTAGTGGTGGTGCGCGAGGCGCGCGGCGGCCAGCGCGCGGCAGCCGCGCACGCCCGCGCACGCCGACGCCCACAGCGCCGTGGCCAGCCGCACATGTAGTCACGTATTCAGACGAGCTCGCTCACCTCGCCGCTCTCCCACACCAGCTGCAGCGTGGCGAGGCTGAACAGCGGCCACTCCGCGGTGGGGTAGTGGTGGTGCGCGAGGCGCGCGGCGGCCAGCGCGCGGCAGCCGCGCACGCCCGCGCACGCCGACGCCCACAGCGCCGTGGCCAGCCGCACATGTAGTCACGTATTCAGACGAGCTCGCTCACCTCGCCGCTCTCCCACACCAGCTGCAGCGTGGCGAGGCTGAACAGCGGCCACTCCGCGGTGGGGTAGTGGTGGTGCGCGAGGCGCGCGGCGGCCAGCGCGCGGCAGCCGCGCACGCCCGCGCACGCCGACGCCCACAGCGCCGTGGCCAGCCGCACATGTAGTCACGTATTCAGACGAGCTCGCTCACCTCGCCGCTCTCCCACACCAGCTGCAGCGTGGCGAGGCTGAACAGCGGCCACTCCGCGGTGGGGTAGTGGTGGTGCGCGAGGCGCGCGGCGGCCAGCGCGCGGCAGCCGCGCACGCCCGCGCACGCCGACGCCCACAGCGCCGTGGCCAGCCGCACATGTAGTCACGTATTCAGACGAGCTCGCTCACCTCGCCGCTCTCCCACACCAGCTGCAGCGTGGCGAGGCTGAACAGCGGCCACTCCGCGGCGGGGTAGTGGTGGTGCGCGAGGCGCGCGGCGGCCAGCGCGCGGCAGCCGCGCACGCCCGCGCACGCCGACGCCCACAGCGCCGTGGCCAGCCGCACATGTAGTCACGTATTCAGACGAGCTCGCTCACCTCGCCGCTCTCCCACACCAGCTGCAGCGTGGCGAGGCTGAACAGCGGCCACTCCGCGGTGGGGTAGTGGTGGTGCGCGAGGCGCGCGGCGGCCAGCGCGCGGCAGCCGCGCACGCCCGCGCACGCCGACGCCCACAGCGCCGTGGCCAGCCGCAGCCCGCCGCTGCACTCCGGCCGCGCCGCCAGGCACGCCCGCGTCGCGTCCTGTACACGGAAGAGATGTCTCAAGTTTCAGTGTCTGTGGTGGTGTCGTGTGGTGCGGGTTGTTACGTTCCCTCAAATATGGTCGAGCGAAGCAACGACTGGATCATGCGTCGTGCTCGTGAACGGGTGCCACCAACGGGAATGGGTCTGCTTGGTCTGCCCGTTTTGACATGCGTTGGATTGTGTGTACCTACGTATGCATTTTTGAAGCTTCGTTGTGGAAGCACTGTATGTGTATACATAGCATAGTTTTGTTACTTATTGCAATTTTTTTTTTTTTTTGAAAATAGCAACTGCTGAGTTTCTTCCCGGCTCTTCGCAGCAGAATCTGCATTCCGAACCGGTGGTAAATTTATGGCGTGTCATAAGAGCCACAAGTTGGCCTACATGAAATAAATGGATTTTGAATTTTGAAATAGATGTGCTCAAACGGACATAGATCCCTCGTATGGAATCCCACATGTCTCGATCGCGTGTGTCCAGCGGTTTCCTAAAGTCAGTCCACCGAGTGTAGATGTGCCAAAAATGCACTTTTCTGTGCGCTAGATCCCCGCTCGGGACCCCGACGATCCGCTGGTCGTTCTTCTAGATTCTTCAAAATATGTGCCCCGCTCACTTCCACTTCGCGACTCGATGGATTGCGTGTGAGACGTTGCCTAAGAAACTTGGTGCAAATCATATTTATGAATTTTCATTCGAGCAACATCAAACAATATAGAGGAAATGAAGGAAGTTTCAATGTGAGCACTCACCATGGCCTCGTTGAGCATGCCGATGTGCATGTACTCGAGCGCCAGGTGGTAGAAGGCCAGGTGGTCGTTGTCGTCCAGCTCCACCGCCTTCAGCATCATCCGCAAACTTGTTTCGTTTTCCGACTCCTTCTCGATACGAGAATTCGTTTTCTGTAAGAATTATGGTTTCATTTAGAGGCAATAAAATATTCAGTACCTAATTGTCTAAAGAATTGTAATTACCAAACATCTTTCTAATGAGAACATCATCGTTATCATCATCAATCTAAAGCCTGCCCACTACTGGGATGGGACTCCTCTTGAAATGAAGGATTTAAACCTTGGCCCACCACATTGGTCCAGTGATGATTGGCAGACCTCACACCAATGACCTCAGGTGCAGGACCGACGACCTTTCGTACTTATCAAAGCACGTGGTCAAGACACCGCCTACTTCCTAACTCCAAGCTAGTGCTGAGAATTTCTTGAGAAAAAACCCAACACATTTTATGGCCCGACTTGACTCGTCGCCTGCAGTACAACATGCTAACGACCTGTGACTTCAAGAATGGACCAACAAGCCAGATAAAAGACAATTAGTAACGACGAACCACCAACGGGAATGGGTCTACTTTGTCTTCCTATGTTGACATGTGTTGGATTATATGTATTGCATTTTTGAAGCTTCACTGTGGAAGCACTGTATACATAGCTTAGTTTGGTTACTTATTGTAAAATTATTTTATTTTTTTGAAAAGAGCAACTGCTGAGTTTCTTGCCGGTTCTTCTCAGCAGAATCTGCATTCCGAACCGGTGGTAGATTTATGACGTGTCATAAGAGCTGCAAGGCGGCCTGCATGAAGTAAATAAATTTTGAATTTTGAACTTCTCCAATCTGGGTCCTCACAGCAGATGTACATTGTTGCAGCGGCGCGCGCAGCTGCCTAAGTGCTACAAGGTAGCCTACATGAAATAAATTTTGAATTTGAATTTGAATTTGAACAAACCTGTGCCTTCATCTGATGGCCGATGCCGCAGTAGAGGTAGCAGCGCGCCAGCAGCCAGCCGCCGCGCTTCTCCTCTATCGACAACGCCTCTTCCGCCAGCTCTATGCCCTCCTCTATCTACCGAAATGTTAATAGATTGTACATAGATACATAGCTAGTTCTTTAGTTACACTTTAAGCTAACTAGTGTGTGTCTGTGTTACGAAAAAACCTGCCTCTTCTCTTACTCCTTACTAATATTATAAATGAAGTGTTTCTTGTTGGCGTTTCCTTCAGTCACGCTGTACCAGAGCTACGGATTGACGGGATTTCTGCATAGATATAGATGGATAGAACCTGGAGAGTAATCTACATAATATATGTAGGCTACTTTCATCCCAGAAAATCAAAATCAGAAATTCATAAAAACCATCAAAAGAAACCATCGATCTTTTGATCTGTAATTGAAGAACAAGCCAAAAAATCAACAAACAAAATGCTTTTGTATTTATTATAATATTAGAAACGATAACGACATTCAAAAGTGCTTGTAAAAGTTTATTTGAATAAAAAATATTTCTATTCTATTCTATTCTATTGCAAAATACAATGTAATAACAAACAGTGATCTACGCTTTTGCTTTTGAATACGTCCCTCGCCCGTAAATGTCCATTAAAAGAGCATTATCGCACGCAGGATCACGCGGCAGTGAATACAGTACGTAGTTTGTGACGAGGCTCTCACCCATCCGGCGCGGAAGCACGTGTTGGCGGCGAGCAGCCGCATGGAGGCGTCGTCGCGCAGCAGCGGCGCGCTGCGGCGCGACACGCACAGCGCGCGCACGCTCGCGTTCCACGCGCTCGTACCTGCACCACACCGCACCACACTTAGAACGAGCCCTCTCATACGCACTACCCGCAGGGAAGACCTGCAACCTGTGAGCCCTCAAAGACCGAAGAGAGAGTGTCGATTCCGACACTGAACTGATAGATTATTAAGCATACTCTGAAAACTGTTCTCCACGGCATCGAAGCATGATAGTAGATAGATAGAACTTGTACGGTCTATGTCGAAACCGTACAATTCGACCAGTCATGATTCACGCATTATTATAAATACGCTTTTCAATATTCATACATCAGTGCACATAACATCGCATCGCGCTCACATTACTGCAATTAGGTTATTATTAGCCTAAGTAGAGGCCAATTAACTTAGACTTCTACTTAAGCAGTTTCATTACTGTGCGGTCCTGAATCATACAGAACTATTATTGCTACACGAATAACTTGAAAGTTTTTACAATTAGACTACAAAAATAAATGGGAAGTGCGCAAGGCAACCTTATCGCAGCACGTACCGGGATGCAGCGGCGCGGGCGCGGCCGGCAGCAGCGCCGTGGCGGCGGCGGGGCAGCGCGCGGCGGCCGCGGTGGCCAGCGCGCGCTGCCGCCAGATGTGGCCGCACCCGAACGAGAACTTCATCGAGCGCTCCAGCGACTGCGGGGAATACAACACCATCAGCAAGGGGACAGGCCATAGGCCACCACACGATACAATGCACAATGCAAATTGGCGGACGACATTTATTAGTAGTGTAAACTAATAATAACGTCCTCCCGATCGTATTTCAGAATAAGAATTGGTAACGGAAAGAGCAGTGTCGGCAGACCCGACTAAGTGGACTGGTATCAGACGAGTCGCAGGCAGCCGCAGCTCTACAGCATTCTGCAGCTGTACTGCTGCTCACCTCCAGCACCAGCGCCAGCTGCCCCCAGCGCACGCTGGCCAGCGCCAGCAGGTCCATGACGGCCACGGCGTTCTGCAGCGAGTGCACGCGCGCGGCCTCGAACTCCGCGCTCTGCGACAGCACGGCGTCGCGCACCGCCATCGCCTCGCCCACCAGCAGCAGCAGCACCACCTCCTCGTACTCGTTGCGCGGCACGAACTGGGAACAAAACCGTATCCATTCTGACTGACGGAAAGCTGTATGAAATTCGGCACAAATAGATTATAGTCTGGAATAACACATAGGCTACTTTTTAACATGGAAAATAAGAGAGTTCTTGTGGGAATAAACCAAACCTTAACGCGAACGAAGTCGCGGGAATCAACTAGTAATACAATAAGTTAGTGTAATTTGATCACTGACGATCATTTTCCGAGTGTTCAAGGACCGACCTGGTTGATACCGGCGTACTTCTTCGGTTTCCACGGGCCCTCCGACACCTGATCCTCTCGTCTTCTGGTCAGCGTGCCTTGCAGCTGAGGAGGCGTGGCCACTTTTTGAGGTGCCTTGTAGACCTGAAGACAGGTTTTTTGTAAAAAAAAAGTCACATAACACAGTCTAAGATAACATTTATAACACTGGACAAATCGGGCTGAAAGTCTTACAGATAGCCAATAAAACGTAGGCATTCGCTAAGGATTTTTGAAAATTCAACCATTAAGGGGGTAAAATAGGGGTTTGAAAAATCCAACTTAACGTGAACGAAGCCGTGGGCAAAAGCCAGTTAATAATGAAAGGCGTGCCGGTAGCGTACCTGCCCCGTGACTCCCCTCATGAGCACCTCTGCGAGCTGCCGGGCGAGCGTCAGTCGCAGCGACTGCGTCGACGGAGACTCCACCGCCGTCAGCATCTCGCGGTACCTGGCAAACGTACAAGACGTCTAATTATGTCGACACAGGTTTCGCGGTTAAGACACAGACAAATCACCCACGCATATGGCCAGCGCTCAGCTCGCTGCAACACGTCACCTGTCGATGGCGGCCTGCAGCCGGCCGGCGCGGATGTGCAGCAGCGGCGCGCGCTGCAGCGCCGTCTCCAGCGTGGCGCCCGCGCCCGCCGGCGCCGCGCCGCCCGCGCGCTGCAGGTACAGCAGGCTCAGCTCCGACGACACCTCGAAACTGCGGATCTGTACCAACAGACGCGTCCAACGATACTTATATAAAAGTTACTAGTCGTAGAATAGATTGAAACCGATCGGTGTTGATCTTGATGTCTTTCGATTATATGCCGTCATCGTAGGGATCCTACCGACTGCGCCACTTAATACTGCACCCTCAGTACATCACAATATTACTAGTATAGATTCTGAATATATTTTTAAGCTTAAGATAAATACTAAAGGGACTCTTTTTTTGAAATTAGTTATATGGACAAAATGCCAGATTTTTTGTACTGAAACCATAACTGAAAAGGCTTGAATGCTTTTTTAGACAATTTAATAAAACCAAGGTGCTGGAATTTCACAGTGTCGGCAGTCCCTTACGGTGAACAAACGACAAACACATCGCTGGTAGGTAGTGGATACAATACCGACAAGTGGAAGTCACTACAAGAGATCTATGTTCAGTGGTGGACATCAATCGGTTGACGAAGAATGCGATTTGCTT
Source organism: Hipparchia semele (assembly GCA_933228805.2). NCBI lineage: Eukaryota > Metazoa > Arthropoda > Insecta > Lepidoptera > Nymphalidae > Hipparchia > Hipparchia semele. Next base: position 14,173,346 of record OW121720.1, on the reverse strand, counting down.
AGAATAAGATGCCTAATTATCTGCTTTGTTACCATTTCTGACTCGCGTTCCGCCTGCTTGTACCGACTCGTGGAACTGGGAAGGGCTGTCTGCTCGAGACACAGCCCCTTGATGGCGTAGGACTCCGCCACAATGCGCAAACTGCGCCTGTGAATCCCAACACGAAACTTACTATATTATAGTACATATAACACTGTTTTTTTTTTCTCTTTATTGGAATACATACAGTTATTTTGTGAAATATTACACTTAAAATAAATTTAGAAAAAAATAATAATAATAACAGTTACAATTAATACCTTATGAATAGAATTAAATATCTGTTAAATACTATAATATAGGCTTACAGCTGGCCAATCGCAGAAAAACTGCATCAACCATTATAAGTCTCTACTTTTGTGATTTTTATAGTATTTGTCTGTTTGTAAAATAAGAGAGTTCCCGCGGGAATTACAAAACCTCAATCCACGCGTACGAAGCCGCGGGCATCAACTAGCAATAGATACAAAACAAAACATCGAGAGGTAATAAAAACTCATGGCTAATATGAATCACTACAGTACAAGGTCTGATGTCATGCAAGGCAGTTATTAATAGTTTGCATGGGAAATTAAATGCATGAGTCAACTTGCTGCAATGGAAGACATTGGCAATTAGTTAGCTTCTACACGTTCACGTCAAGTTGGCCGTCGTCGACCGTACCGTTACCGTACCGTTGACAAGAAAATAAAAATTGTATTTTTTACTGTAACCACGACTATGACGAAAGTTTTCTTCTCTGGCAATGCCGAGCAATGGCAATAATTTTTTTTTTTTCTGCATGAAAAAAGTCAATAATTAATTAGTAAAAGTAATTAATAGTCTGCGCTATGCAAAACTTTTCCTTTTTAACTCAGCAACATATGCAAGTTTTGCATTTATAAATGTATAAATATAAATTAATAATTCATCATTTGTATTTGTTGACCTTTTGATATAGGATTGTCTTCATACATAAAATTCAGTTTCTGTATGTTTGTCTGCAAAATTCAAAAACTAGATAAGTGATTGACTTGAAATACTAATTTCCTATATTTTCTGGCATCGTTTTATTTATTTATATATGCAATAAAATGTTAAAGGAACATGTCTCTTATCACATAATCATGTAATTGTTTAAAATTGATAAATATTTTTGTTGATTAGATTCTATTGATACTGCTAATAAATTATTCCGATAGCAACATGATCTACATTATTTTAGTGCATAAATTATATTTAACAACCATTAAGTACCATTAATTTATTTACTTTTCACTTTTATAAGTTACATACATTGACAGTAATCGTTAAGAAACAAGTCAATTGAAGCCTCAATAGCTCAACGGTTAAAGGCGCGGACTACAGACTGAAAGGATGCAGGTTCAAGCCCCACACGGTGCACTATTGTCGTACCCTAGCACAAAATTTTCGCTTATTTGGAGGGGAGAGGAGAATATAGGTCAAGTTCAACTTGGTCTTAAAAAAAAAGAAAAAAAAAGTATAATAAGTATACCAAAAATATACTCCTACTTACATATTCACTAGGATCCCAATTGTTACTAATTTTATATGTTTATGTTTTTTATAGTTTTTATAAATGCAAAAATGTATTTATTGGTTTGTCCTTCAATCGTGCAGCAACGTAATGACAGATCAAAGTGAATTTTTGTAAAGGTTGTAAGTATAGCTTGAGAACTCAGGATTTATCTATGAGAGGATTTTAAAAACCAAGTTGCAGGCAAAATCTAATTAACAAAATAGCACTTACACGGGCAACTCCTTCTCAGTCAAAGTATTAAGCTCAGCTAACTTATAATGCTTCAAGGCATCGTCGTAAGCCCCACAAGCAAAGTTGAGCTTGCCTAACAACAGATGTGCATCCAATGCTACACCAGCCTTCTTTCCTGCCTCATCCGTGGCTAAGGTCAGGTAGCCCCGAGCTTCCGAGAGCTCTCTCTGGGCCCTCTCAATGTTCTCCTTGATGGGGGGCCATTCGTCCAGATAAGCTTCCAACTTGCCTTCTCCGATGAGGAAATGTGCGAGACTTTCTGAAAATTTGTTGGATTTTGTGTAAATAAATGGTTGAAAACTATAGTCTAAAGTAAAGCCTCAATCGCCCAACGGGTAAAGGTGCGGACTGAAAACTGAAAGGTCGCAGGTTCCAACCCCACTTGTTGTACTATTGTTGTACCCACTCCTAGCACAAGCTTTCCGCTTATTTGGAGGGGAGAGGAGGATATAAGTCAACTTCAACTTGGCTAATGTTCTTTTTAAAAAATAAAATAAAAATGCCATTACATTTTAAAAACAATAATGTAACTACACATTGTGCCAAGTCAAGTCATAATACGATTAACAAATTCAAAATTACAAATTTGTAATAGCTGCATATTATGGACTTCATGCATATGACTCACGCATACTACAATAGCGTTACAAAATATATTTTTGTTTAGTTCCCCAAGGTTAAATCTTATTGTTTGCTATAATGGCTGTAAGACTGTTTCTTGCACTGTTTTTAAAAATGTAACTACTGAGTTTCTTGTTTCTGGGCTGTTCAGTAGAATCTAATTATTAAATAAAAACGATTTTGATTTGATTTTGGAAAAGTTTTTGCATTTCCAATATGTATACCCATATATTTCCAATATGTTAGCCAAATGTAGTAACTATTAATAATTATTATATTTTTAAAAGTACTTCGAAATTAAATAGATAACTTAATCTTTCCTTCGTTAATTCTAAATTACTAAATTATGATTTAAGTGAACTAATAATGAACAAGTGTTCAGAAAGAAATACAATTGGATTCTGAAACTTTAGACTGAAAGTCCATTCATGGTCATTTTCTTAGTCATTTTAACAAATATTTTGTATTTGTTTTATATAAGATAAGAAGATTGAGTGGGAGGTAGTAATTAGCATCATTGAGTCATTAAAATAATAACAGGAAAAGTATGAGACGAAAGTAAAAAACTAATTATAATATAACAAGTTACGAAATACGAATATTAACGTAATAAACCGTTCACTTTTAAAGGTTTTTCGATGATATAACTTGTTTAGTTATGGTTGTTTAATCTCAAGAGATATGTAAGGAACCTAACGACCGCTGCTTAATTAAATAGGTACTTGTTAAGTTGGGTACACTGACCATGTTGTGGTGACCTGGCCTTGAGCTGCAAAGCCAAGTCGACTGCCTTCTTCCAGTTGGACTCCTCCCGACTCTTCTCGATGTCGGTTTCATAGCTTCGCACCGCATTCTTGCTCCTTGATGTCATTGTAAGACGAACTCGCTACGCGGTCACAGCATCGATTTCGCTTGTTTTACTTCACTCGGACATTGCAAAATCTCACAAATCGCTCACAAGTTGCGAGAATCGAGAATCCCTCAAAAATCAAGAAATTGAAGGCCAAATTTGACGTTTGTGATGACATTTTCGGGTGTGTATTGCAACGTTTCATTTCAAGCAGAATAATAGTAATTGACATATCACACAGTACAATTTTTATTATTCAACAGTGATATAATTTATAAATATAATTAAGAATAAATAAAATAATTAATCATTGAAATACTATTAGGTTAAAATTCTAATTGTAAAGATTTCATAAATATCAGAGTTAACTCCAGCTACTACTAGATGGCGCTGCATGTATGAGTATTATCAATTTTTGTAATGCTAAGGACTTCAATTAGCTGTTTAGCTGTTTATAATAAACAGAATGGTTTTCAGTTTTGTATCCAATAAAGCAGTCCAAATCTAAATCGCTTAGCAACACAGCTTTGCCGGTAAGGCGGTAACTGCCCTCGACCGAAACTGTCCAAATCAAACTTACCGGGAATCGAACTTGGGACCTATTTTATTTATTTGTGTAATGTAGTGAATATGCCCGCATTGAATAAAATTATTTTGTTGCAGGCGATTCTGTAAAAGCTGCATCAATACAGTTTTGTGGTGATTGGCTTCAGCCAAATGCATTGCTGCAGAAAGAACGCGATAGATTCATCTATCGCGTTCTTTCTGCAGCAATGCATTTTAGCCAATAGCGAGTGAGCATCGGCCAACCAGAACCGATTGAAATCGTCACACTGTAGCAATCATTTTTAGGGAATCGTACAATCGTCATCGATTAAGCCCGTCATTCGTCGCCAAACGGAGTGATTATATTCTCTTGGGTCGCCGTTCCGTGGTGGGTAAAATACGCGATTTACTTTGACTCGTCATAAGCGCCATAACATAACCATAAAGACAACCTAATAGCAGTTCCACGGCAATAAATAAACATTAAAGTTCCTGCGGGTAGCGCGGTGGCGGCCGGCGGCTGGTGCGCGCGGCGCCGTCGCCGCCTGACACTGCAAGGTCGCCGAGGCCCGAGACTCGTCAGTCGTGACCTTTGCAGGACTGACGACTAAATTGGGTACAGCCTGGTATTATGACAACGCGACAATTTCCGTCATTTACAGCTCTTTCTTTCTCTATGCGCCATTGTTAGTCTAGAAGATAAGTTTTTTTTATCTGAATATTTTTAAGGAAAAGGTGACCGACTGACTGACTAACAGACTGTGTGACTGACTGATCTATCAACGCATAGTTCAAAATTCAATCACTGGCGATAGATCGGGCTATATGGCATAGGTACTATTATTGACGGATTTAGGCATCCGCTAAGAAAGGATTTTTGATTTACCTAAGGAAATGCGCATAAAATATAGTTACCTATAGTTAGTGGGTAGTTGGTCAATTAAATTCTGAAAGTACTTACGCAATTCACTTGTTTGATAGTCAGCCAACATGTCTGCGGTCGCTCTAGGTACCTACTTCTAACTATATAGGCCAAAATCTGGGCCGTAGCTTCTTTAAGTTGCATTGTCTACCCGCATTGCTCAACAAAGAATGACATTCTTATACCAAAGCAAAAGAAGAAATCCATTAGTTTTAAAGTTCTGTATTATTTATGTACAAAACTGAATCTTCAGTTTCTTCCATTTTATACAGAGACGTAGAACAAAGTAAATCGCGAATGGGTATGGCAATAAGGGTCTGGGTGGCGAAGAAGGTACACACTAGGCGTGAACAATAAACACTACTTATCTACATATTAGTATCTTCATAAAATAAGTAAAACCCTTTAGTATACTACTCGTATTGTATTCTGTAGCTTAAGTATATTTTGTGCTTTCGAAAGCAAAGATTAGGTGTCTTTAAACATTAACTTTATAGGTACTAGCTTTTGCCTGCGGCTTCGTCCGCGTCGAGTTAACAATCCTGCGTGAGCTCTGTGCTCTTCCTGAATAAAAGCCTATATCACTCTCCAAGTCCTCAATTATACTTATGCGAAATATTATCACGTAGATATGTTGCTCCGTTGCTGAGTGATGACAAGCCCTTGGCTGCGATTGCATCTGATGGTAAGTGACGATCTGTTAATAATAGTCTAATTATTACTTATTATAGATTATGGTTGCGGGCTAACTTGGGGTAGGTAGTTACGCCAGTGTAAATTAAACCCATAATTCTTTTCGATTTGTACTCGCCATGGTACTGGAACGGTAGCGTCAACTAGCCACGGCCAAAGCCTCACCAATGAAGACCAGATAAAAAATCAAAATCGCCCCTGCCCAAATTCAAAGTCGGGATCTTCGACTTTTAAGACCACTTCGCCACTGCGCCACGGAGGTCGTGGCGGTCGCATAACGCAACGCACTACCGATGCGTTGCGCAATAATCTGGTTACGACGGGTGGACGGCTGCAGCTGACGCAGCATGTACACGAGGTACTCAGAGCCGGTGCCGCAGTACGCAGTGTAGTTGTGGTGAGTCACACTGGCGCATTCATGCAGACGTCATGCCGACTCTTGTCCGAATCGGAAGACGCACTAATGCCCGTTTTTAATTAACCCCCGACCTACCCCCGACGCAAAAACGATGGGGTGTTATAAGTTTGAAGTCTGTGTGCGTGTGTGTGTGTCTGTGGCATCGTAGCTCCCGAACGGATGAACCGATTTTGATTTTGTGACATCAAAATTAAAATCGGTTATTTCAAATTGCGAAAATCAATCAATGTGATACATTGGTAACTTTAAAGTTAGCTCATAGTAGCTGTATATCAAGGAGATACCTATTAGGTTTTTTTTATTCGATCACAAGATAGTCCTTGACTGCGATCTCACCTGATGGTAAGTGACTGTAGTATCGCTAATAGCGCCGCCCCGACACTGGCTCGGCAATGCACACGAGCACCTGTCGCACGTCTACTCGCACCGGCGGTTCGCGTAATACTGACGTTGCAACATTGCTCATGAACACACGAGACAGTGTACCTACGTACACTACATCCCTCCTTTGTTAAATAAATAAACAACTAAAATATAATTCTAGTTCACCTCTATATAATAATTTCCGGCATCACTAAATCTTCAAATCATAGGAGTGACAACTAATATATAATTATTTGCACGATGCAGATTTAGGATATCAGCACATATATATAATAAATCTCAAATTCAAATTCACAATGTTTATTATATAACTCTTTGACTTTATATGTATTTATTTTGTAGGTGGGTGTGTGAGTCAAAATATATGCGGGAATAATAATAAAATGCTAGCAATTATTTCCTAATCACTTATTCAATCTTCCTTTAGTTACAGTTTAGTCACTGATTCCATTACTTTGTCTATTCTTCTCATCCTGATCTTTCTCCGGTACTGTTGTCCACTGGTCTTCAATCTTTTTAAGATGAACTATATTCCTTAACTAACTTTTTCACCTTCGTTTAGTATCGATTCTGTAGTTCCTCTCCATACTCTTTCCCTTTCTCTTTTTTGAATGATATCTCTGTTTCTCACTTCAGTGTTTATTCCTAACCAATTCATTTTATCCACAATTATTTGAAAAATTTGAAAATTATTTAAAATCAAAAAATCAAATCAAAATCAAAATCAAAATTTATTTATTTCATGTAGGCCAACTTGTAGCTCTTATGAAACGTCAAAAATCTACCACCGGTTCGGAATGCAGATTTTTATAATTTACTGCAGGATTTCACTAAATTTTTTAGTTTTTTTTTTTTTTTTTTCGCGGCCACTTTACCTTAGAAAATAATCGACCCTTCTTGCCACGATCCCGGAATGGCCTTCGTGTATGGCATCTATAACATTCTTAAGCAAATTCTGAGGTATCACCATCCGGTTACCTCTGAGCAAAATATCGATAAAACATAGTTCTATCTCAAAAAATTTGTTATTTTTTACGAGCTCATCCTGGTTATGCTCATAAATTCATTTTCCAATTTAATGGTGGTCGCTGACCAATAATATAATTATTCCAATATTTGAAATTTCCAATTTAATGGAGGTTTATTTCCAAAACCACTTTATATTTCCAATTTAATGGTGGTTGCATGACCAGACCAGTAATACAGATATTGTCATACTTGAAATTCCCAATTTGATGGAGGTTTTTCCAATACCACTAGTTGTTTCCAATTTAATGGTGTTCACATGACCCATAATACAAATATTCTGGTATTTGAAATTCCCAATTTAATGGAGGTTTATTTCCAAACACCACTTTATATTTCCAATTTAATGGTGGTTGCATGACCAATACTTCAAATATTCTCATATTTGAAATTCCCAATTGAATGGAGGTTTTTTTTTCCAATACCACTAGATGTTTCCAATTTAATGGTGGTCACATAACCAATAACTTAAAAGTTGTTATATCTGAAATTCCCATTTTAATGGAAATGACCTTCAATAAGTGCTTCAATATAATAATACTAAAATCACACTCAATGTGTCAAATTTAACAAATTATAACCTTTTTTCTATATACAGAAACCAAAAGAAAATCAACCTATATTGATTTAATTTTAAGTAATTTTGTGAACTCATCTCCTGGAATTCATTACCTGGCTTTGTCAGATCATAAAACCGCATAACACTGTTCAACCAATCACTTAATAGTCACATTACCAAAGTAATCTTAAACTGACAACACTACACCAGAAAACCAAATAGAAACGGGGAATAACGATTGACGGTTGACAATAGACACGTTGCGAGTCTTATTTTAATGGATCGAACGAGCGAGGAGCAATGGTGTAATGCTCAATGAATAGTAATACCAACGTTATAAGACTACCGTTACTAGATGGCACTTTAAATAATAATCACTTTAATTTTAATATCCGACACGGCCAGAACTGACAATCACACGTTCCCGTGTGGCAATGCACTTGTTGACAGGGAAAGGAAACATTTGAGATATACTACTTATAAGGTTCGGACTACCTGACATGTTATTTAAAATCCATTAACTCAATTTAACTGTAACCAATTAACTAATTGAAATCATAACTATCCGAATGAAAAGTTCCCACTAATTTAAATTGATCAATATCTCAGTCACACATCAATACAGAATCCATTAAAGGGACCAGTAACTGCTTAGTCGTACAATTTTAGGACCGACTGCCACCTGCAGCGCGTAACTACAACAGCGACCATCGGTCACGCAAGTTAACCAAACAAAATCAAATACACTTTTATACCCACAGGTATTCGGGTTACATCAAATTGCCAATTGTAGTCTTCTCAGAACCCGAACCACCCTAGGCCAACTGTAGTTTCCTCAAGACTCGAGTTTCAAAGCATAGTCGGACGCTCATTACACCAACACAAAGTGGAAGCGATACGTCCGATGTCTGCAGATACGTCCCGCCAATGCGTATGTTTAAGCATCTTTATCAACATGATTGTCACTATCGTTATCTAACTTTAAGGGAACTTCACATCCAGGCTATCTTCGAAATCTATCGTGAGTGTACTTGTAAGTACGCTTATTAATCAATGACTTCAGAACATGTCAGTCTTCATCTAAGATTTCTGTTAATTTAAAGGACCTTTAAACTTTGGATCTAACTTAAAATGGAAACTTCATTTAAAAATGAAAACTTAAATCTCATCAGCTCAAACTAATGGACTCGATTGTCAACGGTACTCAACATAATCACTCGTAGCGTAACCCAAACAAACAAATTAAGATTTATTATTTTGGTAAACTCTTTATTGCGACGTCTGTTCCGTCACAAAACACATATACAATTTCCATCCAGTTACTAATACACGTAACCTCTATCCGGTTACTGCAATCCATAACCTCCATCTGGTCATCGACTTAACCAAACCAAACACCTCTATTTGGCGTTCTCACAGAGCGGGAACGCAAAACAACAAAACAGTAACAAATTTAGCAATGAAATAAGTTTTCTCGACAACTTACAAAATTAGGCATTACTCTTTTATTTATAAGTTCTCGCAATGAACATCAACGCAATATCCTCTAGTTAAGATCACTGACTGAGATGACTACTGTGGCTACTAATAATCAACGCAATACATTTAGTCTGAGCATGTTGCCCTCAACCAAGTTACAGTCCCACTTTGATCTCATTTTAACTCAGCATTAATCTCAACTTCATTAACTAAAAAGTCTCAAAGATCATTGAACAAAGAATAATAAACACGGAACCGCTTAAAGAATCATAGCATTGATATACATTACTGTTGAATGACTTCACAAATGTCGCAATAGCTGTGCCTTCTTAACCCCCTTTTTCCTAATTGCAACCCTCTTCTATTATATTCCATGTGCATACATATTTGTCTGCAGTCTGTGGTCAGCTGTCAATATCAATTGTTATTATTACACTGCTGTGTTCTGTGAATTAATTAAATGGTTGCTTTATTTAGTAAAAACGGGTTTTAATATTTATCAACGTCTTAATTCTTGTGTAACTTGTAAAACCGTGAAATATCTTAAACGCTAACTGGCTATGGAATCGCTATGGCATCGATCATCCTCAAAGGATCTCTCTGATCCATGCATCCACGTAAACATAATATTATATTGGTTTACTTTATTTAAATATTATCATGTAAGTTTATCTTTTTATTATTGCAACACCTCCTGCTGTTTGTTTATTTTTTATTTTCCTTAGCTATAAGGTTGTTTGGAAGAGTTCGCCTTTTAGCGATAAGGCTGCCTTTTTATATCAACAATCGACATAATATATCTTGTTAAGTTTACTTTTTCCTGTTGTGGTGCAATAAATAATAAATGAATCGCCACTATTCACTGTGCATCCACACACGGGATCGCACACCACCCCTAGTTTCCACGAAACTACTGGAACGTAAGCTGACCCCACAGAAATCTTAATTTCCCATTTACCTTAATAATCAACAATGATTCTATGTTAACCTTCTCATAAGAGGTTAGGAAGAGGTTTCTAGCTAACGAAACTAATGTGGCCATAAAATCATATCCCATGGCATGAAGTCATGTGGGTATAAAATTCTAACATGGCATGAAGCTACATCTGTGGGTATGAAATTACCATCTCACTTTTGATGACGACAAAGGCACCCCTGGCCGAACATCAGAAGCAAAACGGGAAAAATTAAACTAACAACCATACGGCTATAACTGAGCATTATTAAACGTGATTATCTCATGAAGGAGACGATACACCTCACCGAGCAACTAATAAAAGAAATCACCAACTATCTCGATAAAAATAACTACCCGCAGTAAGGTTATATCGTAACCATTGCGTAATAAACACAGAACTCAACATTTCCATGATTGGTTGTCTAAGGACAACTCTTGGCAAAACTGATTCCATACTAACTAAAATATACTTATTTAGTTTTACTTCCATATTAACATCCATGATCTTTAAAATGTTCTTCCACAACCAAGTATAAAGCATAAAAGTACTAACTAACTGTTAAACTGTTACCTTAACTGTTTTGTTGGGATAAAATAATTTAATATTTTCTCCACTGAACTGACGAAGGTGAAGAACAGGCTTATATTAGGTTACTTGCAAGGTGTAACAGAATTTTAATGTAACTTATTGCTGAGCCTCATGAATGCCCTGACTATGCGTTTTAGTTTTGATATTTTGAATAGTTATTAGGTACCTATCAATGGCCTTTGTTCATGCGACTCGCATAGCTACAGATTGTTTATTTTAAACGTTAGGGGATCGTATTAACAGTATGGAGCTTGATAAATAATAATTTCCTTTGTGACTTTTCCGGCGTCACTTAAGGTAACTTTTGTTTGTATTAAAATATGATCAATTGATTATTGTTACTTGGGGCCGGGGTTCCTATATTCCTGACCGGCACCAGCAGATCTATTGTAAAACTTGACGCGAGTACACGCTTTTTAAATACACCAAGTTAAAGTGAAATACGAAGTTATTTATTTAACCAACCTGACCCATTTTCTATTACAAGGATTTTACCTATGATATCGTTTTAAGTCAACCATAGCCCGAAATACAAATCACATCATGTAATAACAACGATATTATCTCTAAGTCATTAACTCTGACCATTTATAAAATTATCCATTATCTATGATTAATAAAATATGTGGGAACTGTGAAAAATAAAAATTTAACTCAGATTATTTTATAATAAAGACATTTTCTAACCGATTTGCCTTTACTCCCTTTGTAATTTTATATTCTGTTTCGTTGCGTTGTTATAATAACAATTCTCGAAACTAACCGTCTGAAATATCAACTAATTTATAACCAATAACGCCTGCCATATCCTTCCCTCCTTCCTTATAAAAAATATTTTTTCCACTTACCTTTTTTCTCGTCGCCAATGTAGTATCGCTAATAGCGCCGCCCCGACACTGGCTCGGCAATGCACACGAGCACCTGTCGCACGTCTACTCGCACCGGCGGTTCGCGTAATACTGACGTTGCAACATTGCTCATGAACACACGAGACAGTGTACCTACGTACACTACAGTGACGATTCATTCTAAGTTGGTAACGGGCTAACTTGGAAGGGGTACGGCAGCGTACAATCAACCAAAACCCCTAACCGGTTTCTACTCGCCATCGTGCCGGAACGCTAAATCGCTTGGTGGCACGTCTTTGAAGGTTGGGTGGTAACTATAGCCACGATCAAAGCCTTCCACCAGACCAGACCAGAGAAAATTTAGAAATAATAGATTTCCAAATTGCCCCCGCCGGCAATCGAGCCCGAGACCTCCCAGTTATAAGACCACAGCGCTCACCACTACACCAGGGAGGTAAATGGTAAAGTTAGCTCGTAGTAGCCTTATATCAAGTAGGTACCTATTACATAAACGCTAAAGTAAACAGTCTCCATCAGTAAGTCGTAGCTAAGTTACCGTCACCAGACGCTTTCAAATAAACTGGAAGGTTTCATTCTTTTTACTGAACGCCGCGCCGCCCTAGCGCCCGGCTGGTTTATTTCCTTGCTCCGGCTACTAGAAAATAAAGTTATGTAGTTTCAATTTGCGTCAATTGGACGGAGAAATCAATAAACTTAATTTTGTTCTGGAAAATTTCTTTAATTCCATACCTACTGCTTCTTACGTATAAGATTCACCCGATAATATTGTTTTGTGTAGAGGGAGGTACCGTCTAGGGACGGAATTTCACCAAACTACCGCTGCCGGGAATCGAGCCCGTGACCTCCAACTCACCATATGACAAGGTGCTAACCTCTGCGCCAGAGAGGTCATCGTTAGATACAGAATTAATGAATACATTCTCAATGTCTAGCTGCCGAATAAGAGGCTTAGTTAGGGGCTCGGTAATATAATATTCATAGGGCTGAGGCTTGCCTCGGCCTACCAGCGTATTGTTATTGTGGCGATAAACTGCGACCTAAACGCGATACACCGCGCATTTGTTATTCAAAGTGGGGTGGAATAGCGCCCATTGTCATTCTGATCATTCTCTGCATCGCCAAAATAAATAAATATACTAGCTTTTGCCCGCGGCTTCGCTCACTTTTTTTTTTAAAGAACATTAGGCAACCTGAAGTTGACTAATATTCTCCTATCCCCTCCAAATAAACGAAAAGTTTGTGCTAGGAGTGGGTACGACAATAGTGCAACGGGTGGGATTCGTACCTGCGACCTTACAGTTTTCAGTCCGCACCTTTAACCGTTGGGCTATTGAGGCTATAAAATCCCCTTAGGGGTTGAATTTTAAGAATCCTTTCTTAGCGGATGCCTACGTCATAATAACTAGGTATCGTTATGCTAAACTTTAGCCTGATCCGTTCCGACTGGTTTGATAGATCAGTCAGTCAGTCAGTCAGTCACCGGTCTTTTTATACATTTAGATGAACTTTTTTACAATAACATTTCAAGACAAGATAGCGTTTTACTGCGATCTCACTTGCTGGTAGGTGACGATGCAGTTTAAGATGGTAGCGGAATAACTTAGAAGGAGCTCAGATTGCACTTCCAGAGGAATCTGAGTGAAGGAATAGAGTGTTTAAGCACACACTTGTACATTAAAGTAGGTAGGTATCTCCTGAGTGTTGCTTGTCTCGTGCTGTTGAAATTTTCGGCCGTTGCTACAATTCAGTCGAGAGGAATGCCCAATTAAAGTAATGATTGAAGAAGAGAAATGTACCTAGGTAAGTAAATCAGTGACGGACATTTGCCGCCAGTAGGCTACACAAATTTTACCGCCCGTTCTTAGATATAATTTCCACCCGTTTCAAGCAAGAAAAGCCTCTCTTATCCGTACAATTGTCGCTGGTGTACATAGAACCATGCGAAGTAATCACTTATTATCCAAGTTTGAATAAACATTTTGCATCATATCGGTCATGTCACCCGTACGCAAATTGTAGAAAAATTTAAATAAAAGTTTTTGGCCCCTCTGCCGCCTAAAATCTGCCGCCCTAGGCTTCAGCCCACTCGGCCTGCTGGTATATCTTGGACCAAGGACTCGGTCACGTAATAGCTACCATCGTAATGCAAAGGTACATCGGCGCTGGAAATTTCAAATTATTTATTATTTTATACAAATAGGCACATAATTTCCGCATTACATTCGTCGATCATACCAATTTGCAGGTAACAAATTGAAAGGGCGGCAAACCAATTTGACGGGCGATGGGGGGAGCGTCCGCGCCGAGGGGTCGGCGAGGGGTCGGCGAGGGGAGGCCGGGGGAGGACTGGGGAGGTACACAGGCCGGCGGAGGCTGACCCGACATTGACCGAGTGCGTCATTCATCCCCGCGCCGCACGCACGCTGCATATGCGCCGATTCATGCACTTTGCTTGCTTCATTGATCGCTATCGGCCAGGTGCGCGTTTTGCTTTGAAGGAGGGTTAAGTTTGAAGGTGAACACAAGTACTAGGCTTTTTAACCGACTCCGAAAAAGCCAAAAGGAATCGATTTTAGCGGTCTGTATACCTATGTATGTATGTCGCATGTATTTACGTATGTTCCATGTTAGAGCCGATTTTGACGAATGAGGTGTCAATCAATTCGTTATTATTAAAAATCGATGGTTATTATTGTTTAGGTGAGGTAGGCTCAGCGATCACAAAAAAACAAACAAAGACAAAATCGCTGGGTAGGCTACAATAGGTACGAACTGAATATGATGAATGTTCAACAATCCTACAGCAAGTGGTGGTAGGATAAAAATTCAAAAAATTCTAAATTAGTTATTTCAAGTAGGCAAGTCGAGAATCCGCGGTTCGTAAAACTGATTCTCCTGAGAAGAGTCGGTAAGAAACTCAGTAATAGCAGTAGACAGAAGTTTAGGACATACCGGAAAGCGCATTGTGGGGAGACACCAGCTGGCCGTAGTAGCGGCGAACGAGTGGGCAGTGAGTGGATGAGAAAGGCTTTAGGGAAGGGTTACGTCCAGCAGTGGATGCATATTGATGGACCTGATCCTACACTAGCACTACTCTAGCGAAGGTCGGTCGGTCGTGTAAGCCCAATGCCCATCGTACTAATAACATAATGTCCTGCCGAACGAATTCGGTCACGGCGGCCAACCTCCTCAGGAATTAGCCATCTGCGCGGGAGATATTACAGTGCACAAGTGTGTGTGCAAAGTACAAACACAGGAGCACTCTCTATTCCTTCACTATCAAAGTCCGATGGGACGGAAATCCGACACGACCGAAGAGAGATCAGACAGCTTTACGTACTCTCGGAGGCATGGGTTGACTCACCGTCAACTTTCTAACTCCGGGCTAGTACTGAGAATTTATTTGACAAAAAAATCCATTACATTTTCCTTTTTGTGGCCCGATTTGGAAATCGAACCTGGGAACTCGTCATCCGTAGTGCCCATCGTACTAACAGGTAAGTGGGTGCTTGATGCCGGGACTGCTTCATGCGATCGATAACATGCGCTCTCTGAACCTCTCGGCCCGCGTACCTACTACCTACACTATATGTAGCTTGTACCATCCTACTTCCTACTGCTATTACCTACTGATATTATAAATGCGAAACTTTGTGAGGACGGATGTATGGATGGTGGATTGATCCTTGTTATTCCTTCCCGCCATAACGAATGAACCCATTTGGCTGTTTGGAATGGGATGGCTCATATCCAGGATTATTTTATCTCGACAAATTAAAGAAATCCCGCGAAAATTGCAAACCTAAATATAAACATAAATAACAATTCCAGTGTACCCAAGTGTAAACCTACCTATAGTACCTACGAAATTACGAGTACATTGAAATAAAAGGCTCTAAGAAATGTAGAGAACCAAAGTTATAGCTCAGCGAGTCGCGAAGGTGAAGTAAAAATGGGCAGGAACCCCAACGACCAAAGCTTGAAGAACTGATCGTTGGAGTCCTAAAGTGCTGGAGTGGTGACCCCGCACTGGAAAGCGCAGTGTTGGCAGACCCTCCCACTTATAGGTGCCGTTGGATATAGGCTGCGTATGACTGAGACCTGTTGAAGTCCACGCAAGAGACCTTCCTCCAGCAATGGATGTCTATCGGTTAATTTGTACATTTAGAGTTTTGAAACCTACGCAATCTAATCGCCGGCCCAGAATACCTAATAGTACGAGTATGTCGCCGGCTCATTTCTGTACATGCTACAAAATAATCCCCTGGCATTAAACACTGGTAAATATTAAACTAAAAACTTTCAGACCACTCAAACCGAGCGCTGTCATAGAATGTAATTTGGAACAGAAACTCGGTAATCTCCACATTTGCATGCAGTGCAGTCGCTCTCAGCAAAAACTGTGTGTAATGCGCACACAGTCAACGGCAAAACAAAAACGCTCAAACTTGAAACGCTCTCTTAGAACAAAGGCTTAAGCGCCCATTCACTTAGCCCGTAGCGGGTAGTTCTGCCAGGGCTGTCGTCTGTGTGTACCTTTTACCCCAGAAAATTGTATTAGGTACGCGTTACGTTACGTTGGGGTCCTTAAGGCCCAAGAGACGGGTCTACCCGCGAAATTCAAATTTAATTTGGTTTTTCGCAATTTGTAAACTAATACGACGAAGTAGGCTTATGGTATTCAAATTGCGCCAATGGCAGTATCATCTTCACAGGTTTATATACTAATCTTAACGAGAAAGTATCCAGTTTAAGAAATTAATCAAAATAATGACTAATTTGTGAGCTCACGTCAAACTCATTATTTTGACTAATTTCTTAAACTGGATACTTTCTCGTTAAGATTAGTATATAAACCTGTGAAGATGATACTACCATTGGCGCAATTTGAATACCATAAGCCTACTCCGTCGTATTAGTTTACAAATTGTGAAAAACCAAATTAAATTTGAATTTCGCGGGCAGCTCCGTGTCTTGGACCTTATGGTCAACTCTCATTCATCAACCCGCCCGTCCAGCGGCGCCGTTCTCTATTTTTGACATTTCCAACTGCCAGTTGAAAATAATGGAAAGTTGCCAATTAAGAATATTGTCAACCCCGCATTTCTTCATACCTAAGAATATTTATACCTTCATACATATTCCGTGTTTGGCAGTTTTAGTTAGCAACTGTACGATAGCCACTGAGATAAAGAATAGACCTCCACAACTGCCTCCTCACGTGTGTGTCATTAGGAATGGCAAGTGTCAACCCTGTGGCAGGCGTGCGGCTTGCAGGTGTACCGTGCGCGGGGCTACCGGGGCCGGGTGCAGCGAGCGCGGGGGCGGCGGGGGGCGGCGGGGGGCGGCGGGGGGCGGCGCGGAATATTGACCGGGACGGCGCCGGGGCCGGCCGGGACGCGGCGGCCTTGGCCCGATGCACCACTCCGACGCGGTACTGCAAACGTACAGAAGCACTGCAAGCGTGATAGGCTTTCATGCGACAGCAAAATGAGTTGATTGCGCTTATAGCAACGTTGATCCATATGGAAAACTAGTTCGAAAACGGCTTCGTACGCGCGGATTGAGGTTTTGTAATTCTCGCGGGAACTCTCTTATTTTCCGGGATAAAAAGTAGCCTATGTGTTATTCCAGACCATAATCTATCTCTGTGCCTTTCAGCCAAATCGGTTCAGTCGTTGCGGCGTGATTGAGTAACAAACATCCATCCATCCATCCATCCATACTTACAAACTTTCGCGTTTATAATATGAGTAGGATAGGTGCTACGAGCGATAGCCCGTATTCCCCGATTGCGCTTGTCGCAACATTGATCCACATTGAATACTATGTAGGTAGGTATATATCGCTAACAGGTCCTTCTCCCAACTCGTTAATTCAGTTTCATTTGTCTTCTGTCGTTTTCTCATTGATGACGAGGCTTACCCGAAACATTTCAATTTTGTAACCTTATAATATTATGTTTATCTATTACAACGTTAACCATTACTTTCCATCTGGTGAAGAAGACTAGGCAACACATTGGCACGGAAGCACGTCCTCAACGCAGGTAATAAGACTGAGTTTAGACTGCTGAGTATGCTCCTCAATCTTAGCTGAAACTTTCTTCTACACAATATTAAGTTACTATGATGTCTAGTTTCCCTCAACGCCCAATTCTCTGACTAGGCCAGACGCTAGCAATATAGAAGTGTCCTAAGTTCAAATTGTGCACACCACCCAAAAAGTCGGGTTTAGGAAATCTTTGAAAAATATACAAGTTTCGAAATTTCAATAACCAACTGTACGATAGCCACACTGCGACTCAACAGAGCACACTCCCAAACAAATTGTTTATAATGCTTTTGAGCAACGCCTGTAGGTAATATTCCTTTGTGCAGTTTATGTGCCGAATTCGGGTCACGAAATATCCACGCGAATTTTTCTAAATTATTACCTATACTAGCGGACCCCCGCGACTTCGTCGGCTCCATCAATTCACAATCGACAGTACCTAAATCCCCACAGTTTAGGTGGGCACAACCTCTGCAGCATCAGGATTGAGGACTTGGGTCCTGGAATTCAACGATGTAGTCTTTACTTGGTAGCTAACTATTCGTCTCACCGAATAAACACCTCTTATGGAACAGAAAATAGAGGTGTTAAAATAAATACCTACTAAATAGATACCTACGAACTAAAAGCTAGAAAGTAGGACGTGGTGAAGTCAAAAAAGTCCGCAACAAAATTCTCAAGGCGTGGAAGATAGCATCGCAAAAGACTGAAAAATTTCACCTCTCCCCCCCGGCCCTCCCCTCCACCCGCGCGCCCCACCACGGATGTCGTAAAGTTGACGTTATTTTATGACTCTCTTTCCTTTATTTAGCTGGAGAAACGATAGTGATGGCCATTCAATCGCACTTATATTATAAAGATAAAAGTTTCTTTGTACCTATGTGTGTGTGTGCTCACGTCACAACGAATGAACCGATTTGGCTGAACTATGAAATGGAGATAGCTCATACCCAGGACTAACACGTCTTAGGCTACATTTTATCCTGGAAAATTAAAGAGAGCAATTTGGGAATTTATAATTTTTAAATTGTCTCTGGTCTGGCCTGGCGGGAGGCCTTGGCCGTGGCTAGTTAGTTAGTCACTCTACCGTCAAACACGTGATAAGCGATTTAACGTTCCGGCACGATGGCGTATAGAAACCGATTAGGGGTATGAGTAAACTGCCGTACCCGTTTGAATTTAGCCCGCTACCATTAGACTGCAACGTCGCTTACCAACAGGTGAGATCGCAGTCAAGTAATATCTTGTAATCAAATAAAAAAAAGTATCGATAACACTAACGCAACATCCCTAAATTCCGTTCCTCAGAACGTCTGTGCTAATAATAGGTAGCGGAATTTCTTTCCCGGTCGCCGTTTAATTTCAACTTGGACCGTTTAATAAATAACATTATCTCACTTCGTTTTATCGCTTTTCCCGGAAAATGTAAATAGGTAAGTATAACGTATACCTGATGGATACAGAACAGGTTCCTACTTTCTTTACCCGACAGACGTGTCCACATATGGATATAGGTAAGTCTTTTATATAGGGACTTCCACAAGACACAGTCTTGCGGTGCCTGTATCCAGCAGTTCCCTGCGTCTGATGTCGTCGGTTTGCCAACACTGAGCTTTCCGGTGTGAGTTTACCTTAGCACCATTTATTTCCCTGAAAATAACTGACGAGAATAGACTGCCTTGTGGAAAGAAATGCTTCCAGTTTTGAGATTATCTTCTAAGCTTTTTCAAAATTTGGTATTATGGTACCCGTGAAAATGCTATAATGTAAGCTTTTTTTTAACTTTTGCACTGTTGTTCGAAGAAGTGATGGTCTTTGCGGTCCCAAGTTGGCAGAACCCTCATTAGGTGGACCCTCGATATCAGACCAGTCATACAGAGCCGCTGGATGCAGTCGGCCTGCGGAAATCTATGCAAGAGACCTTTGTCCAGCTGTGGGCGTCTATCAGCTGATGAAGAGATGCACGCGTGTACCGCACACTTTTCCGTATTTAACTTTTTTTTATTATACAGTAGGGGAAATCCTGATGGACCCCCCCTGTCGACCCCCCTACTGTCTCCTTGTTGACCGTGTACCCACCTTGCGGCCTAAAACACGGCAATATTACGGTCTTTTTTTACGCCCTCAAGGTATTACGTCTTCTTTTTTCCTCTCTCTCTTTTGGAACGAAGTTCCTTATCGCGCGTTGTGAAAGGGGGCTAGACGGAAAAAATTCTTACGAAAAGTTGTCACGACACTTTTTGCTATAGCAAGCTATTGTAAGCTGTGCGGCGTCGCATGTTTCTCTGTCTGTCTCTCTCTCTCTCTTATAGAAAGCAAGCCAGATATTTTCATTTCTATTTCGCATTGAACTTCGTTCCATCCGGGTGTCCCTTGACACCTCTCAAGTTTTTTCCTTCATTAGGTATATTTTCAAGAAAGTCTGCAGCATCTTGCCAGTTTTCCTTTGAGGCTAAAATTTTTGGTACCAGATTTTCAATCTACATACACTATATTGGTGTATACATTATATTGGTGTATATTTCTGTGATTAGTATAGAGCTGATGATTAATTATGCATCGGCTAATAAGTCGGCTATTCATTACTACAACAGGGCGAGGTGTGGCGGTCGGTAAACGCCGCGGGCACGCCGTCCGTTTGTCTTTCAAATAGATTTACTAGCACTTTAGTTACCAGTAGTGGGCATTGAATCAACGAGTGTTTTTAAAAAGCATTTTTTTTTCAGAAAGTAATTAATTTTTTTTTGATTCCATAAAAAGCAGATTGAAAATATGGCATACCATTGACAATTGTTTTCAAACAAGTATAAACGTAAAAATTCTTTTTACAAAACTGACTTCAAACACACAAAGTATATCAATGCCTATATTTAAAGAGTTCTCGCGATTTCTCCAGGATCCCATCATCTGACCTGTGAATGTGACAATGGGACCACCTGAGAAGTATACCCTTTCAAACAAAAAAATAAATTTCCAAAATCGGTCCAGCCGTCTTTGAGTAATCGGGGAACATACATAAAGAATTAAAAAAAAAAAACGACGACGAATTCGTCGGAATCTTTTTTTTTTCAATTGAAAACCTCCTCCTTTTTTGGAAGTCGGTTAAAAACTAATGTATAAAGCCTGTCGTATTCCGGTCCCGTCTTTCCCGTAAACTCGTCCGCTGCTTGCTTGTTCGTGGTTCAGCCCAATACCAAACGAGCGCGACCTTTGTGTCACAACTCACAACTACGAGCGACGCACATTGTGAAATTTTTCCCAAAATCGGACATCCCTTTTTTATGATACTAATCGAAACTTTAAGCTTTTTTTAATGCTAGAGTAGAACAACCAGAAGTTAATTCTGTTTAGAACCGGAGTTATAATTTTTTAAAATTTTTTTTATGGTTACCAGAAAAAAACTAAGAAATGCTGTAACTTTCTACGTAACGAAAGTTTTCAAGTTTCAATTATAGCATGCTATAAAATCAATTAAGTGCTATTTTTGGAAACATATAATTAATTTCTAAGTGAACAATAAAGGAAGATATGCTTTTTTAAAACTAATTTTGAAATTAATTTTTTCTCATCTTGGTATAGATATTAGCATCTAATTTTCACATATTGTATTTATTAGTGTTATGTTAACCCGCCTGTATAATATCAGATACGTAACACTTAGGACCTCGGAGTTATTGAATTTTAAAAATTTCATTTTATGCAACTCAATAATAATCCCAGAAAAACATAACCCTCCGTTTTTACAGTCGGATAAAAATTCTTTCTTTCAGCCACTTTTTTAGAAATTTCTCTCGTACATTTGTAATTAAGATCTTTGTGACAACCCTAATATCATAGAAATTGTAAAATCTCATATCTCCAATGTCCTCATAGATTTCTGTGTGATTTTTTTTACTAGTAACAATACAGTTACAAGGTATGTTTTCAGATAGATATCTACTGCTAATCGTAAATGGTTTATGAGAAAAAAAATAAAATGTAAAAATCACAAAATTAAGAATAATTACTTTATTATTAATACTAAAATTATTTTGTTTAGCTTATAAAATGCCCTGTATATAATGCCACTTTGCCCTGTAAATAATTGTATAAATATCATATACAATTCTTTTATTTCGCCTTTTTCTGTAAATACAGTATTTTCTAAAAAAAAATATTACTCCGAGGTCCTAAGTGTTACGTATCTGATATTATACAGGCGGGTTAACATAACACTAATAAATACAATATGTGAAAATTAGATGCTAATATCTATACCAAGATGAGAAAAAAAATAATTTCAAAATTAGTTTTAAAAAAGCATATCTTCCTTTATTGTTCACTTAGAAATTAATTATATGTTTCCAAAAATAGCACTTAATTGATTTTATAGCATGCTATAATTGAAACTTGAAAACTTTCGTTACGTAGAAAGTTACAGCATTTCTTAGTTTTTTTCTGGTAACCATAAAAAAAAATTTAAAAAATTATAACTCCGGTTCTAAACAGAATTAACTTCTGGGTGTTCTACTCTAGCATTAAAAAAAGCTTAAAGTTTCGATTAGTATCATAAAAAAGGGATGTCCGATTTTGGGAAAAATTTCACAATGTGCGACGGCGGTAACCGCGTCGCCAGCACTCCGCCACACAATACAACACGAACATGACGAAGATACTAAATTATTACAAATATTGTATCGAAAAGTTCCTATTCCAAGAAAAGGTTAGAATTATTTTGCTATAATCCGCCAACAGAAAAATCTGTATGGTCAAACATGCAGTTACAAGCAAAGCAACGCTTACCTGCCCAACCAAGCAAGAAAGCAAAGTTCTAAGCAATACCATCACCACTCTCATGCACCACCACACAAGACTTTTATACTACTCTCGACGCACGTTTCTTCCTATTCCGATTCAGTAAAAGCTGCACCAATCATTGCTATCTCTTATAGTCTCAATTGTGGTGATTGGCCGAATTTATCGCGATCTTTCTGCAACAATGCATTTTAGTCAATAGCAAGTGAGGAGGACCAATCAGAGGCGATTGCAATCGTCACACTGTAGCGATTGGCTAGAGGATAGTTTAAAAACTGTACCGTTAATTTACTAGAACTACAAGTTACACATAACTAAGCGTAATTGTCTCAGGTTTCGTATATCAATGGAGCCTTTAGTTATATTTGCAAGTCAAATGCATTGCGCTGGTGCGCGAGCCAATTTGTGCGGAATGGGAGGACGTCGGAATTTTATAAATTTATTTCTCCGCACTCCGCAACCTCGCTCGACGCGAGCAAATAACCGACCAGAGGCTCAGCTCCTACAGACCGTGCAAAATTGACCTATTCCTATTTTGATAGGGCTGTTACAGCAGGACCCAGAGGACGACAGATAAAAACAGATGAACAAATATTTTCTTTCATTTATCGTAATAAAACAAATTAATAACTTGGTATTTAATTAGATGATAATTATTATGACATTGTTTAATAACTAGATCCTGCGCTATACCACAGGGCAAGGATATATCTCTATTAGTTGATGCCCGCGACTTCGTTAGCGTGCATTAATTTCCGCGGGAGCTATCTTATTTTTCGGGATAAAATGTGTTATTTTAGACTATAATCTATCTCTGTGCCTTTCAACTAAATCGCTTTTGTAGTTGCGGCGTGGTTGAGCAATAAACATCCATACATCCAAATTTTCATATTTATAATATGTATTAGTAGAATTAGCAGGATTAGATACTGTGGCTATAACTTATTTTCTACCGAGCCAAATCGAAGAAATTCCTTGCTAATATTATAAATACGAAAGTGTGTTTGTTTGATGTTTATTGGTGAACTTCTATTTCAGAAACGTTTTTTAAAAGCGATTTTAGTTTATTGGTTAGTTGTTTATTCGTACATTCGACACGATTGTTTGCAATTGAGGACATGGACAAATTCTACCTTTTATCTTTTGTGAACAGTTCAGTTCAGACTAAATCACGGGCAAAAGCAGGAATCCAATATAATAAACTTGTAGTAGTGAACCTATCACTATGCGGTTGTATGAAACGATGTCTCTGGTCGCTTATATTTTCTCATACGCCGAACTATAAAGCTCCATCGAACTAACTGCGCGTTGCCAGGCGACACAATGCCTTTGTTTTATTTATCTATGTTTTATGCTTCTATTCTATTGTAGGATCGCGTTTTAATGATTTATATCACGATTGTTTCGTGTATTTTGGGTTCTGCACTCGAAAACGAAAAATAGATACAAAGCGAAGGCATGTAGGTAAAGTCTGAGATGTATAGAGAGTGCTCTGATTTATTTAGCTTTGACTTGAGTTGAGACAGTTAAAGCGTAAAAAAAAGCCATAATAGCGTAGCTAATATTTCCCTTCCTATTCAACTAGGTAAGTAGGTATAAGCTTCTACTGTCGCGCTGGCTGTTGCTCTGATGAGGCTGTCCTTATCCTTACGTCTTTACATAAGTCTATTTTAACTCCGTCTAAGCAAAGAGTGAGATCCATATATTTCAGCCTTGGATTCTAGATTGGTTCTAGAATCCAAGGCGTTTCTAGATATTTTGTTTTGAGCTGTTACAGATTAATTTATTCAGTCTCTTTTTAAATTATCTGCTTTTCTAAGCAGTGCTTGATTTAGCCTGTCAGAAGAGCCCGAATTAGCTACTCATGAAAATAAAGTTTTTTTTTAAATAAAAAAAAATATTCTTACTGTATTAATTCTTCTTTTTTATCAACTGACAGACGTCCACCGCTGGATATAGGTCTCATGCCCAGATTTCCTCCATGCCTCGGTCTTGGGAGGCCTGATTCCCGCAGTTCCCTGCGACCCGCCTGACGTGCTCGATCCACTTAGTAGAGGTCCGCCAACTTAGACTATGAAAATACTGAATTTATGACAGAAACTAAGATCTAAATATTCCAGTTGTTATTCGACGTTTTTTCAGTAAAATCCACAATAAACTTAATCATAAAGTTTCGCGCACCCTGTATGTGGGTACAATATAACAAGAGCACGAAGCGAGTGAGTAGGTTATATCAATATGTAGTCGTGCGGAAGATGAAATTATTAAAACTTTGCTCACTCGCGGAACAAAGTTAATAAAACAATCTCGTACAACTTTCATACTGTTCTATTATTATGATTAATTTTTGTTTGGCCAGAAATTGGGAATGGGGAAGATGAAGAGCCCAGTCCGACATAGCCAAAAATTATGGTGATGAGCATTATCATGGAATTATTATAAAGGAAAAGGTGACTGACTGACTGACTGATCTATGAACGCACAGTTGAAATAACTGCACAGATCGAGCTGATATTTGGTATGATTTTTGAAAATTCTACCCCAAAGTGGGTAAGACGGGGTTTGAAAAATCGAAATTAACGTGAGCAAAGCCGCGGTCAAAAGATAGTCATAAGGGTGGATTTCCCAACAGCAAAATTTACGCGGCATGGGTGAAATCGGTAGTGCAGAATGTTGCTATCCAGTTCTAATATTATTTTCTAGATAGAAGACTTAGGTAGTTACCTATGTGTGAAGCAATATATTAGGATTGTAGTTTAGGAAAAAATAATTATCAAATCCTGAATTTTGCGTTTCGGTGGCTGTCCTAGCAACATTTTTCAGTGTAATTTCCTTCCCTCATAAAACAAAAACTTTTGGTTATTTTGCTTTTTGGTTGTCGTTAATAGTGGTACTATTATCACAAAATAATTTTATAATTAAATCTACCCAGTTTAATAACTGGTAAGTATAAATGCATGTGTCCCAGAAATCCCTTTAAATTCGGTGGGTTAAAGTTTACCAAGAATATTTTTGCACAAAACAACTCTAGCTCCCCCCTCATGCGCTTAGAACTTACGTAAGCGCATGAGAGCGCACTATACTATTACTAATAGTGGCCTCTAAGTGTTTATCGTGGATGGACGTGTGCCACTTGCCTGCGTGTTCCCGCCAAAACCGTAAGTATGTTGTATCGGTGACTCACGTGACTCAGGACAAATTCCTATTCATTTCCGTATATAGGTATAACTTGTATTGTAATGAGCTAATAAATTTAAATAAGTATTCATGAATGCGCTAATAGTATTACGTTTATCTGTGTATTGTTTCTTACATCTTATAATAAATAGTTTTTCCGTTATGCTAACTTTTGTCCTTGGTTTCTATTTCGGTGGATGCATTTCGGTGAATTCGGTGGCCGTTTAAGGCCTTAAACGGCCACCGAAACGCGAAAGATACCTGGGTCGTTCTACTTTTCTACCGACAATGAAACGACGTTTTTCTGTTTTTTTGGTTTTTGAACTATCTATAATTGTGTTTTATGTGTGGGATTTAAAAAAAACTGCATCTGTGTTTTCATTAGTACTAATTAGTTTCCTTCCTAGCTAATATTGATTCTTTTTTAATGTTGGTTTTTGAAAAAATAATGTGACAAAGTGGCCTTTTTCTGTAGAGACCACATTTCAGTTTACGACTCTGTCACGGCATTATACGGAAAACGAACGTATAAAATATGCTGGTTAGAGAACATGAAAAATGACATAATATTAATAGATAAGAAAAATATGGACGTTTATTCGAACCGAATAAAAAACCGTTTATATTAATACTCCAACGAGATGCCATAATAAGAAGAAAGACAGACTATTGTCGGTAGAAAAGTAGAACGACCCACCTATAGGAACTCTATAATAAAATGACGTAACCCCATTAAGTTTGGGCTCGTTTGAATTGTCCTAACGAATACTCTGGTCGCAGATGATATCCAGGGTCTGATGATGGAGCCGAATGACGCCAATAGGAACTCTAATAAAACAACGTAACCCCATCGAGTTTGGGCTTTTTTGATTTGGTCCGACAAGTACTCTGGTTCTAGACTCTGATTCTAGAGGAATCCAGAGGAAAGCTCAGCAGAATGAAGGTGACTAGATAAACATTTTCACTCATATTTGTTAGTAGGTATACCAACTTATACTAAGACTGCAGCAATTTAGGTAATTTAGGTAAGTTGTTAGGTAGTTTCGTCCACCGAAATAACTATCCACCGAAACAAAATAGTTATTTCGGTGGACGAATCTTTCATTTCTGTGACATCAAAACTTTGAACACGAATGCTCGTAAATTTATTATGATCTATTTGATATATTATAAATATGGGACTATCCAATATCAAGAAGTACAATAACTCATAGTTTAAATTTGAAAAAACTTAAAAATACGAAAGTTCACCGAATTGATCGAACAAAACACCTTTGTTGAAATTCACCCATAAGATGTATAGGCGGCTAATAGGCGGTCCCAAGAACATGATAGACATTAGGGCCCTAAGGAGCTAGAATGTCGACATCGAATCAAAAAGCGGATGCCCCAATAGTGGATGAACCGAAAAGAGTCCCAAAGAGCCGCTGGATAAAAGCGGACTTCTGCCGCTTGTATCATACGTAAGAACACGATGTAGTACACAGAGCTTAAGCCATTTCTAAGTAAACTTTAACAGACTGACGTTTTGACAGTTTGCCTTTACTAATATTCTCCGCTCCCCTCCAAATAAGCCGAAAGCTTGTGTAGGAGTGGGTACGACAATAGTGCAGCCTGAAAACTTTGACTAAGTACCTACTTCGAATGCCTCATTAATTTAGTTCCAGCACGGAATACCTAATATGGTTCCAGTATAACTTATATGGGGCGGTAACACTCACCATTTAATATGCGAAATGAGTCTCTAGCGTTTTTAAAATAACGCCTCACGCGTAGAACCGCCCTTGTTTTAACTTTTAACATAATTAACCGTAGCTAACTACATCAGGCACAACTGATGCATAGAGAATTACCTTATTATTTTCATGCTTGGTTTAGGGGTATAAAAAAATTTACAAAAAATTGGTAGTGATATTATCTCTGACGATAAATCTCAAGTCTCAGTTTAGTTAAAACTCAAAGCTTGTGAGCTGTTCATAGCTCAACGGCAATTTATCATGATAACTTGCAGTTGGCCGCGATCGTTTCCAAGATTTCAGGGTTCTAACTTCACTAGTTTCGACTCGGTTTATTTTAGAAATGTTGTGAAGGTACCTCGGAAATCTAACCATTCGTAGTAAGTGCCATAAAATTGCTTATTGTTAACCCCCGACAGAAAAAGAGGCGTATTATAAGTTTGACGTGATACACAGACATACCGACACCGCGCTTTTTTTAAAATCAATGACAATATAGTCCTTGACTGCGATGTGCGATCGCACCTGATGGTAAGTGACGATGCAGTCTAAGATGTTAGCGGACTAACTTGCAAGGGGTACCTATGGCAGTGTACATTCAGCCCAGACCCCGAATCTGTTTCTACACGCCATCGTGCCGGAACGCTAAATTGCTTGGCGGCCCGTCTTTGACGGTAGGATAGTAACTAGCCATGGCAAAAGCCTCCCACAAAGTGGCTTTGGATTTGGTGGAGTGGCGCGCTTCCCAACGACCCTTGAAACCCCAACGACCATCAGCTCTTCGCAAAGTGCCCCACTAGTACTTTCTCTATTGGCAACGTTTTTGTCCCAATACTATAATTAAATAAATAAATAAATAAACATTTATTCAGCTCACACAAAAAAATTCAAATTAGGTAAGTACAGAGTTTGAGTAATACCAACTAATATACAACAATAATAATAACAATAACAACAATAATAATTTTAGAGATCTACAGACTGCACCCCCACTCCGCCCAGACCCAGGACAGAGCCAAAACGAGACAGATTTATGACGAGATAGATTAATTCTACTTAAATTGATGAATTTATCTCTCCTGCCTTTGTAAATCACATTCTTACCGCTAATTAATGTTTAAGTATCCAACTTAGGAAGTAGGTATTCTCCATATCACATCGCGATGAGGAGCCGCTATCGGCGGAGCTCATCTAAAATGTTCACAAGCAGTTATCAGAGAGGCCCTTATCGCTGAGGAGGCCGCAATGGGCTTTTGACCCTCGGAAAGCGCCCTCCGAGCGAGGCAATCTGTCTCACCCGGCGTGCATAAATGATGCCTGCTTAACTTCTTATACCAATGAAGCAGTGAATAAAGATTTACTATTTTATTAGATACTACTTTTGTATCTAATGAAATATTAAGACCAGATTAAGACAAGATAGCTTTTGACTGCGTTCTTATTTAATGATAAGATGTAGTCAGTACACCCTATAACCTTGCAAAGCTTCTTGGAAGATTACTTAAAACATACAAATATTTCAGCCTACAAAGTTACACGGTGACCAAAGATTTTAGACTCCATTTGTGGTTTAATAATATAATTGTCATAAATTATACGAGTACGTACCACGATAATTGTTTTAGTTGTAATTATTCCAACTAAAACAATTCTCTAAAAAACTAAAACAATTATCGTGGTACGTACTCGTATAATTTATGACCGTTATGTATAGTGTATACGTCGACCTACGTTGACCTGATGAAGACCGTTACAGAAAAATTCATCTTAAATCTGTTGCGAAAATTCAGAACGCTGAATCGCTTGACCTTAGAGTTCTATCAGTAAATGGTAAGCCAAGTTCGAAAACTTTCAACTGTTTCTGCTTCAATGAACTTTTCTATCTTTTAGAACATACTAGTTGATGCCCGCGAATTCCTTCGCATGGATCAATTCCCGCGAGAACTCTCTTATTTTCCGGGATAAAAAGTAGCCTATGTGTTATTCCAGACTATACATATAATCTATCTCTGTGCCCAGTCAAAGCGGTTCAGTCGTTGCGGCGTGATTGTGTAACAGATAGCCATTCATCCATCCATCCCTTTGAGTATTTTCCATAAAAATCCATACATCCAACTTTCACATATTTTATACCTAATAGGTAGGTATTAGTATAGGATAATACGGAAAACAAAATCAATCAGTTGTTTTAGATTCTAATCAAAATTGCAGTCTGATTAGGTCTGATGTGATACCTACTGTCATGCTGTTGCCTGTTACTATCGAAGCAGCTGATATGAGAAATACAAGCGATAATGAATCGTCACATCTCAAGAAAATTACTTTTTCTCACTCGCGTGCTAGTATTAGCGATAAGAGTGAGTATTATATAACAAAATTATTTTAATGCTCATATTAATTAACTTTAGGGATTGGTACTAAGAATTGTTATTAATATTCCGAGAACCAGTGGTAGTTTGCTTTACTTTAATTGATACCAGTTCTCTAACGATATATCATATACGTCTTGAAGTGCTCTTCTTGCTTGATTCGGTTTAGCCTTTTTAAACCCCATTGAATTCATGAGAAATCGTGTAAAGTTAGCTAGCTACTTTGATAAACTGATAAAGTGACAAACAATATTTTTTTTATAAATTGTTTAGGATGATGTATCTCTTCAACTTGGCATACTTTCTAATATGGAAGCTCCTTGCAATTCGAGTAACGGTCAAAGAGGGAATCTTGGAGGGAGATGTCGTGAGGAATCGCTTCGGGAGTCCTTACTTCAGCTTCAAGGGCATTCCCTATGCGGAGCCACCTGTCGGAGATTTAAGGTTTAAGGTAATGTACTCTATTATTTGTTAGCTTTTGTTCGCGGTTTCATTCTTATGGCTTAGGTTTGATCAAAATCCGAAGGAAACCTTTTGTGTACTACCTATAGACTCAATGACAAAGCCAGTGACTTTATAGACTTAAGTTTGACAAAATGCCGTAAGAACTCTTTATTTTCTCATGATTAAAATAAATCATATGTCCACAGATTTAGAGAGTATACTCTCTAAATCTGTGCATATGTCCCTCTCCGGAATACAAGCTAATTATTTTCCAAATATCATCTATATCAGTTAAATTCTTAAGCCATAGGAATATATTAACTGTTATAATGTAAAATTTTTATTTATTTAAGAGCCCTAAAATATGTTAACAATTTCGATAACTCCCGTATAGCTGTAAGTATGTACTAAAGATTTTAGAATTAAAATTATTATTGAAATAGAAACCAACTACTTCAGGCACCTGTACCTAAAACGCCATGGGCAGGAGTTCGCAACGCAAAAGAGCATGCACCAAAATGTTATCAATATGAAATGTTCACCAACGTAACCCGACCCCCTACGGGCAGTGAAGATTGTTTGTATCTCAACGTCTATACTCCAAATATTGCACCAATAAAATCATTACCAGTCATGGTTTGGATACATGGCGGAGGATTTGTCAGTGGCAGTGGCAATGATGATGAACAAAGTCCTGAATACCTTATGAGGAAAGAAGTAATTCTAGTCACCTTGAACTACAGGCTTGAGGTCTTAGGTTTCCTTTCGCTAGACACGGAAGACATCCCTGGAAATGCAGGTATGAAAGACCAAGTGGCAGCTCTGAGATGGGTTAAAGAAAATATCCAAAGATTTGGTGGAGATCCTGATAATATTACGATTTTTGGAGAAAGTGCTGGAGGTGCAAGCGTTTCCTTTCATCTAGTTTCACCAATGAGTAAAGGTTTGTTTAAAAGAGCTATAGTACAGAGCGGGGCTCTTACATGTTGGTGGCCAAATACGTTCCGAGCACGAAATAGAGCGCAGGCTCTTGCGAGAGAATTGGGATGTAGTTCTAAAGATGATAAAGAGATTTATGAGTGCTTGAAATCCCAACCAGTTGAAAATCTAATTTCAAAACAAATCGCAGTTACTTATATCCAATGGGCAAAAGCATCTCTAAATGTATATTTTGGTATCGTTTCGGAAAGACAATTTGGTGATAATGAAAGATTCTTCTACGGACATCCGTACGACGTTCTACGCAATGGTATACACGAAGATGTTCAGATCATGAATGGTTACACTGAAGATGAAGGGGTGCTTTATTTTGCAACCGGCGTCGACGCGAATAAAGTTTTTGATCAAGCTAATAACTTCATAGAATTCTTCGTTCCTGAACCTCATACTACTAATACGACATTAGTTTCTCAAATGGAAATCGGTGAGAGATTCAAAGAACACTATTTAGGGGACAAGATTGCATCTAAAGAAACTTTGGATGAAATGTTGATATATTTTAATATGGAAGTTATTGTTTACGGAATAATGGCATTGCAAAAAATCGTTGCTAAAACTAGTGAAGAGAAAAACTACTTGTACAAATTTACATGCAAATCTGAGCTGAATATTTTCGCCCAGTTGGCGGGGGTAGACACTTTGTTTAGCCATAGACCAGTGGTGGCACATGCTGACGACCTTCCATACCTTTTCCCGTTATCGCCTGGTGCCGGTCAGGAAATTGATATGAATTCAAACACATTTAAAATGATTGATCAAGTAACGACGTTGTGGACTAACTTTGCTAAATATGGGTGAGTGAAGTGCAGATTAGTTTCACATAATAATTTATCTAACTTGTAACTTGTCTATCTAATTTGTAGGGGTTAAACTATCTATTATTCCTATTTATTTGAAATAGTTATACCTAAGAAATAGGTAGTTACTTTCTTATTCCATTAACTTATCTTAAATCATTGTTTTTATTAGTCCCGGTTTGATGATTTTCAGACATCAAGTATTCCTTTTTTTTATCTTCGTCCTGGCAATGCCATAAAATTATAGAAATTATAAAATTAGAGTTGAATCGAAATACGCCTCGTGTGAGTTTACTGTTTTCTTGTAATTAAATATCAACTTTCTTGAAGGTAACACAATTCGGCAGTTCGGACAATAAAAGTGTCTTTTATCAGCGTTCAGCTTACATCATCGTCAACCAACGGACGTTGCCGGTTGGTCTGTTTAACGGACTTCCATTCATCTCGGTCTTACTCCATTTGTATCCGATTGATTTACCTCAACAGGCTGCAGCACTAATTTTCAAGCAACGCCTTTAGCGACGTCGCGTCGTGATCCGACCGAGGCTTTCAGTGTAGGCTTTGTTTTACGGGTTTATTGTGACGTCATAATACCCGGCGCGGTGGGATTATTGGGGGTACGGGAAACTTGGAAACGGGGGCCCGTAACACCAATTCACCTACCAGCGAAGCACCCTCATGCTACCGGGCGGGTCGGCAGGTTGTGGATAGCCGTGACTGTCGGCGGCCGGATTGCGGCCTGTTTTAGCGGGCTGCTATCCGGCTGCGGACACCCGAACAAGAGGTCCGACCAAACGACACTCCCAACGTTGGGCGGGATCCCCATACCCTCCATCCTATGATCCCCCACCACAAAATTGCCTACTGTCCCCATCACCCACCAAACACTTACACACACATAGTACACACACATCGACACTCTACAATACTCACACTTAAAAACGGAATCCAAAATGAAAGCGGTACTTAAAGAAACTGTACCCCAGAGGGGTACCGCCACCCAAGTTGGTGTCGGGAAATCCCCTGCTGTGGCTCTGCCTCCGGCTAAGAACGGAGACAGGGCCACAGGCAGCCCCTCGTATTCTGGGGGGGGCCAAGCTCCGCTAAGTGCTTCGCACTTCCCTACGACCATGGCTAATGAACAACGGACACCGACGGACGAACACACCATATTGACCGCTAATGAAACAACCCGGATTCCGAAGGACCAGCCACACATGACTACCAAGACTGACGAACGGACCGGACCAACTAGCCCTCTGAATCTGACCTCCCTTGCGGCCGCCATGCCCGGGACACATGTTGCCCAGAACCCGTGGGTGCAAGTGGAGGCCAGGTCCAAGAGGCGAAAACCCAAGAGGAGGAAAACTAACCGCTACAGACGGACTGACTCCCCTACGGGAAGAAGCGGCGGCAGGCCGAAGCAAGAACCCGGAAGTATAGCGTCCACGAATGCTCCAGCTGAAGCAAGAGGCTCGCACGGACAAAGCGGTAGTGGGCGGCCACCCAAACAGGGCGGCTGCCCGCCCGCGGAGACTGTCGCCTCAGGCCAAGGCGCAAGCACAGTGGGCGCTAAACAGCCGGAGACCAGCCAAGGCCCGCCCGCAGAAACCCGAAAAACACCATATACCGATTGTGACAACACTCAGGCCCAACACCGGTCGCGCCCTGCTGCTCACCGATCCAACACACATTGGAGAGGGCGGGGCGGCGGTGCGACCGGCGGAAGGCCCAACTACCCTGGCCCGTCGGCAAGCCAGTCTGGCCATAAGCGAGATAGGCCCGACGACACCACTCCTCCCCGGGTAGAACACAAGAGAAGAAAAACAGACCGACCGACGCACACAGCAGGCTCCTACGCCCGCGCGACAAAACCACATCTCAATGTCGCGGTCACGCTGGTGCCTCGAGTTAACATGACGCAACAGGAGGCAAACAGCATTCAAGGCCTAATACAGGCTGAGATCTTTGCTGCTTGCCTCAAACCACCAACACCGGGTACCACACCCTACGCACCAGCCTTCGAGGGGAGAGCCTTTCTCAGCGAGGGCGTGCTTAAGCTGTGGTGCCATGACGAACAAGCTCTCTCGTGGCTTCAAGAAGTCATCACACGACTGAAGTCGCCGCGAGAGGGAACTAGGATCGCACTGATTAACCAGGCCGAAATACCAGTGCGGGTAAGGTCGGCACTCTTTGTGCCGAACTTTGAGGAGGACGTAGGAAAACTCCATCAAATCCTCGCCCTCCAAAACCCCTGGTATGAGGTCTCAACGTGGATCCTATACACTTTCCAACGTGTACAAGGCAGAACTCCTGGAGTATTCCTGGTATTGGGAATACCCAAGGAGCAAATTAACAACATCCTGGCAAGGGGAAGGAAAGTAGCATACTCCACGGGTTCCATCTACATCCGCTTCTTCACTAAAGAAGGAGTGAGCGATGTACCGCCCAAGGAGACCCCCCAGCCAGAGAAGCCAACAGATATGGACACTGACGCGCATACAGACACAGACAAGACAAACATGAAAGAGGACACGGACAAACGGACTGAACGGACAGACGAACATGCCGTCAGTTCCCCTGCACCATCAGTCAGCACTGTACTCGACGATATCGAAGCAGTGCTGACAGAAACACCCCCCACTCCTCCATCCAATACCGCATGGAGAGAGACTGCGGGGTCGGATACAACGGACATATCCGACACAACAACTCTTACATTAGAAGAGTTGTTGCAGAAAATGGTCCCTCAGACCGATTAAACAACAACAAAATTCAAAATTCAAAATTTTTGTATAACAATCTATATATTTGGAACCCTTTTAAGAATGGATAATTTGGCAAAAAATATTAAAAATACAAAATATATAAAAATAATACAAACCAACCTTCAGCACAAATATCTTGCTACGGTTACATTACGGAAGCATCTGGAGGCTGAGGCTGAGACAATTGCTCTGATTCAAGAACCGTGGGTCAGGGCCAATCGAATATGTGGTTTCGGCAGCTGCGATGGTAAGATTTACTATAACAGCTCGCAGGAGCCACCTAGAACATGCATATACATACCACGCTGTATTACAGCGACACTACTAACACAGTTCTGTTCCAGAGATCTAACGGCAGTAAAGTTACAGAACGGAATACAACAGGAACATGGGTTAGTGCCGAGATCATTAGTCCTGGCATCATTATATCTACCCATTGAAGGACAAATCCCTACCAAAGAAGTCATGGACTTATGTAACCACTGTGAAGAACACAATACGGACCTAGTCATCTCGGTCGACAGCAACGCGCACCACATCCTCTGGGGAAGCGCGACAAACAACAAAAGAGGTGAGGACCTAATATCCTACCTACTAACCACTAACCTTAACATATTAAACAAGGGTGCAGAACCAACTTTTGTCTCAAGTAGATTCCAGACAATCATTGATCTGACCCTAGCATCACACAATATAACAGATCAAGTAAAAAATTGGCATGTGAGCAACGAACCGTCGCTCTCAGACCACAAAAGGATCTGTTTTGAACTGGACCTGACCAAAACACAAGAGGTACCCCGAAGGAACCCTAGAAAGACAAACAGGAAACAGTATAAATCACTGATAACAACACACATAGGGTCAAAAGACAACTCTAACATCACAAATGTGTCTCATATAGAAAACAATGTCAATGACTTGACAAACAGCATTAGGACTTGCTATGAGAAAGCATGTCCTCTGCAAACACGAAGAACTAAACAAACACCGCGACACAGTTGGTGGGGCCCCGACCTAGAAAAGAAAAGACAAAGGTTAAGGCACCTGTTCAACAGAGCTATGAACACCCGACGGGTAGAAGACTGGGATAACTTTAAGTCAGCACAATCCCAATATAAAAAGCTCGTC
The DNA here is from genome assembly GCA_933228805.2 of Hipparchia semele. Lineage (NCBI taxonomy): Eukaryota > Metazoa > Arthropoda > Insecta > Lepidoptera > Nymphalidae > Hipparchia > Hipparchia semele. The sequence continues at coordinate 14,137,356 of OW121720.1, read as the reverse complement.
CGGAAAAAAGACAACCAATCATGGCAACGTTTCTGTTCAAATATAGAAACCTATGATACAGCTACCAGGATCCGCAAGGTCCTAGCCGAGGATAACAGTCGCACACTCGGCTCACTCAAGAAAGCCGATGGCAGTTACACTAAGAACGACAGAGAAGTCAGCGAAACACTCATTGAGACACATTTCCCAGGATGCAAGATTCTAAGCACGCACACATCAGGGTGGACGGATGAACCTCAAATAACACCTACTGAGGTCGACTGGGAGACAGCAAACAGAGTAGTTACCTATGAGAGGGTGCAGTGGGCAATTGACACCTTCCAACCCTTTAAATCAGCTGGAGCAGACAATATCTTCCCTGCTCTCCTTCAATGGGGAGCAGCAGAAATAGTACCTAGGCTAGTAAAGATATATTCAGCTTGCATAGCCTTTGGATACATACCCCTAATATGGAGAGAAGTCAGAGTAGTATTCCTACCGAAACCAGGTAAGAGTGACTACACACAGCCAAAATCGTTTAGACCAATCAGCCTAACATCCTTTTTGCTGAAAACTCTAGAAAGACTCGGCGACCGTTTCCTCAGAGACGGAGCACTAAGACATATACCAATACACCAAAACCAGCATGCGTACAGTACCGGTAAATCTACGGAGACTGCGCTCCATTCGGTAGTATGCAAGGTGGAACACGACCTGAGCAACAAACTGTCAATTCTAGGAGCCTTTATAGACATCGAAGGAGCCTTTGACAAAACAACATTCAAGAGTATAGACAATGCTCTCAAAACATACAGAGCACCTGTAACACTACGCAAATGGATAGGAGCCCTGCTTGAAAAAAGGGTCATCCAACTGAACATAAACGGCACGACAAGAGGATTAGTAGCCAGAGGCTGCCCACAGGGTGGAGTACTATCCCCCATCCTATGGAACCTAGTAGTTGATGATCTGATAACAAAGTTAAACAATTGTGGTTTTCTCACAATAGGATACGCAGACGACCTAACAATTCTCATAAGTGGTAAATATGAGAACACACTTAGTGCCATAATGCAAAATGCACTGAAACTCATAGAGAAATGGTGCACAGAAAACGAACTAACGGTAAACCCCAAAAAGACGGAGTTAGTTCTGTTTACAAACAAGAAGAAACCTGACATATCTAAGATGCCAACACTTTTTAGCACTAGTCTAGCGTTAACAAAAGAGGTAACGTACCTAGGTGTAACCCTAGACAGCAAGCTAAACTGGAAAAAACACATAGATACAAAAATACATAAAGCAACAATTGTCCTAAATCAATGCAAACGCATGATTGGGAAAACCTGGGGTCTTAAGCCACAAATAATGAAATGGCTTTATCTATCAGTTGTAAGAAGCTCTTTGACATATGCGGCTGTAGTCTGGTGGCCCAGAACGCTTCTTACAACGACCCAACAGGAGCTACAAAAATTCCAAAGACAAGCGTGCCTGGCGATCACAAGCTGTATGAGCACCACACCAACAAGTGCTTTGGAGGTAATACTCGGGATACCTCCACTACACCTACACATAAGGGAAGAAGCTACCCTTGCGGCCCTTAGAATAAAAACCTATGGACTGTGGAAGGAAACAATCACAACACACACCCGGATACTAACACTTGAACAAGCAAAGTGTCCAAAATTGGGGTGGATTTGTGACAAAACACAAAAGGTACATGTAATAGAAAAGAATTACAAGATCAACATGGATGACACAACAACCCCTCCGTCTACCATCAACACAATTGACGTTTACACGGACGGGTCTAAAACAAGCATGGGTACAGGAGCTGGAGTCTACTGTCCCGAGCTAAACATAAACATCGCCCACGCCCTCGGTAAGAACAACTCAGTTTTTCAAGCGGAGTGCGTCGGCATCACGGTGGCGGCCGTAGCAATGGCCAACAGACAGGTAACAGACTTCAACATTAACATAAACACGGATAGTCAAGCAGTACTGAGGGCCCTAGCGAAAAATACGACCTCCTCAAAACTTATACTGGACTGTCACAATGCCTTACAGTTGCTTACAAAGTCAAACAACATTACACTGCGCTGGGTAAGAGGTCACAGTGATAACACAGGAAACGACGCAGCCGATGAACTAGCGCGGCGAGCCTCAACGCTGAAGGTGGCGGGTCCGGAACCTATCGCTCCCATACCCTTCTGCGAATACAAAACCTGGTTGCACAACAGAACAGTAAGTACACATGCTGAGCTGTGGGCCAGCACCACAGATTGTAGACAAACAAAAGAGGCTTTTCCCTGCCTAAATCAACGACTAACAGAAAAACTAATACAACTGACCCGTGTTAAACTAAAGGTAGTTGTAGGTACAATAACAGGACACTGTCCACTTAACAAACACCTTTACATTCTAGGTATTACCGACAGTCCTCTGTGCAGAGCATGCATGGAGGCCGACGAGACACCGGAACACGTACTGCTTAAATGTAGTGGTGTATCCAACCAACGGCACGATTACATAGGCTCTCCAGCTACCCTTCCTGAAGTCCTCGCCGACCTGGGTGGCCTGCTCGGATTTTGGAGGGAGCTCGGCTGGCTGGAGTGATCCGGCGGGGAGCTGTACCAGTGGAACCACGCAAAACGGGCGAATCGACGCCTACTTGCGGAGAAGATTCCCAGGAAACGAAGACGAAGACGAAGACGAAGACGTCATAATAATTTCACACTTTTTTCTTCCAGTGACCCAACTCCCGATGACAGTCTGGGAGCGATATGGCTTCCTTATACTATAGAAAATCAAGACTATCTGGACATTGGCGAGGAGCTGGTGCCAGGAACATTCCCTGAACAGGAAGACGTCGAGTTTTGGGAGGCTAACTTCAAGGAGCATTTGCCTAAATTAGTGCCATAATAAAAATAAACTAGTCCCACAGGAAAAATTGTACTTTTTTTCCGACTACAATAGACTATGTAGGTATATAGGTATGTAGGTGACTATTTACGAATGTTCCACCGTGGCGTAAACTACTGGGCCGATTTTGATGTCGTGTCACTGGGTGTCAACCGATTCGCTATTATGGCCCGGGTGACAGGCTACATTTTACACGAACAAAATCAATATGATAGATGTTTTATCCAATTTTCAACCGACGAAAAAAAAGAGGAGGTTCTCAATTCGTCGCGTATATTTTTTTTATAAATATAACCACGCATAACTTTTCGGAGAGTCGTCCGAGAGGGTCTTCTAAAATAAATAAAATAGACGTGCGTTAAGTTTGATAAAAATAAATAAATAAGCCTTTATTTACTGAACTGAGTACAAGTTTTAAAAATTATTCGTATTACTTACTACTGTAAGGTGCAGTACGAAATGTAGATAATATAATACGTTATCAAACAATGTTAAGTACTTATTGATTTAAGTACCTACTTACCTATTTTTTTTTACAATCTTACTTATTAATTATTTAAATATGACATAATTCTAGTATCTAGTATCTATCGAATTTTTGTGTGATCTTCTTAATCTTTACTTATTGTAATATAGGTACCTATACATATAAACCTGACATTCCTGATCGCTTTTTTAAGTCTAAACTGAAAAATAAATATACAATAGAACAGAACCGATTAGGGGTATAGGTTGAATGTACAGTGCCATACCTCTTTCAAGTTAGCCCGCCACCATTTTAGACTGCATCGTCACTTACCATCAGGTGAGATCGCAGTCAAGGACTATCTTTTCATCGAATAAAAAAACAGTAGAATAGAATAATTTTCAGCATTTTATTCTTGGTCTGCCAAATGCGCAGTCTGCAGCACCCTCGCCCCACTGACGTCACGCGGAGTGCTCACTGGAGCACCCTCACAGCCCCTTACACACTTCTTGAATACTTCCGTTCAGTTCTATTTCCATCTTCTATATGACTCAAGTTTTTTATTGAAAACTTTAACTTACCTATTTTTTTTTGGCATGTAATTAAACGAGCTTCTATTTAATACCATTATTGGCTTCTAAATTACTAAGTCAGCTTCAACTAGTGAGCCTCTAAAAAATATAATTTTAGCATCTATATTTATAACTTAGCTTCAAACCGTGAACTCCTAAAATACTTAAATATTAGCATCAAATAATACACCAAATCTTCAACCACATTTTTAATTTTTTTTTTTTTGTGAGAAAAATGAAATAAAAAAATGTTTGTAACTAAATAAAAAAACGTTTTTTTTTTTGATAAAATGAAATTAAAAAAATGATTGTTTTTAAATTTAACTCAAGATAAATACCTACACATAACATTATAACATTTTTGAAAAAAAAAATCAAATTTTTTTTCAACTTTTTTTTTAGTTTTAGTTAGGTTTACGATCCCAACAGAACCTAAGTGCCCGGCCTTCGGCCGGGCACCTGAATATTCATGTATAACCCTAACCTAACCTAACTTTAGTTTAAAGAAAAAATTATACAAAAATAATTGCAATATTAACACACTAACAACAGAACAACAAAAAAAACAAATGCATGTTTTGAATGGCGCTCTCTGATTGGTGCAAATAGCCATAACCAACGAGATCGTGCAAATTGCCAGTCGCATCCGTCTCACTCGCACCAACGAAATCGTGCAAATGGCCAGTCGTATCCATCTCACTCGCACCAAATCGTGCAGTGGCAGTGGACTATAATAAAAATAGTGGCTCTTTATTTGATGCTTTCTTTGGAATATTTTGTGGCCATTGTGAAGAAGCCGAGTTAGTATATTAGAAGCTTCATCATTTTCCCGTTGCTGAGTTATTAAATTAGAAGCTAGGTTTTGATGCCAAAAAATAAATTTTGTTGGTCGACTTATTATATTCCTTTTTTTTTACTTTACAATTTTATAAGGGCATCCCTTTAATTTAAGGTTTAATTAACACATAAATATAGCTTCTGAAGCTAAACTAGGTAGCCCTGTGCTTCAGCTATATAACTTGGTTATATGGCTAAGGTTATTTAAATGTAGCTTAAATACGACACAGGTTATTATTATGAAACTAGTTTTTGCCTGCGAATTCGTCCAGGTCGAGTTAGGTTCCTTCATCCTTCAAAGGAATCAATCCTTTGTTATTCTGAACCCTGAAGCCTATGTTACTTTTCAGATCCTCAAGTACCCTTATCCATGCAAAAAAAATCACGTCGACCTATTGTAACGTTACTATATGATTGAAGGACAAAACAACAAACAAAAAACAACACACATTCGTATCAGCAAGGATAGCCGTAAGAATGAGTGATCGTGAAAATGCGTTTGTCGTGTAAGGGCGTTTTTGTACCAAATCCTGAAAATAAAGATTTCCCCCAGGATTTTTAAAAACCTCTTCAGTTGTTTCTCTATGACCCCGTGGAGTAATTGATATCGTCAAATAATGACTAGAATTGATTACAATTTAAGGTACATAATGGGGTAAAAATTCTTCAAACATGCTTTCCCAGAAATCCACTTCTTCCTTATCGGGAAAGGTTTTTGGTTCAAGAGCTTCTCCGATGTCCAAATACTCCTCATTTTCCAAAGTGAAGGGAAGCCATTTTGCGCCCAAACTATCATCAGGAGTGGGATCACTAAAATAGAACACATTATCATAATTATTTTTTTAACTTTAGACAGTTTGCTATTTGCTATATGCTTTGCTATATGCGTAGGGTAGTATTGTAAAATTTCATAACATACGAGTATTTAGGTCCTTCTTAATTAATAAGCTTCAATAGCCCAACGGTTAAAGATGCGGACTGAAAAGAAAGGTCGCAGGTTCGAACCCTACCCGTTGCACTATTTTTGTACCCACTCCTAGCACAAGCTTTTTGCTTATTTGGAGGGGAGATGAGAATATAAGTCAAGTTCAGCAAAGCTAATATTCTTTTTAAAAAAATAAGATTTTGTTATTTTCTTACCCATATTTAGCGAAATTTGTCCACAGTGTGGTGACTTGGTCGATCATTTTAAAAGCGTCCGACTGCATATCAATAACTGTTGGAGTCATCGGGAAAAGATAGCCGATGTCGTCACCGTGCGCTGTCACCGGCCTGTGGCCGAACAGGGGCCCAAGTCTGCTATTGCAATTGTAGTTACATTGCCTATCAATGACATCCCAATTGCTACTTTTAGCAATTTTGGTAGTCTACTAATTCAATGGCGTCACAATTGTTTTCCGATGGTTTGCCACTGACACATCTAGCTTTAAATTTAGCTTAAATAAACGTTTTTAATATGTAGTTTTTTTTGAAACTCATTTCGGGAAACGCTTTTTAAGCTAATTCCAATACCGAGGTATCATTAAATTACAATCCAATTATAAGAAATCGAACGACCATTGTGAATTTAGTAGACTACGAAATTTTGGACCAATGATAATTGTATTGTAATTGTATTGCGGATCAATGACAATGACATGTAAAATAGCAGACTTGGGGCCCAGTTCGTCTAACCCCGTCATCCCAATGAAGAAGTTTAACTCCGATTTACACGTGAACTTATACAAGTAATTCTTATTCTCGTTCCTCTTAGCGACCATCTTCTGCATTGAAATCGCTCCATACGTAAACAACTCCATATTGAAATATCCCAAAAAATCGTCCACGTTGTCCTTGGATGCCGTCGCGTTTTTCAAATAAAACTCTTTGAATCTTCTCCCTATTTCCATTTGTGTAACTAAAGGAGTATTGAGGGTGAAAACTTGTGGAACGAAAAACTCCAAGAATTTATTAGCTTGATCGAAGAGTCTATTGAAATCCACTCCGGCAGCAAAATAAAGTATCCCCTCGTCAGATGTATAACCATTCATGATTTCTACACCCTCGTGTATACCGTTACGGACGAGGTCAAAGGAGTCCCCGTAGTAAAATCTTTCAGTGTCACCAAACTGCGTTTCTGACACTACAGCAAATAAGTTCAAAAAGTTAGGGGATTCCTTAGCCCACGCAGAGTAGGTTAGTCTGATTTCTTTTCTAATAAGATTTTCAACGGGTTGCGCTTTAAAAAATTCGTAAATTTCTTTGTCATCGTTGGAATAACATCCTAAATCCCTCGCCAGTAACATCGCTTTATCTCTTGCTCTAAACGTGTGCGGCAACCATCCTGTTACAGTTCCACTCTGCATGATAGCCCTTTTAAAGAGACCTTTAGTCATCGGCGAAATCAGGTGGAAGGAAACGCTGGCACCTCCAGCACTTTCCCCAAAAATGGTGATGTTATCAGGATCACCACCAAACCTCCTTATGTTTTCTTTAACCCATCTCAGAGCAGCCACTTGGTCTTTCATACCAGCGTTCCCAGGGATATCTTCAGTGTCGAGGGAAAGGAATCCTAAGATTTCCAGTCTGTAGTTTAAGGTGACTAAGATCACACCTTTCCTTAGTAGGAATTGGGGGCCGTCATCGTCGCCACTGCCGCTGATGAACGCTCCCCCATGTATCCACACCATAACCGGCAGTGGGCTGACAGGAACTAAGTTCGGAGTGTAAACGTTAAGATACAAGCAATCTTCACTTCCAAGTGACGGAGCGCTTTCGTCGGTGAATAATTCGTATTGATAACATTTCGAGGCGTGTGCTTTGGCACTACGAACTCCCTCCCAGTGTTTTTTCGGCTGGGGTGCCTGTAACAAACATGGCGTTATATAGATAGGTCTTATTATAGAGGTCTAACTTTCCTCACTATCCTTATGGCTGATTTCAGCAGTGCGACGTAAAATAAGTCTTATCCGAGCGTAAATTTGATATTTTGAGAGTTTTTATTGAAAATCTGCCAAAATATCACGCTCGAATAACTTCTATTTTACGTTGGTGAAATCGGCCCTAACAACTAAATGAATTAATTAATTATTAAAAAATTAAATGAATTATAGGGTGGATATGAAATCTGAATACGATGAAAAGATTGAGTATTAATAATAAACATAATAATTACCTTGAATCTCAGATCGCCAACAGGCGGCTCCGCGTAAGGGATACCCTTGAAACTGAAGAAGGGACTTCCGTACGGGTTCCCGACGACATCTCCTTCTAAAACACCCTCGTTCACGTGCACTTGTATAGTGAATAGCCGCAAAAGTAAAGGATATATCCAGTCGAGGACATACATTGTCTCATGTACTCGTAGTACGAAAAAATTTTGAGATCAAACTTTTTGTGACAACTCAGTCTCTTTTGCAACTGATTACGTTGCTTGCATTTTCGCAGATTTATCTTATTTTATTTATATTTTCAGTCAATCTAACGTCTGCTTTGAAATGATAAAAATGATTATTTGATGTGTTATTTATAACAATGTAAGCATTTTATCAGTAGGGTGGCTATCTTTTCGAAGTTGTAATATTGTATTTCTTGTTTTCTTCAAGTTAAATACGCCCGCGCCATTCCTGGAGAATATTGTGTTTGTCTAAAAGCGATTGCTACAGTATGATGATCGCCGTCAACTCTGATTGGCTAGAACTCTTTCATAGATTAAAATGCATTAATATAAATGCTAATATAAATGCATGCAATCAGAATCGTTACAATGTAGCAATCACTTTTAGATAATCCCTCAGACGTTACTCTAAAACTAAGAACAACGCCTCTCTCGTTGTCTTACTTATTAAGAAATGATGGTCATCTGAACGGTCTGTTATCAATATTATTTTTATGATAAATGAAATCTTATCAAACAGTAATCTTCATCTCCTCTTGATTGTCGGCCTTGATAAAACTGTACGGAAGTGGCGCCAAATTGAAACATATACCTATACACTATGCTATTTCTATATATTTTTAAAAGAGAAAATAATCTATCTCGTGATCACTTTTTCTCCAAACCCGTAATTTCGGATCTAGGAGATCATGAAATTATAGGATTTATACTTAGGTTTTCTAAAGGAAAACTATAATGGGATTATTTGAAATTTGAATAATAAGGGGTAGAAATCCTTAAACAAAAGAAAAATTATGTGGTACCATTTCCTAGCTACTGAGTATTTGCCCGATTTGCCCTATTACTTGGCAAAGGCCCCAAAAACAAAACTTGTTTTCCCTCTACGAGTATATTATTGTGTAGAGGCTGTAGATAGAGCTAGACTTTAATGTACATATCCGTATATTTACTATACGTATATTACATGTCCTTGTTTGTGTGATAAGAGGAAACATTATTTGATCTGAAGGTCAAAGCGAAGACTTCCCGTCATATTATCTAGATCATATAGAATCATCTAAAATATTCTTTATAGAATCATATCCATTTTACTATATATATAGCTACTCGTGCTGATTCACTGACTGACTGATTGATCACCTCTCCTGTAAAATTTTGTATGGAAAAATTTTTTTTCACTCACGGTTTCGTATAGAGGACAAAAATTCATTCGGAGGAAAAATATGGAGAGAGCTGATGATTGAGGATTTTGGAGACGGGTGAGGAGCACCGGCCAGGGTATCGGAGATAGGTGGAGGGTGTTCAACCAAATGTTACTCGAAACCTCATCCAATTGCCAAAGAGCCGAAAAAAAATTCAAAAATGGTGGATTCAAGATGGCGGCCATACAAATTTCGTCGGTGTTTATCTCGGAGACTATAAAAGATGGAAGAGTGGTTTCTTGGAAAATGATGATCAGGAGCCGAAGGTCTACTTGATGAATAGAAAAAAAATTCAAGATGGCGTAATTTATTTTTTTCCATACAAAATATATGCAAGACTTTAATTGGTTCTTTTTCAAAATTTCTGGTGGTTCCGTAGAGAGGATAAAAATTCATTCGGAGGGAAAATATGGAGAGAGCTGATGGTTGAGGATTTCGGAGACGGGTGAGGAGCACGGCTAGGGTATCGAAGCTAGGTGGGGGGTGTTCTAACAAATGTCACTCGAAACTTCATCCAATTAGCAGAGAGCTGAAAAAAACCTCCAAAATGGTGGATTCAAGATGGCGGCCATACAAATTTCGTCGGTGTCTATATCGAAGACTATAAAAGATAGAAGAATGGTTTCTTGGAAAAAGATGATCAAGATCCGAAGGTCTACTTGATGAATAGAAAAAAATTCAAGATGGCGGAATTTATTTTTTCATACAAAATGTATGTAGATACGGTTCTTTTTCGAAATTTCTGATAGTTTCGTATGGAGGACAAAATTTCATTCAGAGGAAAAATATGGAAGAGAGAGTTGATAGTTGAGGATTTCGGAGACGGGTGAGGAGCACGGCCAGGGTATTGAAGATAGATAGAGGGTGTTCAAACAAAAGTCATTCGAAATCTTATCCAATTGGCAGTGAGCTAAAAAAAATCAAAAATGGCGGATTCAAGATGGCGGCCATACAAATTTACTTAGAGAGTGTACAAGATGGAAGAGTAGTTTCTTGGAAAAAGATGATCAAGAACCGAACATCTACTTGGTGAACAGAAAACACGCGGTTCGCTTTAGCGAGCCGCGCACCCACGCGCCCTACTAGTTATTATATATTTCTGTCGACAAGTATTGGGATTGGTTCAAGTCGTTGATATTCAAACAACAATAAAACTTCATTTATATGGGGCGCACTCGAGTTAAAATCCTCTTAATATTATTGTTCTTTTGTGTTCAATGAAATAATTCAAATAATAAGGACATCGCTTTGTCAGTCAATAAAAAATAAACGTTCGGATGAAATAATTTATTTCATTTAATAATGAAAATATAAATATAAAATGATAGTTCAAAAAAGCTGGTGGTCGATGGGGTCCCAAGGTGCTGGAGTGGCGACCCCGCACCGGAATGCGCAGTGCTGCCAGACCCCCCACTAGGTGGATCCAGGCGGCGCAAGACCGATGCTTGTGGAGGTCCATGCAAGAGACCTACGTCCAGCAGTGGACATCTATAAGTTGATAAAGAAGAATAATAAAAATGCGAAAATAAATACGTGGCGTCGGTTTGTTACTCTTTCACGGCTCAACGGATCTTGAAGTTTGGTACAAAGACACCTTACATGTTGAAGAGTATCACGGAATAGGTACTTTTTAGATTAAAGGATTCCACGGGAATTTTGAAAATCCCAAACCCATGGAGGCAATCTCGTGAGAGTCAACAACTCAATTGTCGAATGTATAAAACTAACATAAATAATACAGAAAAGTTAGGTCGAACTAAAAGTAGTTACCTCGGTTAGGTAAGAGAATAAGTTTTAATGATGAAAAGGGTTGGTCTGACCCTTAGAGTTCACCGGTTCAGTCGGCGAGATGACATCTTTAGACTAGAGGAAATAACCTAAATACATTAACTTATATGGGATATAATAAGTCGACCAACAAAATTTATTTTTTGGCATCAAAACCTAGCTTCTAATTTAATAACTCAGCAACGGGAAAATGATGAAGCTTCTAATATACTAACTCGGCTTCTTCACAATGGCCACAAAATATTCCAAAGAAAGCATCAAATAAAGAGCCACTATTTTTATTATTGTCCACTGCCACTGCACGATTTGGTGCGAGTGAGATGGATACGACTGACCATTTGCACGATCTCGTTGGTGCGAGTGAGACGGATGCGACTGGCAATTTGCACGATCTCGTTGGTTATGGCTATTTGCACCAATCAGAGAGCGCCATTCAAAACATGCATTTGTTTTTTTGTTGTTCTGTTGTTAGTGTGTTAATATTGCAATTATTTTTGTATAATTTTTTCTTTAAACTAAAGTTAGGTTAGGTTAGGGTTATACATGAATATTCAGGTGCCCGGCCGAAGGCCGGGCACCTATATATATTAATGTAGATTCTGTTGGGATCGTAAACCTACCTAAAACTAAAAAAAAAGTTGAAAAAAAAATTTGATTTTTTTTTTCAAAAATGTTATAATGTTATGTGTAGGTATTTATCTTGAGTTAAATTTAAAAACAATCATTTTTTTAATTTCATTTTATCAAAAAAAACATTTTTTTATTTCATTTTTCTCACAAAAAAAAAATTAAAAATGTGGTTGAAGATTTGGTGTATTATTTGATGCTAATATTTAAGTATTTTAGGAGTTCACGGTTTGAAGCTAAGTTATAAATATAGATGCTAAAATTATATTTTTTAGAGGCTCACTAGTTGAAGCTGACTTAGTAATTTAGAAGCCAATAATGGTATTAAATAGAAGCTCGTTTAATTACATGCCAAATTATATTAGCAATTTATAATATTAGTAAAATATTAGTAGATAATGTAAGTAGAACGAAATGTGTTCAATTCGGGTATATATTTTTACTCTCTCATGCTATTATATATTACTAAGCATTTTACTGTCCTCGTAACATCTCTCTGGCGCCAGTAGCCAGCAAATCTTTGAGTAGATACCGCCGTGCCCGAGGCATACATACCTTTACAAAGGACTCTATAATATATCCTTCGACCTTTATGGAGAGCTAACTCAATTTTCCTTATCTTTGACGTGACAATGTGCAAGGTTTGTTGGCTCTTAACTATTTAGGTACTTTACCTATATGTTCTGCCGAAGATCTTATGTAGCAATCCTCACCGTTTGGCCATTCTCAAGATAGAAACCGGACAAAATCAGGAGCTTATTGCTTCTTGTTGACTTGTCATTCCAACTTCAGGCTAGTAACTGCTGAGAATGCAGTGCATATAAGTTGCTGGTTTGATTAGTTTGTAACATCGCTATTTTATTTGCAATCTCCAATAACCATTATTTATCCATAGGATGAACGAAATTGCCGCAACCGAAGCGGCGGACGGTCGGTTATCAATATTGTTACTTAATATTATAAATACAAAAGTGTGTTTGTTTGTCATGCAGCATCGGAGCAACGGATCGACGTGATTTTTGCTTGGTTAAGGACCTAGAGAGTGGCATAGGCTACTTTTCGTTTCTGAAAAACAGAGGGCTTCCGAGTATTAAAACCTCAGGATAAATGGCCCCAGGTCATCGGCTGCGGATTCAGCTGAAGTCATCAGAATTAAACACCTTGATATAATATGAATAGTATTCGACTTTAATATTTAGACACTGGTTATATAAATAAACAATTTGATTACAAGAACTCAGAATGAGGATTTTTAAACATAGCGTATTTATATCCGATCTCTCCGAGCGCTGGCTCTCAACAACCATGTCGCGCGGCGCTGGGAGCGGCGCGGACTCGCCTCCCCCGCCGCCCGCCTCTACCAGACGCTAACAGACGGCCATTCTGCCGCGGGGATGTCCCCATCCCCAATATCAGCTCGGCCATTCGTTAGGTAGGTATGCCCTCATACCGGTTAAAAGGATACAAAAAAAAAAAAAAAATTAAGTAAAATTTGAGATAATCACAATTTCAATCTTAGATTAATACATAATTAACTTACTTAGTTTAATGTGTATGTTTTAAGCTTATTTTAATAAAATTTAAAAAAAAAATATATTGGTACAAAAATAAATAATCGATTCCTGAATGACACATACCTACTTTAGGTTTTAGGTTTAAAGAATTTATTCTCAAAGAACAATTTGCGCGCTTACAGAGGACTTAAGACTATAAAACAAAATAATAAAAAAAACTAATTCACAAATATTTTGAAAATGCATTCTAAGTTTTTTTTTTTTTTTTAGTTACAAATGACTTTTAGATCTCTTAAGGCAGACTAATACAATACTTTCAAATTACAAAATTATTAGCAGTGTTAACAAAAGTATTGAGTTAAACTGGCACAAAGACACTGGCACAGATAAAGAGAAGTAATTCTGTCTGACACTATCTAGTTATTGTTACATACATCCAAATAATACGTAGTCAAATTGATTTATGTGTTGATTAATTTCCAGCTAATTGTAAGACTTATTATATATTATAATACAGCTAATTGACAGAGTTATATTTATTCTGTTTATCACATAAAATTTATAATCAATAATTCTAGTTTCTACTACACTAGGAGCAATTACATTATCCCTGGATTACAGATTACTACACTAGGGTTATACATGTGTCATATCTAGTTTTTTGCCTTTTCACATGATATGTACCACACTGGGGCACGACATAATTATTTATTTATTTATTAGAAAGTAATCAACAGCGTTACATCCCATTAGTATGCAATTAATATATAGTTAGTTATACAATAAGGCCAAACAGGTTACACAATAATTACAAAATATGTTAAGAGATAAAAATGTAACTAGGTGAAATCGATGGGTATAAAGCAATAAACAATGAACAATAGAACACGATAATAATATGAGTAAGTATTATATTACATTTCGCATAAGTACCTCGCAAAGGGTACGCCGCATGTCATTTTTTCTTACATGAGTACCACACTGGGGGTACTACAGATGTCCATTTCACATGAGTACCACACTGGGGGTACGACGTATGCCATATTTCACATAAGTACCACACTGGGGGTACTACAGATGTCCATTTCACAAGAGTACCACACTGGGGGTACGACGTATGCCATATTTCACATAGGTACCACACTGGGGGTACTACAGATGTCCATTTCACATGAGTACCACACTAGGGGTACGACGTGTGCCATATTTCACATAAGTACCACACTGGGGGTACGACGTATACACTCCACATCTGGATCAATTCTCCCAAGAGCCGAATTCAACCAGCTGGCAATAGGTGACGACCGAGCGCCTTCCACACTAGGGGAACGGCACGGCTCAATCATTCGTTAACTCAGGGTAGATTCCACCATTTGCACTAGAAACATAGTTTAAAAAGAACAACTTTAGCTTAGTTAAATTTAGCTTAACAGAACTTAAACGTACAACTTGAACTCGGTGTAAGTCGAACCAATTTAACCAGCTCCACACAAATCGCGTTTAGCAAAACTACTAGCTTACATGAGGCGCTGTCACGATCACAGACAAAACCGTGTTAGCAACAAAACAAAACTCGATGTATCCTGTGTCTGTAACATATTGATAACACTAAACAGCGCCCATTACGCGCCTTTATAATAAATCTTTATTGAAAGTTAAAAACTCTATGTGGGAAACATACATACAGTACAAAATGAAACAAAACGATAGATAGGTATATAAATAATAGTGAATCATGAACCAACAGGCATACAATAATAATATCTCGTCCACCATTATCAAAGATCGACACTGTTGACCCGGACAGCTCTTTAAACTCGTTTGAAGAATCCAAACGTTAAAAATTGGGTGTTTAGAATCTAAACCTTGTTCAGTCCTGAGCAGTACTCGTTGGTGAAATACAAACCATAACCTCAAACTGAACCAAGCGCATAAACCGAGATTAGCGCGAACCAATTGCGTTCGATTTGAACGGTTCGTTGCAGGTACTATTCAGGCCCTGTATCCCACGTGCTCCGTCCGCGGCGACAGTACCCACTCGGTATTCATTCGTGATTCCGTATAGGATATAAGATGCTGAAGCAGTGTAGAGATTTAATAACCATTTATATACGTTTTCTATTGTCTATTTTGGAAAACCAACAGTTGAATACTCTAAAACATTTGTAGATATTCATCACAAGTTATGAGGGTCACATGATTAAATGCCCAATTAATTGTGAGCTTCCACAACATGCACACATATCGAACGATTATTACGTCGATATAATAACTAACTTTACGTGTTAACAATAAAACTTCTTGAATTAATTTGTTATTACCCTTACTTAAATATATTATATTCATTTACGAGATTTTACTTTAATTCATTACAGAATGTAATGAAAATATCAAAATATTGAAAAGTCAAGTCAGTTGGTGTATATAATGCTGTGAATAATATGACACCTGAATTGAGCATAGCGTTACAAAGTAAATCTACAATATTTCTTTCCTTTATTTAACAATACAATGTAAGAGTTAGCAACCTTTGGTATAGGAGAATATTTGCTTAGCTTAGTTCTGCACCATCCAATATTTAACAGTTTGAAAAGCTGTCGTGGACAGTCACTCGCGGTGTTTCAAGCGCAAATATATAATAAGCAACTCGGAACAATCAACTTGACTCTTAAACAATTTAAACAAAACGTTAATGACAATATCAGTCTTCTATCCTCAAGGATATGTTTCTTGGAAAGGGTAGGTCTCTTTTTTTTTTTTTTCATATATATATATATATATTCATCCAGATTTTTCTGAAATAGTTGACAACTGGCGCAAAAATCGTTACTACACTCTCTCAATTCTTTTAATGTGGACTTCAGTGAACGGAGACCAGATCAAAGCGCAATATTCCAGTCTGGCACGCACACAGCAATCGAAAAGCTTAACCCATATATGCCCAGGGGGTCGTTAATGGCCCGAAGGTACTTGATGACTTCAAATGCATCCTGATTGCAACTTATTATATTAATTCTAATTAAAGCACTATTTTCTGATACAGTAAAGAACTACTTTGAAGCACAGTACAATAAAATTACTATTCTTAAATTATTTCAAGTGAAAAATAGTAGTACAAAATCGTGTAAGTTTTTTTCTGAAAAAATTTGGTGACTACGTGCATATAAATGTATATATTCTGTGTGTTTTATGTTTTTTTATCATCAAAATTATTGTTATAGTAAATTGAATATGTGTTTTAAAGATATAGGTATAATTTTCACTGAGAGGCTACATTTTTCGTACTCAAATTAATGGAAACTTTTCACGGGGTCGGTAACGACCCCGTGGGCATATATGCTGCTTTAAATTCTTATTTTTACTCTAACGGTCCCGGCATGTGCTCTCCATTTTTGAAATAGTTGAAGCCCTGGAGAAATTGGATAACGAGGAACAGGTCCAGGGCATCGATGTAAACATTGATCCCCCTTGCAGAGGTACGATATCTGACTGTGATTAGGATGAAAAGGATGAAAGTGTGAAAATATAAATCGATTTCACCTATCTCAATAATTATTTACTTCAGCCGAAATGTTAGTCATAAAACGAGAAGGTAATGATGACAATAAAGCCACCAATAAGGCTTTAGTCAATTATTCTCGTAGTTTTCCAGTCTATTATTCTCGTAATTCTCAAATCTCTGAACCCCTTTCTACACAACACAATGTTCTATTCCTATTGAATTGTCGAAGAATCTTATACTTCCATTGCTAATTCTGAGGACTATTCTTCCTCGAGGGAGCACTCTGCTAGGGCCAACAGTGATTTAGGTGCTCTTTTCTACAAGAACTGGGAAAAATCGCAACATGAGGCTACGCAAATGCATAAAACGAGCTTGCAAAAAGCTTACAAAGATAAGATTTGCGCCATTCACTGGAATGAAGCAGCTTAGTTATACTGTTGTTCAGTGCAATTGGCGTATATCCCGTCTAAAAGGCTCGTCGATATTCTGATACTGGCAAACATATTGATAGTCAAACGTTGTACATCAATACAATCAATGTCTGAGGAGTAGATAGACTTGATGCTCATTTTGGAGTTTATCAAATTGAAATTAGGGGTAAGAAGTGGTATATTTTGATGTAGTTAGTTCACTTCGATGTGTTGACAGCAAAAAAAGTATGTGGAAGAGTGTTGACTCTTCAATGCTTCCCAGATTATTGGAAGCAAACATAGATATACTGGAATTTTATCTATAGTAAAGTCTTTTTCTTTTCTATTTTCTCTTCGAAATCTAATTCTTCAACCTATCTTATTTCTAAAACTCAACCTGAGCCATACCAGCAACTGAAAACAAGGCGGTACCTTATTTCTGTTTTAAAACTTTACATTTACTCAATAGTTGGATCAGAAGACGTGTGCTGTCTAAAAACAGAATAGTCAAAATGTGTCGCAAGTTAATGTCAATATGTATTACAGATGCTTTAAAGATTACCTTACCCACCTAATTCTACTACGTAATGGTTCCTGTCTCAATGTCTACCCCAATAATCAAGACTAATAAGCGAATAAAGTTTTTATATTCATGATTCCTCCCCCATACTAGTGTAAGACCTTATCTGCCCATGGGGTCGTTTTCGACCCCCTGAAAAAACCCCACTTTCAGATCTGAAAACTACTAATTGCTATTGTAGCCCTTATTTATGGT
Source organism: Hipparchia semele (assembly GCA_933228805.2). Classification (NCBI taxonomy): domain Eukaryota; kingdom Metazoa; phylum Arthropoda; class Insecta; order Lepidoptera; family Nymphalidae; genus Hipparchia; species Hipparchia semele. The sequence continues at coordinate 14,119,386 of OW121720.1, read as the reverse complement.
CATTAATAAACAACATATGTGAAAATTATAAAAATCGGCGTCAAAAAAAGTTCTGGGCATATATGGGTTAATTATATTAAAACACTTTGAACACCTAAGAACAAATCGAAGTGATTTATTTGCAACACCCAAAGCTTTAGCTCTGTGGAGGATAAGACCCAGTTTATTGTCCAACGTATTACCTAGATCACGAATTGCATCAACTTCGGGCAGTCGATTGTCATCCATGCACACACATCCTATCTAATATCCCATCCAATGTGCGAGTGAACGCCAGGGTACATTTTATTTATTTTACACCATTCATTCAATCTGTATAAATCATACCGTAATAATTGAACATCTTTATTGTCCTTAATAATACGTGTCAGTTTTAAATCATCCGCAACAACGCTTATATTACTATTATAAAAGATTTCGCCAGTGTAGACATTATAAGAAGAGAAGACCCAAATTGGATCGTTGGAGCACTCCCAATTGAGCCATAGATTGGTAGCCATTCATGACTACTCCAGACCTCCTATTCGCAAGATGTGATTTAGACCGCATTAACAAGTTATGTGACACTCCGTGCGCTTGGAGTTCACTTAGAAAGACACTATGATTGACCTTGCCAAAAGCCTTTTAAAAGTCGGTACACACGGCATCGATTTGTTTCCCGTTATCAATACATTCTGTTACATTTGTAGTACGAGGTAGCAGATTGCTAGATTGCTAGTCGAGCAGTCACTCATAAATCCATATTGCTTTCTACTAATATATACATTCAGATGGCCCTACATGCGCTGATACACTAGCGATTCAAAGACCTTCGCCATGGTAGACAAAATAAATATTGGGTGATAATTTTTCACTTGTTTCCCCTTGCCAGACTTAGACTGTGTCTACACGTTAAGTATTACTGTGTAAACATAACTTTAAAGACTAGACTATTAAAGTGTCGGTAAAATGGCCATCTTTTAAAGACTAATTAAAAATCAACACAAGAGACAGTCATATCGGCCAGGCACACTTCATCACAAACACTGGGGTATATGGTAACAGCTGCCCCTTAAAATTCTTTGGGTTGCTTCCTTTTTCTGTTTCTCATTGTATAAATGCGTTCACTGTAACATAGCACCATTAACCCTCGTAATCCCACGGATCCTTATATCTTGTCACTTTTGCGCGATGCCGATGTTTCATTTCTAGAAGCTCGATTCACTGAGGGAAACTACACAGGATAAGACCTGCTTTTGGACTTATTCAAAGACATATGGGTCGAACCATATCGCACAAGATATTATAAAATTTAAACGCCATGGCATCAACATTCTCACAACCACTAACTTCATCTATCTAGGAATTACAGTTTAGAGAGAGATAAATGACCCTTTCACAGTCAACTCTTTTTTTTTTTTTTTTTTTTTTTTAAGTTCTGATTGAAATATTATAATTTCCAATGGAGGATGATATTTATCAATCTTTCTTAAATAATTAAGGCATTCACTTACCATAATTCCCTTATTTGTTGAAACTTAATCAGGAATTTTGGTTCTGTGATTATATACTAAATTATATTGTTTAAATCATTAATCAATAATAGAGCTTATCAATGCACCAGTAATATAATTAAGGCGTCAAACGCGTTATCACAAGAAGACCAAATATTCTACTTAAATTAAATTATTAATTAGTGTAGCACAATTATTATTATTATTGAATATTTTGTTAATGTTCTCAAGAAATTGTCAAGTAAAGTGATATTGAAAAGTGCATCTAAGTATGTGTCGATTCGCACATAGATATGCATATACTCTACCCACTAAGCATTCCACCACATATCCAAAACTATCACAGCTAACCCCGTTATCACGTCTGCCAACATGGTAACGACTATCAAAAATTTCTCTGTGTAAAATACTATCATTAAACTATGACTCAGTTAATATTATAATGTCAAATTCACTGTTGAGATAGGTTACGATAGGTCTCGTTAGCGCATGAACGAAGTCCTCTAACATTTTGATTATAACACTTATTCGTCTTAATTTTTTAAACTTTAAAATTAATAAAATTATTATGCAGTAAAATACTTAAATGTATTATTAAGATTATTTAAAGAGTCCTTATTCCTTATAGATATTAAAAATTCCTTATATGGTCAGAGGATTCATTTTTGTGCATGTATACAAATCCTCATTTAACCCACACAAATCTATTTATATTTTAGTTTCTTAGCCTTCAGACGGGCTGCATGCAGAACGTTCTGCAATATAGATTTGTTTAAGGTCTCCACCTAATCCGATATAGCTAGTATTCAACTTATCTCCACTATACTCAGCGTTTCTATTAGAATTACTCGCTGCTGCCGAAAACTCAAATCCTTGAATAACCGAACTCGCCGTTCTTGTACACAAGTGAACATCAATTCAATTCAATTTATTTGCATAAAACATGTGACATACAGGTGTTAACAATTGGTTATGAATGAGAACAATGTTTTGCCTAATAATCGGCATGCACATATTTACAAATTCATCTAATATATAATGTCGATTGATTCTAATAATGACGGCAACAATCAGTCAATTTAATTCTTACAATGTCATACTTATTCTCACACAGATTACACATCAGATTCTTTAAGATTATATTTAATTGTGTTTGCTATCTGGTTAACCATCGATAATAAACTTCCATTCCGATGCTCTGGAACACACTGTATTTCAATGTTATTTACTCGCGAGTTTTGTTCTGATTGAATTGAAGTTTATTTGTATAATTCTTGTAACTTACGACGGCGCGCGGCTCATGGTCGTGTGCGCGTCGCATCTGTATAAATGCGAGCGACCCCGCTCGCGCCTGACCGCTTCCACCCAGGCTCCCAACAGGCTCAGACACCCATGCAATATGCATGTATACAACGTAACCACAACTAAATCGCCCGCAACTTCGTGAGACAAATGTACTATAAAATTTTATATTCGGTTTCTAACATGTTAATGCTCTTGAACTTAAATTGAAGTCCTTTCTTTAAATCTTTGTGTTGCTAATCCATAAAGAATATGGAATTTGTAACTTGAGCAAGTTGATCAGGAATATCCTTCAAGTTTCGACCAAACTGACATATATATAATTATAATGTTTGCTTAAAAGAAAGTGAAGTTCTTCTCTAACAACCAGCGAATATACTCTGATTGTTAAATCATTTATCACACTTGTATCACTGTCAGATAATTGAGACATTTTTTTTTTTTTTTATTTATTATTATTATGACGCATTTATTTATTTATTTTATTTTATATGATTTTTTTTATTTATTATTATTATTTTTTTTTTTTTTTTTGACATTCACATTAATACCCATTTTATTGTTTTTTGATGAGCTACGTAATGGAGTATAGTATTGGTTTTACGAGACTGTGGACGGTTATATGATGGGTATAGTCAGGTAGTTAAAATCGTAAGATAAGTCTTTATATTGACCATTAGACGTTTTGACATAATCAAAGTGATATTTTGTCATACATGATGAGATTCTGTAGTAATTGGTTGGTCAGTACAACACTCAAACTTCTTGGCATTCTCTTTTGTAGAAGCGACCATTGTTATTGACGATGTAGATAAAAATTTAATCCACATTTAATATAACTGATCGTCTAATATATTGGATTCGTAGCGAGAATCGAACTCGCATTTAGTAACTCGAAAAAACAATCCTCTTTAACAGAAAATTGAATATTAATCCTTCATTTTAACAACAATTTTGCTTTACACTTATACCTACTACTTACTTATTTTGTCATTGTAATTATTGTAACCACAGAGTAGTGATACTTAGTATTCGTATCTTAATTAAAAATAAAAGCATCGCATCACAGTAGGCAAAAGTACCTACGCACGACTTGCGCCCGTGTTTTAATAATTATTATTTATTACTTTATTCTATGCGCCTGCGTCACGGGGAATGTCTTAGGCTTGAGCCTCGGCGGCCGGCGTATTACGTCGAACGCTCGCTAAGGTACCTAATCAATGCGACGTTGCCGCTCTGCTCCACGATTCATTTCGGCAGGAATTGGGACGTATCCTTACAGTAGTCACTATCGAGCAGCTGGGCGTTTTATTACATATACTTAATATGAATTACGCGTATATTGCGTATGGTAGGTATCTATGCAATGCAAACAAAAGAACAAAAAAAAAAAGATAATTATGTTAAACGGGTCCATGAATAAAATACACAATTTGTACATACCATTTTGTTTTTACCATTACCAGTTTTCCTTGAAGTTCATCCCGCTTCTGAAGTATTAAAACCTCAGGATAAATGGCCCCAGGTCATCGGCTGCGGATTCAGCTGAAGTCATCAGAATTAAACACCTTGATATAATATGAATAGTATTCGACTTTAATATTTAGACACTGGTTATATAAATAAACAATTTGATTACAAGAACTCAGAATGAGGATTTTTAAACATAGCGTATTTATATCCGATCTCTCCGAGCGCTGGCTCTCAACAACCATGTCGCGCGGCGCTGGGAGCGGCGCGGACTCGCCTACCCCGCCGCCCGCCTCTACCAGACGCTAACACGAGGGTTTTGAAAAACCTAACTCAATGCGGACGATGTCGCGGGCAAGAGCTAGTGAGAACATAAAATTAAGATGCAGGTAAAATATAATACACTTCAAGTGCAGCAACTTCGTTATTGAGGGGGAATATTGCAGCAGGTCAAGCGCTGTGCAGCGCTGTGCAGCGCTCGACTCGAGACTTGAATTTTAAACTTATTGTAATAAAATTCTAAAGGCATTATAAGAGTTTAAAAGTTGGTAGTTTCACTGCGGAGAAACTCGACCGTGAAACTTTTAAGAGCACCCGAGTACCTACTCCCTCCCCGAGGCATGGCGTTAATTCACTTTTTCAATTCGTAATTATTAAAAAAATAAAGACTTAAATCTTTGTACTTATTTATTCTAAACTGACTGTTAAGAAGCTATACAGAAAATATCTATTAAAACACCCACGCAATAGGTTTGTATTTCTCGTACGAATAATGTGAATGACATGACCCGACTTCAAGAATTGTTGATTGTTTTGTCTTTGTATAACTATGATTTTCCTTCACCACTAACAACGTCTTTTTTTTAAATTCTCATTATTTAATACTAGCTGATGTTCGCGATTTCGTTCGCGTGGAATTAGCTAAAACTAGAATTAAAAATACCAGTATTCATAAAATTTAAATTAAGTTCATACATTAGCGTTTCTCTCAAATTGTGGTTCCGAACACATGCCAATAGCAAGTGTGAAACATCTTCTACTTTGCCACATACTCCGTGAGTCCGCAATTGGGAGAATCACTTTTCCTCATTAGATATTTAAACTTTCCTAATGGTATGTGTCCAGATCTAACTGACAACGCCTTAAAGATTGCGATACTCATCGAAAATGTAAAAGGTGCCAATGTGTCTGTATGGTTAAAATATGCATTTAATCTCCTCAAGCTCCTGATCAGCCTTCAATCTCTCTCTATTGACTAATATGCAGAGTTGCAGCGAGGTTGTAGCAGGAATAAAGCCAACCGCAATAATTTTGATATGTAGTATTATCATGGTAATAAGTAAAGGCACAGAATTCCCGATTTTCGTGAATTTTTTTGCGATCAAATTTTTTCATACGAATTTCGTGGTAAATATTTAAATGCACAATTTGTATCGCCCCGCCATGAGTAATAATTCAATAGCAAGCATCTAGCAATGAACGAAAGTTATAGCCGTAATAAGCAGTATTTCTTTCAGCACATCGTAACAAAGGAAAAAGGCACAAGTTCCATAATTTTCCCTTAGATGGCGTGTTCGGTCGCGTGACGGCGCGCCCTGGCTGCGGATACGGCCTGAAGCAAACACGACGCGCGGCGGCGGGCTCTGAGCGCGTAAACGCGTGTATTTTATGATTTGTCAGGGAACTATACTGAACTGAAGCCCTTGAAATTGAATTTTTCCTCCAAACTTCATCAAAATCGGTCAGGTCGTGAAACTCATATTATTATATTACCTTTTAAGCATTAGCCTATAACGTATTGCCGCTCATTATAATATCACCAATCTTAATTTTTTGCCAAAACTCTAAATGTATTTTTTACAAAATGTAGCTAGCTTAGTTTACTCCAATCACCAACAAAAATCTATTCTAATTTATTCTATTGTCCGTAAATATATAAGTGAAAGCCAAACAAAAAATTAAAACCTGTATATTCATATTCATAATCATATTATCCGCTTTATAAACGGCATTTTATTTCGAAATCACAAATTTCACGCCTCCGCCGTCGCGCGTCATGTCTATCAAAACCTTAACCGTTACAAAGGACTAATTTGGGGGCAGGTTCGCCCTTGGCTCAATTTCAAACGGTTATATCTTTCATTGCGTATAAATTGTTTAATTTGTTGATGGAAGGGAAAGGGAAAATTACATTTATTAAATTACATGTCGCTAAATTACGTAATATAAAGTTGATTAACTTCGCTTCGAGGGCTATGTGGCCTCATTGCGCTTTAGAAATCCTGTATCAGAGTATATATCAGTCGATAGCAATGGTTAAGCGACACAGATTTAAGTCAGTAGTTACTATACTATATGAATTACTGCATGAAGTAATGCAAAGCGGTTCAGTGCCGACCTGGCTGTCCTGAGGATGTCGGTTTAGTCCGTGTGAGTCGGATACACCATGTTCGAACGCAGAAGTCCGTAGGGATTTTTTCCTCCTCAACTCAAAAAAAAAAGATAGGTATAGATATTAATGGGTCAACTGCGGAGATACGATATTTTTCCTTTGCATCGTGTCTCGCAGAGCGCGAGCTATCGGTTTTAATGACTATCATAACGTGTGACAAAATTCTAAAACCAAAAAAAGGATTTGCTGAACTTGACTAACATTCCCCCCTCCCCTCCGTATTAGGAGTGGGTACGACAATAGTTAACGGGCGCGAATTGTACCGTCAATTTTTCAGTTTTTAGTCCAACACAAGCTTTACACTTAACTTGGAGTAGAAAGGGGAATATGAATAGGTAGGATACTTAACAGGTAGTCTCTGAAAATTTAAGTGATTTTGCAATTTGTAGGCGCCAACTAACAACCTACTTACCTACTTAGGCTATGTTCACATGTAACGCGCGTTAACGCGCGTCAACGCGCGATCAAATTTGAAGAGAGTTCAGATGATGAGCGCTAATGCGCGTTGCGAGAGTACTCGTCAGTTTAGTTCGGTAGAACGTAGAAAATGGACGTGGAAGAAGCTATTATTTTGTGGTTATATTATAAAGAAAAATATAGAAAACAGAAAACGTACACATTGGGTTCATCCAATTTTGAAAATTCCGAACCTATATTCCAAATTGCTGGCCTTTTTTCTACTTCATCGATTAGTAAGTTGATGTCAATATCTTCAATTTCACTCATTTTAAATGCGAAAACAAAATATAATTACGAAAATTAACAAAATTACATGCGATCGCGATGAAAGCGCGCGCTCAACTGAACAGCAAACGGACATTACATTAATATCAAAGCGCGAGTTAACGCGCGATTGTCTGCGTCTAGAAACTTTTTCTCTGAGCGCCGCGTTGACGCTCGCTGACGCGCGTTAACGCGCGCGCATGTGAACGGTTGCTAGGTATATATTAGGATGTCTAAGCGCGCGATTTGAAAACGCGCGTCGCAATTCAGCCATCTGAACATAGCCTAAGTCTTACGTGCTTGCTCTCCTATAACCAGGGGCGGATCTTGAATTTGTGGGGCCCTGGGCTAATACTACTTAGGGGCCCTACCTAATTACTCAACTTATTGCCATTTTGACAAGAAACTGCTTTCTGTAGTGATGTAGGTATATGTAATGTAATATATGTTAAGTACAGGAAGAAAATAGGAAAACAAAATATTTTATTTATTTATTAAAACATTATTTATTTTCGTTCGCAACATTTATGAATTAGAGTAGGTTTAGAAAATCTAAACGTCAAACATTTTCGTTCGAACGAAGTTGTGGAACGAAAACGAACCATGGTAAGAAATACGCGAAATTTCGATCGATATTTCGTTTTTCGTTGAATTAGAGTAGACCCCCAGTTCGGTTGGGGGCCCTCTGTATTCGCGGGGCCCTGGGCTGCAGCCCAAAAAGCCTTTAAGTAGATCCGCCCCTGCCTATAACCAATAGAGAATCAAAGGTCCAGGAGAAGGAGAAGCAGTTTTTTGTTGGTTCTTATCTCAAAATTCTAAACTTATGATAGATTCAATACTAAAATAGTTACTTAGGTAGGTACTAAAACATTTTGTTTTTTTTTGGGCAAAAAATATTTTATGAATGTGATCAAATAGTGAAATAAGACTGGACTACATTGAGAGATTATCAAATACGTGCCTACTGCGTCGTAGTAAGCTTAGTCAGCAGTTCATTCTATTTTATTTTAGCATTTCATCGGAACAGAGCAATTATTGCAACAGGCTAACCTTCCTAACCTTCACAGGACTTACTGTAAACGCACTACATTGCTTGCTATGTGAGTGCGTTTCAGTAAAATTTTTCAAGTGAAACAGCAATGGTAAGGTTGGAAATCGAAAAAATATATATATATATATTTATGGTACGAAGGCAGTGGCGCCTCACGTGGTTGGTTTTACGATCGATAGCTCCGACACGACAACTGTTGCGCTACTCTCTATCCATCTCACACTCGTTAATATCTGCGATTGTACAAAAGAGATGGGGAAAAAGGATTCCAGTACGAGCGCATGGCACAAATTCCACGCATCCCAGGCTCCATCCTTTTTATTCTTATGAATTTGTAGCAGGTTAAAAAGAGAGGGTAGATGCGGCACGGCTCTGGCACGTCACGAAAGAGGTCGCGATGAATAACAATGCGGACTGCGGAGTGATGTCCTTATCGAACTGAGAGCATCCTTACAACTGAACCTTTACTACCAATACTATTTATTTCAAGAACTGCCAATGTACAAGATAATGTGTTAATCTGTCTTTTAGTTTGATTACTAGCAGATGCCCCCAACATCGTTCGCGTGGATTCGGTTTTCAAAAATACCTCGAGATTTTTATGATTTTCCGAGATAAAAATTAGCCTATCTTACTCTCCGGTCGTCAACTATACGCATGCAAAAAAATCTCGTCGTTCCGTTGCTCCATTGCTACGTGATTGAAGGACAAACAAACACACTTTCGTATTTATAATATCAGTGAGGATATTCTCCTGAAAGTCAATTTCTTATATTTTTGCCACTGTATCAGAATCGTGGGCGTTGGGACCCCAACGTTGATGGTCATTCTAGTTCTACGGTCTATGTGCCCTACTCTTGCCACAGCTTCGCTGCTCAATGAGCTCTATCGGTACCTAACTCTGATTCTCCTACGGAGCTTCAATTTCTAATCTCTCCATCGCCCATTGAGTGACTTTTATGAAGTCCACAGATGGCAATCATCTTTCGGATTCAAAAGTCATCACAGGCAACACGCACGTACGCAATTAAGATAATATGTACCTGCCTATAATATTTTCATCTTCTAAATACATAAATGGACTGTTTGACTGACTGACTGATTGATCTATCAACGCACAGCTCAAACTACTGGACGGATCAGGCTGAACGGCATAGAGATAGCTACATATTATGACGTAGGCATCTACAAAGAAACTGTGGAACCAACTTCTTGCGACGGTGTTCCCACTAAAGTACATGGGGTTATTCAAGAGTGGACCAACAAATCAGGTGACCCGCCTGCTAGTTTGCTCGCTAAAAATATTAACAAAACAGAAAGGATTTGTGAAAATTCAACCCCTAAAAGTTTGAAAAATCGAACTTAACGTCAGGGAAGCCGCGGGCAAAAACTAAAGAATTTTCAAATAAGCCCTGTGAGGAATCAAACCCTAAGGAACCCTCGGGTACCATTAAAAATCAAGAGTGAATAATCATCTTCTACGCAAGCGCACTTCAATTTAGACTGCATCTATACTTAGTATCATGATCGCAGTCAAACTTTAGTGTAGGTAAAAAACTACTGCATTGAAGATGTGGGCCGGGCAGTGAGTGATCTTCAATGCAGATAATTACGCTGCAAGTACATCGGTGCGAGCCGCGGAAGGTCTCCGCTGCGGCACTACATCTGCATGTGATTGAGGCCGGGAAGCCTGCCAACTGCCCGCTCCTCCGCCGCCCGCGTCTACTGCCGGCTTCAGCTCGCGATTATAAATAGGGCCATAGAAATGGTATCTGCCGTCTTTTAAATTTCAAATACACCAGGATCGCGTGGCCCCAAGTTTGAGCAACTTGCAAGTCAAAGGTCCCATGATTCCGTAAAAATAAAGAAATGAAATCGAAATAATATTTTAATTTGACCATCTGAGTGTTAGTTAATACTATAACTAAAAGCAAAATCTTACACCTATTTGTTACTAAAACCTAAGACGGGACCAATTCGTCAGCACATGAACCATATAATACAGCGTACTTCAAGTACTGGCAACCGAACCTGTCAGCATACGCCCTCAGGACTCTATGAACAAAGACAACAACAATAGTGGTGTAGAAGCAGTGTCGTCCCTCCCTGATGCGCTGCAGAATCAGAGCAGTCGATTGGTGCAAATTAATCTATTTTGTATCGTTGACACCATTGATGTGATTGATGTACCAGTGTAGGCATTCCTACAATTACGCGTACTGATATTTTACTACATCATCCGCGAGACGACGAGGTTCCTTTTCCACTTCTACACCATTCTTAATTCTGTGGGATTGAGCTTATTATATAAATTAATCCCTTTTGCCTTCTTAACTATTAATTAGAGAAAATTAGAGAAGAAGCCTATTAGACACACTTTGTAAGGTTGGGCACGATATTGACTACTTCTTATCGCCTGAACAGCAGTCATAGCGACCAAGAGGAAGACTCAAAATCTCTTGGATTTCAATGCTTCAGGTCTTGTCTGGTGCCTTCGGTCGCGGCTAGTTACCACCCTAGTGGTTAAGGAGTGCTGTAAAGAAACACGATGCCGCGTTATAACCGAGCACTGTTTTTAGTAAAACTATCCCTTCTAAGTAAAACTTCTTGCAACTTATGTCCGACCAATCTGTCACACCCTTGAAGGATATAACCAACATCACACCTAATCTAAGCTGTCACGAAACCTAGCAAATGACGCTATTTTTCGCTTATTTCTCAGAGAACTTATGTTTGAAAAAAGACATTGAATATTGGGCATAAGATTGCATCTTCAATGATTCATCGTCAAGATTACAGTTAAAGACTAACTTTCAACAAAAAACAAATAAGCTGTATACAGGGTTAATTGTAAAATACCAACAACCTTCTACAGGCAACTTCTATGCATCAAAGTAAATAACTTTTGTTCCACGACTTTTTAATATTCTTTAAAAAAAAAAAATTTTTTTTTCATACAAAAATAAAAATATTTTCTTTTTCTGTTCTAAAATTTTAAAAACTCTACGCGGCACGTATCAAAGGGAGTCAGGGAACGGGCGCGCGGTATGCGGGGGGCGTGGCGTGCGGAGGAACGAAAGCCTGCGGCGCTCTAAAATTCACAATCCCGCAGGTTCTGCTCGATCGCACGCGCCGGTGATATTTGCGTAGTATTATTAGTACCTACTTACTGTTCATAGTAGTACCTACTGTTCGCCTAGGTTCTGTTCTGTCATCTGTGCCTACTGCCTAGTGCTTAAACGATGGCTTATCAGTATTCCAACGTTGAATACACAGAAATGGTTCGAGTGCAACATCCAAGGGACTTAAATCTGAGACGTAATGTCAATTAATTTAGGTAAGCAAAATTTCGTATAATTTTATTCATTTAAATTCAGTAAATTGTTTTTATTCATTTATTTAAATAGGTAGGTACCTACGCCTGCATTAAAAACAATACAGGTGGCATCTAGTTCCGACTTCCGTAGCAATCGAACGTGAGAAAAAACGACCATAATATTATGTAGGTCAGCTGTACCTACCAACTAAGTTGAATTTGATTCTTGATTGCTTTTTATTTCAATACGTAGGTATAGGGTTGCCAGGTCGCCAAACCTAATAGCCGGACAGACCAGCCAGTTTGGCCGGACATTTGAGTAAAAAAGCCGGACACCCTATATTATTGAGGATTTTGTCTCAGTATTAATAGGTACGACAAAAAAATTGTATGTAAAATCGCTAGGCCACGCTCGGCGCTCGCTTGTTTGCGAAATGTGAAAAGCCTAACAAAAGCCGGACAAGACGGACACCGTTTATTTTGGCCGGACACGCAATCAAAAAGCCTACCTATGTCCGGCTTTATCCGGACGCCTGGCAACGCTACGTAGGTACATACGAACTCTAATAAAAAGAGGATAATAATAACGTTTTTTGTTGGCTCTAATACTCGTAGCATAGCTTATAAACCTAGAAAGTAGGTAAGTAATAAATCTGAAGAATTGTGGAATCAGCCCACCCCAATTATTAGTGAATAATTCTCAGTCTAAACTCTTAATAGATACCTACCTACCTACCTACCTAACTTCACTTTTCGTAAAATGAATTGGTACATTTTTATTTAATTTCAAACTAAAACTGTTTAGGTACCTAGTTAACTAGCCTCTCATTGCGTAGGTACGTATCGCAATAAATTACGCGGCGGGAATCAAAGGTACCTAGGTCGAAAGGTAAACATTAAACAAACATCTCATATTTTTAATTAGCGGCTGAGCGCGCCGCCGGCACTGAGAAGACGGCGGCGTGATGCTTGAAATCCGATTTCTGGATACTTACTAGGCATAAATATCTAATCAGCTGGTCCATAAATCGAATGCGACCGACAAAGCGTAGGCTAGGTACCCATATTATGTGCTCATGACGTACTACTAAGGTTAGGTATTTATGTGACGCGTTAGGTACGTAGCAGTTTAGATGGTGTTTTAAGTGTTACTTAGACAGGTTAGATTGGTAGGTATCTGAGGCATTAGGTAGGTTCGTGTCAATGACTACTGAAAGTTTCATACCTAGCTACTTAGATTGGTGAGCCGTGTGATGAAGGAAGGTAAGTAGGTAGTAATATGTAGGTAAACTAATAAGGAATTGATAGGTAGTAATTTTGCTCTTCTGTAAAAAAGCGCGGGAAATTGTCAAGTAAACAATCGTACGCGTATGGTAGGTAGGTACCTACTTAATGCCTGTTCGACACTTACGTCTGTCGCTGTGAGAAGCTTTTTTGGTATTCGCGATAAACGCCAATGTAGGAAGATATTATTGACCTGCAGACAATAGCTCAGTCCGATGTTAGTAATAGACATCGCAAAGCATTTGTAAATACGACAGAGAAGCGATAACTTCGGACATTTATTGCTGCACGGTTAGTAGTCGACGCTTCATCTCGCAGGTGTGGAAGAGGCGTTACATAAAATGACCATAGAGTTAAAAAAATGTCTGACTCTTCAACAAAAACTGAAAATTTTTTTTTTGGTGAATTTATTGAGTTACGTGAAAAGTCGTTGAACAAATGTTGTTCAGTATCATGCATAGAAATTACATGTAGGAGGTTGTTGGTAAATTACAATTAACCCTGTATATTAAAGACAATATTTAATTTAATGGAATAAAGAACGTCCTCTAGCCAATTACTTAGCGCATGATAGTAAATTGAACGTTAAAAGTAAATTCGCTTAAATGAAGCAAGTTTCTTTTCTGCCAGGGCTGGATTTACGATGAAATATATTTTACAAATTTGACTACATAAAAGTGAGGCCAATTTATAACGAATTTGAGACAAAATTATTATTAGGTTTTAAAAAACCCCGCTGGAACCTTCTGTTTTTCCAGTATAAAAGTAGCCTATAACGCTTTCTAAGTCCTCGGCTATACCCTCACCTATGCGTTGTTTCGTTGCTGCGTGATTGAATGATAAACCAACAAACAAACAAACAACAAATTAGTTAGGATTAATCTAGATCCGCATCTGACACAATACTCAAAGATATAATATGTATTAGAGACTAATTAATTGATTTTTGTTAGTCTTCATTCCCAAAAACTCGTTTATTTTGAACTTTTAATTAAAATGTCTATTCTTGTCAGTTATAACAACATGACCGCAATGAATTCACTGTTTTCGTAGAGCTGTAGACGCGTAGCGACTTCTATTTATAGTAAGATCTACGGCGTAGGCATCCTAACGCGATATTTCGCAATCTTTAAAGGTCAAGCTGTAAGGTTCGTAATCATTTATTTGTGGTTGAATGAACCGTTAGCTGAAATAAATTAACTCTTCGTATTCATTCTCACCCTCTGAGGAGATACGAACGTCGGAGAGAAACGTGCGTGCGCACTGGGGTCTGTGCAATGCTACGAGCGTACAGTTTGGTGCGTATTAATTGCATATTATCGTACCCATTCCTAACACAAGCTTTACGTTATGGGTTACAGTGGGAGAATGACGGATGCATTTTTAGTGCATTCTATTTCAAGCTCTGAAAAGTCAGATGTGCGTGCCCGGAATCGAACCTGTGACCCCCCCCCCCCCCCCCCAAGGGAAAACACAGTCCTAACTAATAGGCAAGCCCTGCTCCTATCCATAGGCAATCTTGCAGTTAAAAATACAGTATGCAAATAATGTTCGACACGTTAGACACGATAGCTTTTTGCAGTGGAAAGATGTTTCGTAATTGATGACGACATCGCTCAACATTCTCTCATTCAATCCACAATGGCTTAATGTCCATATTAATCGAGAGCCTTCTCTTCTTGTCAACGGAAAATTTACCCTATTTACATATTCAACAAAGTTGTAAATAAGTTTAGCTTGAAGTCAATGGCTCTTGGCTTACCCGAACGTTGATCCTTATCGATCCTCTCGCTTTTACGAGCTCTTTTACGATTCTCTTTTCAGTCATTCTTGTTGGTCCCTTTTTATAATATTACGCAATAGATAAGTAGAGTAGCCTGATGCCATAGAGGTCTACTGATTTCTTGAAAACTTAGTCTAATTTGAGAATCCCAAGGGAACCTATTATAATTTATAATGGGAACTCCTTAAAATTCCGGGACAAAAAATGCTTGCACTCCGTTCTGCAATAACAGACTGTTAGACAGAATTATTTTCGAATTTATTAATAGAATGGATTTTATAGGTCCAACGCAAAACGTGAAATATTCAATTCACTAAATGTAAAATGTTTAATCTGGATGTTTAGAGACAGAAAGCTCGTACCCTGGAGAAAGACTTTTTAATTTTTGGTCCGTTAAATTAACGCATTCCTACAGCAAATAACACAAACCTAATCCTTGCAGACACTGTGGAGTTCCCAATAAATGTAAATCAAGAGATACAAAAAGCCTGTCCTCATCGAGACAGAGGAATGACAATTAGCAAGAACGTTTGGCACAGACTGACAAAACTTGAGCCAAAAACCAAAAACAGTCGTCTTGTTCTGCCGTTTCATTATAATATATGTAAACCGCAGCGGTCAGCGTTGAGCTCGCCGTCGAAACTAAGAGACTCTTTGAAGTTATATTTACACTGATAACGATCCTTCTTATTTGTATGGCTCGTGTTATAAAGAGACTCCACACAAATTCACTAAAGTAGAAGAAGTAAGTCCCTTACTTGGTTGCGTCTTCTTATGTTTCACAATTTTAGAGTAATAATTAGTAGCACTTCGCAGTGCACTCTGTGGAATAGGACAGATTTTTCTTCGTAGGACTATGTGGCAGAAACAACGGAACAATACCGCAACGCACCAACTTGCTCTAACCTGCGAGTTCGTTGATTATTAAATGTAAAAACTGTCTTTAATCATTTATGCGAACTGCCTACTTGTATCCCTATGTTATGTCAAGTAAAATCATCATCAATATTTTTTACTGCAGCTGTGTCAGCGTTGTATTCAAAGCACATGTGCCGGTCGGGACTGTTAGAGAATATGGTGTTTTAGTACTTCTTTACTTGGCACGGATTTGCATTGTTAACTGTCGCAAGTCAGTTAAATGAAAACTAAATTCTTCTTCAGCAGACTTGGCAGACTAATCGTAGTCGTGATCTGGGTTCAGGCTTGATCGGGATCAGTTCTTAATCCTTGTCAGCTGCCTCTGACTCTGACCTCTGATTGGCCGAATTTATGGCGTTCTTGGCGCATCAGAACATTTTAATCAATAGCGAACGAGCAGCAGCAATCAGAGGTGATTGCCATCTTCACATTATAGCCATCAAGTTTAGACAATCCCACACCTATTGATGGTTTTTTTTTTGAAAAATCTTTGGGTTTAAAGATTTTTATTAGAGAACATATAAAATCGGTGAATTTATATTAATGTAGGTAAAAAGAAGTTAGAGTATTAATTTTTGTTTTTACGCTTTTCCTGAAATTTAGATTTAGAAGAAGACTTCACTAAAGAATGCTTCCGTAACCTCACACTTTTAAACTTTGAACTACCAAAAGCTTTTTTAATAAAATATTGTATTGTACATATGTAGAGCTTCATAACTCTTTCTATTATCGATAACCAATGAGAGGTACAATAAGGTATCTTTGAATAGAAAATAGTGTTTGGTGTGATTTAATAGAATTTCCTAAACGTGATTCGTTTATAGGTAGACCCTTCTCAATCCAATAAAGACGCTTCAAGAAGGGGTTTCAATAGCAAAGGGTATTCAAACACTTATCCCCATATTTTTATCGAGGTCTAACAGATGTGTGGCTTTGGAAAATATTAAGAATATTCTCCTGAATGAATTTCGACTACGGATGCACGCAGGCCTTACACAAACCAATCGAATGGTTTAAGACGCAGGAGATGTTATAAGTCACGAGTGTGTGTGCAAGACAGGTGCACTCCCTATATATACCTACCCTCACAGTCCATCCATCAAGACCGGACATAAATTAGGCACAGAACCACGATTGTTCTTGTGTAACCCACTAATTCTACTCCGTCAACTTTCCATCACTGGGCTGCTACTGTACTTGTTGACAGAAAAGTCAGTAAAATTCACAAAAATTGAAATTTATTTATTTCATGTAGGCCCTAGCGGATGGTCGCGACTTCGTCCACGTTTTCATTTCACAATCGACAGTTCCTAAATCCCTATAGTTTAGTGGGGCAGTACCCCTGTAGCATCAGTTTGAACAGAATTGGAACCCGAAGTTTTATATATTTACAGTTGTATTATGGGACAATCTCGCAAAGTTTTTGAATCAATTAAAAAAGAATTCACGCAATCGGTCTGACACGGGAGTCGAACCCATGAGCTCATCCATCCTTCCATCCATGAAATCACATAGATATCGAGTTTCAACCTCACACCCATTCCACTATTGTCGTACCCACTCATAACTTTAGCTTTACTTATATTTGGAGGGGAGAGGGGAATATTAGTCAAGTTAAGGTCAAGTTAGGCAAGCCTAATTGGTAGGTAAGTGAACATTACGAAAGAGACGATAAACAAGGTCTCCGACTTTACTATCGGAGGAATGTGTTAAATAAAAGAAAAAGAATAGGTATTCTTTAAAAAAATACCATTGACATATTTTACGTAGGTACCTACAAAACGTGTCGCTGCGGGTTCTGCCGGCCATGCGAGCTGACGTTTAATATGCGTGAGTGCCGTCTGGGAATTAAAGACAACATTAAACCAATTACCGCTCCCCCCGCCCCTCGTCGCCGCCCCCTGTCGACCCTTGTGCTCCCCCGGCGGCTAACTGCTTCCATTATTACTCATCGTTTCAATAACATTCATATTTTTGGTATTTTTTCATTACTTATTGCTTGGTTTGTTTATTTTTTACTAGAAGATGCTCAGGACTTTGTCCGCGTGGATTAAGGTTTCTAATTTCCGCGGGAACTCTTTAATTTACTGGGATAAAATGTAGCCTATGTGTTAATCCTGGTTATGAGCTATCTCCATTCCCAGCCAAATCGGTTCAATCGTTGTGGCGTGAAGGAGTGACAAACAAACACACACATACACACTTTCGCCTTTATAATATTAGTATGATGTAGGTACGTAATTTCTGTCTATACACATAACTAGCTTAGGTATTTATAAATCTTATCCATCTCGATCACTTTAGCTTTCAAACAGAAACACCGCATTGAAATCGGTCCATTAGTTGGGAGGTACGAGGGAACAGATAGATACACAGATGTGTATCTAATACACAGATAGACACGTCAAACTAACAACACCCGTCTTTATTTGTCAGGGGCTAAAACAACAGAGATAATAAACTAAAGCCGCTAAAATACGACGGAACAAAAAGTGATATTTAAGCAAATTAAAAGTTAATTACCTAAACAGAAGCAGCAGAAAAACAAGAAATACGACCGCGATCGAGGCGGGGGAGGACGCATGCGTGGGGAGGGGGAGGGGGGGGGGAGGGGCACTAATACAATAACGAACAAAACCGCCCAAGGCGAACACAGTAGGGCTTTATGCTAACAAAGCCTAAGGTTCAGTTCCAGAAGTCACAAACAGTGAAGTTAGGGCGCTGGCACGTGTCTGCTACGCAGGTCAATTTGCACGACATCGTATGGCAGATTGTGACCCCCAACAGGATTGTTTAAGAATAAAATGAACATAATGCATACACTTTATTGTACATCACATTAGAATCACATCACACTATCACATCACATCACATCACACTTCACACTAATATTATAAAGCCGAAAATTTGTATGTGTATGTGTGTGTGTGTGTATGTTTGTTACTCCTTCACACCACAACGAATGAACGGATTTGGCTGAAATTTGAAATGGAGATAGCTCATACCCAGGATTAAAACATAGGCTACATTTTATCCCGGATAATTAAAGAGTTACCGCGGGAATTGAAAAACCTTGATCCACGCGGACGAAGTCGCGGGCATCGTCTAGTAAATTATATAAATGAGAAGATAAATGGCGGCCTTAACGCTAAGAAGCGATCTCTTCCAGGCAACCATGATGCATGGTTGCCTGGAAGGAAGGAAGGAAATGCTACAGTATAAAAATCGTAATCACTTCTGATTGGCCAATCTTTTCTCGCGATAGCCTAATATGCTTTGATGCAGCAAGAATGCCATATATACAATCTTTCACCATAATAATTGAAACAGTAACAATGTTGGTTAAATTTTACTGCAATCGACCAGCTGTACTCACTAGTTTTATCTTCAAAAGTAATTGATAACATCTTCAAGGGTGCGTAAAAGTGAAATCACCACTTTTACATTCAATAAATAATTTTTTTTTTTGTGTAAATAACAGCTTATTTACATCCTACATCCTAAACGATGCGTGACTTAATGCGTGACGCTATTCCCTTCAGAATCTGCTTTCCGAACTGCTGGTAGAGTCTAGACTTGTCATAAGATTCACAAATCTAAATGAATTAAATAATTTGAACGTTGGATTTATTTTCCTTTCTCCTCGCTCTAGGTACACGAGCCGCGTGGATTTTATATTCATCCAATTTGCATATTTCAGACTTGTTGTAGTGTAGTACTTTTATTGGACTTCCAGTCACTCGGGCCCATTTGAATAACAAGCCACCGCTTTGAATAATCGACTCCACAGTTTACTTAATGTGTAATATTTCAGGATATTACCATTCATATTTTCTACTAGTTCCTGTTTCCATAATATTATAATATTTATTATAAGCCTTAATTTAAAGTATTCTTTAAACAATGTTATTTTATTTTTATTACAAATCATCCCGCAGCGGGCAAAAGCTTCCCCCTTTTTCTTTCATTCCTTTTTGTTTTGACTATATTAGGTATAATATGTATTTGTAAAACAAAATATTAAACTTAAATTAGGTACTTCTAAACATTAATATTAAGTTTTAAACTACTTTGTTACATTCGAACAAGGCGTTTTGCCAGTAATGACTTATTCGTTAGATCCGAAATATGGTCAATAACAATGTGCCTCATAAAGAGGTTCAGGATCATTCAGCGGACGGTGGAGAGAATCACGTGCAGCAGTTGATGGCATTCTACTGAAATAATAAAATAATTTCGATAGTTTAATTAGAAACTCTGCCCCACAAGGAAATAGGAACGACATTATATTATGTAGAATGGAAAAGTCAATGACACCAATTGGCACGCCTAAAAGGCATTATGTATTTGGGACTTGAATTAGATTTCTTTCTACGTGGAATTACTGATAGGATAGCTACTAGATCTCAGACGATACTGAACAGAGCTCGAAATAAAAAAGCTGATTCAATTGAAGATTGCGCAACAAGATTCAACTGAAAGATAAAATTAAATTAAAATAATGGTTTGCTTTATATCTTGATTGACCTTATAAGAAATAGTTTTTATTGTACGAAGGAGGAAATATACTCTCATTTTCAGTCAAAATTTTAGATACATATTATACAAAGCATGCAAAGTTGCACCCTACAAGCGATCTTTTAGCTCAAACTGAAAAACTACAACACCTCAAAATAATAAAATTATAAAAAAATAACACATTTATGTAGGTTTTTCCATAGAGTAAGAAATGGCAATTCTTCTACATTACTAGTTAAAATTACCACTTTTTCAAAAGGAAAAACCTTTTTAAGATAATATTTACTTAGCAAAATCTTGGATTAAATATTTGTATGTGAATCGAGTACTGGGTGTAGACTTGGTCGTCCCCGCATTTGTATGTGGCGCCCGGCGACGGCATCAAATTTAATATTCCTCCAGGGAACGGAGCTTCCAAAGCTGTTTCATTTGGAATGGCTTAAGGGATGGGCTAATGCGATTTGAATACGAGAGTCGCGTGTTTGGTTGTTCACGTACAATTAACTAAGGCTGGGTACGGCGGTATGATGGGCACGATAGCAATATTGCTGATGATACCCGCGTGGAGTATTAATTGTTATTGTCATCCTGCCACTAACTTAAACACGCACGTATCAATAAGCGCAGCTGACGTTGCTCGCAATTTCGACGCAACAAAACGACTTTTGTTTACAATAAGGTAACAAAGCATTACGAATAGGTACAAATCAATCTTATCCCTGTTTGATTTTCGGATTATTCGGTCGATCAGACCACAACAGTTGTGTTGGAGTGAGGAGGTCCAGGGTTCGAACCCCTGGCTAACTTTTCAAAATTCTGGCTTAAGCAATTTCACAACTGCTTAATCCATGAAGGAAAACATCGTGAGGAAACCTGCATAACTGAGAGTTCTACATAATGTTCTCAAATGCTCATGTACCTAGGGACGTCAAGACTCTACCAAACGGCATTTGGTCACCGTGGCGGACTATGGCTTAACCCATCTTATTCTAAGAGGTAACCCGTTCCCCGACTGTAGTGGTCCGGCGATAAATTGAGATCATGATGATCATAATGATGTTAGTCGAATAAAAGAAATCGTGCGATCCGCGTGCGCTCGTGGTTTACATCGCAAGTCAATAGAATCAAAAGCTTTCTCGGCTAACTCCATAGCAAAGGCGTTTCGGTTAATTTTAGCCGACTCTTAAAAGTTTTCGACTCCCGTCCGCTGCGACTTTCGCTAATGCTATGGAAATTATCCCCGAGTCTCGAATCTCGGCCAGATGAATATGGAACTGCTGTTTGAGGAACTTTTAACTGAATAGGAATATAAAAGTTGGAACGTTTACGAACGAATGTAATTTTTATGTTCTTTTTTCTTTCTTTTGTGTTGTTTCTTGGATTATAGTTTCAATTTGATATGAAAAAGTTTGATTAGGGAAGTGTTTTTGAGAGCAAAATGTAATGCATACTAATAAATAATGAAACGGAAGAGTTTGTTTATTTGTTTGAACGCGTTAATCTTCTGAACTACCTATCGGATTTGAAAATTTATTTTTGCATTTGATTGACGCGAGAACATGCTGTAGCATAACATTTTCTTTTTTGACAGATTACATCAAAAAAATTGTGTATTGCAAAGTAAAACCTGCTTGTATCCAATTTTCAGAATAATAATTTACCTTTTGTTCCTAGTCCTATGTCGAAGTCCAAGAAAATGAGACAGACTATTTTTTATCTCGGAAAAACAAAGGTATGCCATTGGATTTTTAAAAACCCAACTACGTGAAGTTGCCGGCAATATCTAAAGCTTAATCTTTAGTATTTCCTACTTAAAATGTGGTACGTGACTCAGGTACTATACCCGTGCGTCATTCATTATAACAAGCACGCAATTAGGTTCAAAATGATAATTTTATGCAAACTTTTATGTAAATGTTGAAAAAATTACGTACCTAGGTGCCCATTATTTCAACTTTGATACCTTTTAATAATAATGCTACGATATAAAGTAGATACTTAGGTATAACTAAAGCAAATGCAGTCTTAATTATCCTAAATAATAAAGATTTATCCAAAGTAGATTTTATGCTTTTAAAAGTGTTATTGTCTTCTTCTTTTTCTTTATCAACCGATAGACGTCCACTGCTGGACAAAGGTCTCTTGCATGGACTACCACAGGCCTCGGTCTTGGACTCGGTGTTATTGTCTACGATTACTTTTTTATAATAAAGTTTTAAAATAGATCACCGAGATAAAAAGCGATCAAGATTCAAGTCCCAAATTAGTATGATCTAACTTGACGCGTAGACGCGTAGCAGCTCGTAGACATGCGTAGACGCCTAGACACAATGACAGAAGGGAGGCTTCAGCCGTGACTTTTTCAACTTTTTACTGTATGAGGGTCATTTCGTAGACTTCCGGCAATTTAAAACTGCCAGAGATTTGTGATCTTATATGCAAAAGAAATCAGAAAGCTAGCGCAAAATCCAGAAACACTGCAGTAGGCTTTTGTCGAATAAGTATTTTACACTTTTAAAGTACTTTTCAAGCATTTATACGTAATTTCCACTGCAATGCTCAAAAATAAAGCTTTCAGTCAAGCTGGTACGTGTGTGAAACGAACGGAACAAAGGCTCTAGGCTTCGCTGCAGTCACAATGCGAGTCAACATAGTGATTATAAGGCAAGGCGACCTTCACTTTGACTTGGATTTTCTTTTTTTTCGTCTTTCTTTCATGTTTTGAGCTTCATTACGATCTCATCTAGGTAATGATAAGTAATGAAGTCTAGGATAGAACTCGGTGGGAGTTAAAGAAGTACATAAGTATAACCCAATGTAAGACTGCATGTATGTTTGTTTTTATTGAAATATACTTTCTCTAATATTAAAAATGCAAAAATATATATTAGAAAAAGTATGGATCAATGCAGATGCACTCCTGTGACATATTATGTAACTGATATCGTCTGGCCACTAATGCTGAGATCTATAGAGCGTTCTCTGACTTAGCTCGGGCTAAAGATAGAGTTAAAACGAGACACAAATGTGCTCTGTCATAAATCTGTCTCGTTTTAACTCTGATTAACTAACTTGATTCTGAGCAGAGAGAGAGAGAGTGCTCTCTATAGATTTCAGCCGAGGTCTGTATTTAAGCCTAAGGGGTCTACCAGCGTTTCACTTTCCGATGGGAGGCTCTCATTCCAGCATATTGGAACCCCAAACTCTTTCTGTAACCTAAATAATTAACAAACCGACATAGAAGAAAAAATTCGTTTATTTACACATTACACATTGAAAATTTATAAAGAAAAATACGGATTCAGATGTTAGTGTTAGAACATTTGTATGGAAAATGTAGTAAAAATTAAATCCGGTTGTTAATGCTTCGTACATAATATCATTTTATTATAATTCACGCAGGGGCTCACTAAACCGCTGGTTTACGAGCAACAATGTGGACTACACTTTAATCAATTGTTAGTAATGGATGTCCTAACAATTAAAATACACAACAAAAATTTTTCATACATGCCACAATTGATTTTTATTTTTAAAGATTCGTTTGATCACAAAAGTAAAATCTACTTTTCAAGAAGAAAGTGGAGTCTTGATAGTGGCATAAGACTTCCCAGTTGAAGAAATTACACGTAAATCCAAGCAATCAAAATCGAGTGATCAAAAACAAAACAAACAATTAACAACTGACCTTTAGGTAACACTAGCTGATTCCCTCGACTTCGTTCGTGTGGATTAAGGTTTTTTATTCCCGCGGGAACTCTCCGGGTTTAAAAGTAGCCTATGTATTATTCCAGACTATAATCTATCTCGGTGCCCAATTTCAGTCAAATCGGTTCAGTCGTTGCGGCGTGATTGAGTAACAAACATCCAAACTTTCGCATAGGAAATAATAGTATTTTTCAATCGCCAGGTAAATTAACTCAAGGTATCTGACAAATAAAATATGATTATCGCGATGACAATTTAGCTTTAGTAATGATACATAAGACATTGTTCACAGGTGTCCCGTTCTCACATAGGTAGGTACTAATATACAGGGTGTAGGCATAATGTGATTGCGTGTATGAAGTCAACTCGCCGCCCGTCGCTGACGCGGGAATTGCTGCATGACTCACCACATTCACTCGCCGTGTTAAGTAATTAGTAGACTGGAAATAAGGCAGGTGTCTACAGCACTACCACTTTCATAAGTTACAACTTGTACTTACTCACACACATGTAGTATTTTGCTCTAAGCGCGACATCATACTAAAACTATGATTTCCGGAAAACCTTTTTTTCTTCTTTCAATAATTGACTAAAAATTTAGTAAAAACAAATCTTAAGAAACACCAACTGAGCAGAAAATTTCGTCCATTTTTTGGTAGTTGGATACGTACTAAATTAATTAATAACACAAACTCTTTCACAAACATAATTCGAAATTCATAATGATTATTTCATGTAGTAGGCCGATTTGGACTAGGTACGGACTACGGATTACGGACTAAGAAACACAACAATTTTCATAACGTAAAATGTTACATTATTTGGTAAATGTAGATATCAATATAAATTATTGATTACTATACTAGATAACGCCAGTGACTTCAATTTCAATTCCCGCGGTAACTCTTTAATTTTCCGGGATAAAATATAGCCTATGTGTTAATCTTAGGTGAGATCTATCTCCATTATAAATTTCAGCCAAATCAGTTCATTCGTTGTGGTGTGAAGGAGTAAAAAATATACACATACACACACACTGCACACACAACATACAAACTTTCGCCTTTACAATATTAGTGTGATAGTGTGATTTTGTCGGCATCTAAATTTAAAAATGATAACTTCCTTGAAGCTTTGACACATAAAAAGAAATGGATCTTAAATTCTAGGAGTTTTTATGCAAGCCGCCCTAAAAGTATCGTAATAAAGTAGCTATTTCTACAAAGAGCATTTCAGCATCGGCCTTGAGCGCCGCAGCGCCGCGCTGGGCTCGGGCGGATTATCACGTTTATGTTGATGGGGAGATAATGTATACGAGATGACGACCTTGACACACTTCAGCCGTCAGCGCCGGTGCAGGCAGCCGTGACGGGAAGAATGTAGTACCCGATTTCTTTACTTATTTTTTATGGTGAAATTAGAAAGCTTGCAAGTGGATAGTGTGAATTTTTACCGCATGTTATACAGTGGTAGGTACTGATCCTTGCTATCCTATTGCTCTCATCCTATTCCTATTATCCTAATAATATTATAAATGTGAAAGTTTGGATGTTTCTTACTCAATCACGCACAACGACTGAACCGATTTGACTGAAATTGGGCACCGAGATAGATTATAGTCTGGAATAACACATAGGCTACTTTTTAACCCGGGAAATAAGAGAGTTCCCGCGGAAACTAAAAAACCTCAATCCACGCGAACGAAGTCCCGCGACTTCGTTCGCGACTTCGTTCGCGTGGATTGAGGTTTTGAGTTGATGCCCGCGCATCAACTACTAATATTATAAATGCGAAACTGTTTTTTGCTTGTTAGTTTATCCTTCAATCGAACAACGTGAGTTAGCTGGATCCAGTGATTTGAATTGTGCGTTAATTAGATCTCTCAGTCAGTCAGTCAGTCAGCCACTTTTTCCTTTTATGTATTTAGATATAAAGATCGGTGGCAAACAAATCCTAACCTAACACCTACACCTAAAACGCCAGCAAGGTTTATAACATGTCTGAATCGTGTTCAACTTGATCCGCAAAGCCTTCGCAACGTTTACTTTACTGCTCAACCTTTGCTTCACTCAAGCTTAACTTTCCTAAGCTTTACTTAGCCAGTTCAGTACCTAGCTTTAGTACGAGTCAGCGCATCTCGCTCGTTGATGGATTTTGAGTGTTGAAATATAATAACGCCAGACTAAAAGGGACCTAAATGTCGTGTATTCAGTACTACTTATGTGTTTATAGCAAAGTTATAATTTTTCACCTCAACAGCTTTAGACACGGATTGTAAACCGAAAAGTCGATAGTTCAATCCCCAACTGTTTCACTTATATCATCTGCAGTCCTAACACATGTGTATTTCAATTTAGAGGGAATATTAGTCAAGATTAACATGGCTAATATTTAAAAAAAAATGATTAAGTTTCCGCTTGAAGCGCTGGCAGTAAATGTATGGACGAACGACTCAAAGGCGTATTTGGCTGTGTGCCGTACTTTTTGTACTAAAAAAAACCCTCCATTCTTTATGCCCTAGATTAAACGCGAAGTTATGTACTTAACATTTGAAACGCAACACTAGAAAATCGGATTACCGAAATACCGAAATACAGGCGCTGTTCAAACAGCGCTGACTTTTCGACTGATATCTCGTTACATCGAATCAACGGAGCGGGCGAGATTACTAAGCTATATTACCACTTACTAAGTATATTACATTTTAATTTTAGTTGAAATCCGTTGAGTAGTTGAGGCGTAAAGAATTAACGAACAGATAGACATTCCCCGCAAAAAAAATGGACGCCACCTTACTTCAATAGTTATCAATAAATTGTAACAAATAAAATTAATATACAAAACGCTACGGTCTTATTTAAATCAATATCAACGATGCCCTTCGATGAAGAAGTTTCACGAATTCGGGAGCCGTCTACGTCGTAGCACGCTACGACGTAGCTCGTAGCTTCGAGGAAATTACGTCACGTCCGACAGTCATTTCCTACTACTTTGGACGTTACAACTACATCCAAAGTACGAGTATAATTATTATAAATGCGTAAGTAGCTCTGTTCTGTATGATTTGAGCTCAGAGTTCAAATTCAAACGATAGTATCGTGTTACTAGTTTATGACGGTGTCTAGTAAATACATCATATTGTGTATCACCGATTCACCGCTTTGTTTGTAGAGATAAATATTTTGTTTCACAAAGACTACATTATCATAAATATACTGTCAAGCCACCGTACGCATACCAATATCTTTAAACTTCTCGCGAAGGAATTCTCGGGTTCCGAGTTTATAAATTGACCGGATGGCTCTTTTCTGCAATACAAAAATAGTTTCGATATCAGCAGCTCCGCCCCACAGTAACATTCCGCTGTGGAACTGTGGAAGTATGCAAAATAGACGAGCTATGCAGTTTCGACGTCGATATAAGTTGTCTTATTTTCCTGACAGCAAAGGCAGCCGCGCCGAGTTTACCCGCCAATGTATGAGCTCCCCATTGAAGCTTAGTTAGAATACTTAAGGCTGATTCATGTTACGCCATATCAGAGCGGTGGACGGGAAGCTGTCAAAGATATTGCCCAATACCGTGAAACCGTGCGTGAAGATCAAAGACTTCGAACGGTGCGTGTCACCAGTGATGACTTATGGATCCGAAACATAGTCGCTAACTATGGGCCTCATAAGAAGGCTCTGGTCACTAAGCGGGTGATGAAGATATTGGTATCGCTATTCGACCTATTTTAACAGGCTATTCTCGGAATATAGGGGATTTCAAATCAGAAATAACGGATTGAGACGGAATACTGACAACTTGTTACGCAAAGCTAATGTGAAGAATGGTTGGTGCACATAGATCGAAGAGCCGATGGTCGTTGACTAATATCCTCCTCTCCCCCCCAAATAAGCAGAAAGCTTGTGCTAGGAGTGGGTACGACAATAGTGCAACGGGTGGGATTCGAACCTGCGACCTTTCAATTTTCAGTCCGCACCTTTAACCGTTGGGCTATTGAGGCTTATAGTATTAGCAAATCCCCACTGGGTGGACCGACGACATCTGTCGAGTTGTAGGGAGCCGCTGAATACCTGGATGTGACAATAATTAGCTTAACATCAAAAGTAAAACCCAGTTTTCAAAGTTACTACGTCGAGTCCTGTTAGTTAATTAATATTTAAATTAGGTTGCTCGAACTTTGAATAGTAATGGCTGTGAGTAATGGACGTTCGTATCGAATATTCCCTCATTTGTAAAACTGAGACATACTTATCTAAAAAGACTTATGTAATAGTTGTGGGACTTGTGGCCTAGTCGCTACAGTGCACGATATATCAATTGATTATACTTTGAAGATACTTTGACCTAAATCGGTAACTTGAAGGGTGAGTTCCTATTTATGGGCTTTTTTTCTTCGTGCCATGGAGAGAACATTAAGGCATCAGTCCTGGCGATTTCCACTTCTGCATCAACCGATAGACGTTCACCGCTGGACAAAGTTCTTGTGCATGGACTTCCACAGAGCTCGATCTTGCGCCGCCTGCATCCAGCGGCTCCTGCGACTCGTCTGATGGAGTAGACGCAACGAGTCATGTTAAGATCAGCCGAGGACAAATCTATAATCTCTACCGTATGTATAGAATAGAAGAGAATAGAAATATTTTTTATTCAAATTACGAGTATTTTTGAATCGTCGATGAATCTACCATTGGTTCGGAATGCCCTTCCTGCCGAGAAGAGCCAGCAATAAACTCGGCGGTTGCTCTTTTCAACAAATTTTTTTTACAATAGATAATAAAACTATGCTATATATAAAGTGTTTCCAGTTTCCACAATGAAGTTTCAAAAATGCATACTTACATACAATCCAGTACATGTTAATGCAGACAGAAAGTAGACCCATTCCCGTTGGTGGCACCCGTTCACGAGCATATCTATATAATATATACCTACGTATTATACCTATAATTATTTTTAAAAATGTCTGATATCATATATTTATCTACTGTGCATATACCACTAGGTTCTACTAAAGTTCTCTTCTGTCATCTTTTTTTGCGCTTAGTATTATGTACTATCTAAACTCGGAGGAAAAAAAAATTTGTGTTTGTCTTCAAGTATCTAAACGACATCTACGTTAACGTGTGTAACCTTCACCGTAGTTTCCGTTAAAATTACCCCACCCCTGACCAAACCCCTGACTTTTACGTGGTTGGAATAGACGTTTTATAAGTATAACTTATAATATACTTATACTTAGTTATTAGAAAAAGGTAGGTATATTTTTTTTTTATTCGATGACAAGTTAGCCCTTGACTGCGATCTCACCTGATGGTAAGTGACGATGCAGTCTAAGATGGTAGCGGGCTAACTTGGAAGGGGTATAGCAGTGTAAATTCAACCCATACTCCTAATCGGTTTCTGCACGCCATCGTGTTGGAACGCTAAATCGCTTGGCGGCACGTCTTTGACGGTAGGGTGGTAACTAGCCACGGCCGAATAATAGGTACTTTGGTTTTGATATTCTCAACTGATATCAGATAACATTTAATTAATAACCTATATAATAAAATTACTATAATGCCTTACCCATAAAACTGTGGTATTTGGTTTATATGAGTTTAATACAAAAAATCGATTTTATATCATTTTAAAATATCCCGCCGTTTTAAAATAATAAATATTTTCTCGTTTTAAGGTGAACAACGCCATCTAGTTTGTACATAGAAAATCTTTTGACAGTGGTTCAATAATGCATTACCTATATCACAGATAACTTAATGGAAAAATCAATATCGATTAAAACATCGATTTATGTCATAATCGATATGAATAATAATATCTTGAGCGACTGATTTTTTAGATTTAAGAATAATAGCAACTATTAAGTAGTTATATACCAGAATATTTCTAAGTATTGAGAAATATTCAAATCTAAAATTACAAAAGTTGTTGTAATTAATATATGTAATTAGATTTTTCATTTTCAAAAGAAAATAAGTACTAAAGTAGGTACTTATCAAATTGATCTAGTTTTGTATCAAACTATTCGTTTTGATAATAAATTATAAGGATAACATATCCCTATATTTACAATTATTTAACCGCTGAATATATTTTTTTTAATTCTTAAATATTAATCTTTGACTTTGCAGTTGGCTAAGGTTTCAATGCCTTTTTGCAAAAATTTCAATTGTACAGGTACTTTTACTAAAGTACTTATACCTATAGGTACAGGCATAAGTACTTTTCTTCCCACTGAGACGTTATTATAGTATTAATTCTACGCTTAAATAATGCAAATACAGTAAGCACCTATAAACCATGAAAAACTACATTAATATTTTGATACAACAAAATATCGCTCATGGAGTGGGATCTCACCACTGCGTTGTTACAGCAGATTGTGTGCCTCATTAAGAGCTCAGTATTATAAAAACGCAATTTCTTGTCAGCATGAGTCTAGCGTTACGCATCCACAGGCGTCGCCAGCGGGAAGCCTGCGCAGTCGGGCGGCGGCGGACGCTGTTATCTCGTTAGCGGTGGCACTGCGGCGGCGAACTAGGGCAGCGGGCGCTGGCAGGCGGCAGCGGCGCGCCGGCCGGGTGTCGCCGCGGCGCTCGACTCGCGCGCGCCGAGCCCCGTCACCCGTGCGCCCCGCGGGCCGCAGTGACGCATTGCAGGTGCGCGGTGGCCAATCGGCGCGCGCCGCCAGTCGCTCTACGCCGCCGCACCAGCCCGATATAAAACCGACTATCCTTTGCGGATCAAATCTAATCCCGTGCTGTGCGTCCCGAGAAATGGACTTGGCCGTTCGAAACGCGCATTGAATCGAGACTGAGACGCGACCGAGTGAGAATCGAGTCGGTCATGATAGTGCGACGATTCGATTGAACGATTCCGAACGATTCGCGCGGCGCACGGAGCGAATCGCGGTCGTTAGTTTCCCGGCGCGGCCGCTCGCGCGAGAGAGGGCGGCAGTATCGTTTCAACCGTCGGTTCGTGTGGTCGCTTTTGCGGCGTAGTCTGTGATTTTTAGTGTAGCTCCAGATAATCCAAGTTAATCTACAATGGTGAGTGCTTTTTCGTCGAAATGAAGCTACCAGTGCATTCGGGGGATGATATCGAGCCGTATCCCGGTTATATTTTTTGGGTTGTGGTGCATCGGTGTTTATAGTGATGACGGCCTCCATTATTATTGTGATGGCCGTTTTTTACCGCATTGCGGATCGTCACCGTTCGAGAAGTCGTCGCGAAATTTCAAAGCGGAGGGTTTCGGAGGCCCCGGGATGCCGTTCATCGCGCGGAGGGACCGGTCTCTGGGAGCGACGGTTACAAGTCTCGAGAAAAGTCCGTCGCCATAGTTCGCTAGTTGTAACGGTTGCAATGACGTCGCTCGGGCCGCAGCCGGCTGGCAGAGGACAACCAGGGCGTGCTGTCCCGCGGATCGCGTGTGAGCTGCAGTGTTTTGGTGGGCAGGGTATCAGGCTCGTCGCCCCGCTGGCGGCGATCGATCGGCCGGGCGCCGCACCTGTCAAACGCCCGTTGACTCATCGCATCGCGAGCTTATATTTTTCATACGCAATTCAATAAGGGGGTTACGTTAGCTTTCTTCTCCTAGAATTGGAAAAGAAGTCATGGGCGATGTCTGGCGCTAGGTCAACTTAGAATGTATGTCGGGAAAAGCCGGTATCGTTCCGGTATTCCGGAATAGCCGGTACGTAGGTGTATTTATATACCTTCTCTGACAAGCTTTCCATGCCACACTTCACAATGATATAGAAACTACGTGATATACCTACTTACTAACTACATGTAAACAATGGTAAGTGTAGCTGTAGCATGAATTTATCATTCTTGCCCTGAATTGGGCAGCAAATTTAACAATTCTTATTAGATATGTATGTAGTATGGCAAATATTTGACATGCTGAGACAAAAAAGATATCAGCCAGTAATAAATTCATGTTTTATTGTTCCTACTCTAGTTTTACAATGTTAGACATTTTATTGTTATTGAGCCAACATTCTGTTGCAGCTGCTATATTTTTTCTTCCATCTTAATCAAATAAAATAAAATATATACCAATGAAATTCTTTAAAGTATGTAGTAAGTATATAATTTTTTATTATCTTGTGCTAAACAACAGCTATAACTGACTTATAAAAGACTGCATTAGCGATGGATAATTATCATATTATTTACTTAGTAGTTTCATATCATAACAGTCAATTAAAATAACTATGTACTTATCTTGAATTAACATAATTTTTAATTATTTTTAAGCTTTTAACTGTATAAAGATTCACTCATAATCAGAAAAACAATACTTAACTAATTAAATTAGTGTGTGTCATGTAGTAGTTAAAATAAAATTACAAAATGATAGCAGTATCGATAAAGGATATGGCTGCTCCATTTTTTAAATCTACAGCATGCTATGTTTGTATCAAAGTTTTTACATAATGATAAAATGCAGTGTGCAGCATATGAGTACAATATACATACTTTAACTAGCTCCAATACAGGTCTTTGCTATTAGTATTTATAAAGAAGTATTGTAAGCAAGAATTTCATTTAAAAGTGTAGGTAGGTACTTAAATGAAAAGTAATAATTTTGTTTTATTTTTAAATCGTTTACTTTAATTTGGAAAACAATATTCTTAAACGGTGTTAGGTGGTATTGAAGTTTATTGAAGAAAACACCCTGAACATAATTAAATGTTGAATTGTTATTGGTATGAGCCGGGCACAGAATATTTAAAAACATTTCAATAGTTTTATAATTTACTGTACATACAATACTGTATGTACCTATAAAATTACAATGATTTTCCTTCACAAAACAAAACTATTTTAAGTGGTTGAGTTGTTTATCTGTTAAATGATTTAAACATTATGTAGAACAGGTCTTTTGAGTAATAGGTCCTCAGTAATATGAATAACATGTTAACAATATACACAGATATCTACAGACTAGCTTTGTTGTTAGTTTTGCTGCCATCAAAGAATCAATTCCCAAGGGACTTACCCCTTTATGCTAATCATGAGTATAAACTGTTAGCATTTTGTTTAAAATTGACTGAAAGTTTGGAAAAGATTTTTTAATATAAATATGGTAGTTAGTTAAATTTTTATTGACAAATATCAGTAAATTAAATGATATTTGTCAATAAAAATTTTAGTATAAATAGTACATTACGATGTGTCTCTGTATGCCAAATTTCATGAAGACTGTGTTGTCAAGGTTGAGCAGTTATGCCCTTAAAAGAAAATTGACAGACTGTTTTATTTATTTTTTATATGAATAGCAAGCAAACAGGTAGGTCACCTGCTGATGTTAGGAAATTACCGCCT
Organism: Hipparchia semele; assembly: GCA_933228805.2. NCBI lineage: Eukaryota > Metazoa > Arthropoda > Insecta > Lepidoptera > Nymphalidae > Hipparchia > Hipparchia semele. The sequence goes on along the minus strand of OW121720.1, from coordinate 14,086,026 downwards.
CCCATGAACATTTGTAGCATTGCAGGCATTCAGGAAACGGTTGGTCTGTCCCTTGAATAACATCCCCACATTGTAATTAACGGGGAACACTGACCAAGGGATTTTGTTCCTCAGTAAGGTAGAAGAAAAACTTAGTTTTATAAACATTTAATTGTATGGCTAACATTATATATCGTTAATCATTAATGTTTTGGCATAAAGATTTGCGAAAATTCCCAACTATACTAAAAGCCATTTGAACATTTTAAAATCACTTGATAATGAGTAAGGACTAGATATTTTTGAAGAGCTTGTTCAAGCCTATATGGCCTGATTGCAGCAACCACTTGTTTCTATTACAAGTGCATTGAACAGCCTGTTGAGAAATAACCTCGCATAACACAATTAGGTAGATAGACAAATGCAGTTTGAAGTTTGAATCTTGGCCCACAAAGTCACATGCATGAGTATGCATGTGACCATTCACTTGGATTTAGATTTTTAAAAATCCATTACTTAGTAATTCTTGATTTCCCAAGATAATAAGTAGTCTATGTATTTCATCAGCATGCAAACCCCCAATTCTTTGCAGCATTTGGTGAAAACCTGTTCAGTAAAAGATTGAAAAAGTAAGACAGTTACTTTTGCAATTGTGAAACTAGAAAAGATGTTGATTTTCCAAACCAATAGTGATCTAAATTAAGTATTATTTCCATTCCACTCCAATATTACAACCAATGAATTATTATAACTAGTTGATACCTTCGACTTTGTTTGAGATTAAGGTTTTTTAATACCCATGGGAGCTCTCTTAGGTATTTTCCAGGATAAAAAAATTGCCTGTGTATCATTCCAGACTATAATCTATCTCTACCAAATTTCAGCCAAATCGGTTCAGTTATTGTGGTGTGGTTTAGTAACAAACATCCATCCTTCCTGCCATACATCTGAACTTTCACATTTATAATATTATAATAGGATAACTGGATTACTAAACTTGTACCATCTAGTTAATAGTATTGCCAACTATATTTTAAACTATTGGGAGTGGAGATGCCTAATTCATTAAGCAATATTTAGTGTTAGTTACTCCAATCTGTGATGCGGCAATCTGTTTAAATGAAACGATAAACCTTTCTGGTGTGTGATTAGAACGCTTTCTAATCACACTCTTGAGTCAGTGAATCTACTACTGGTTCAAAATATTGTTCCAGAACCAGCAAGAAACTCGGTGGTTGCACTACATAAAAAAAATTTATAACATTATGCTGCATACAGTTCAGTTAGGTATTAACTGCCTCATGAATTGCTGGAATGAGCTTGGTTAGTTGGATATAGTGATTGTACATATAAATATCATCCTTCCAGCCCGAACTTTAAAGTTGTTCGATTTTTAGTTTAAATGGTTAACGCCACAATAGAATTACTTATGGTATTAGATTAAACATACATAGTAAATAGCTGTCACAAGTTGTCATAATCACTTTTTAAAGGCAATACTATTACCTCCTAATACTACTGATTTAAATACCAACTATCACAGTGTCTTGCTTGGTGTCCTATAAGTGTGAGGTCTAGGGTTTTAACCCAGCTGAGTCCATTAGGTATATCATCATTGAACATGGGTCTCTCATTAGGAATTTTCACACAAAACTGTTTCAGCTAGTCAAATAGTAAAAAAAATAAAAAAATATGTATATATACATATAATGACCACCTGCTACTCTACTTGGTTCCCAGAATTGTGTTCTGAGTGGCCTTGTAAACTCAAAAGCGTTCAAAGACAGTCCAATTTAGACTCTTGTTTATTAATTCATTGTTGACATGATTTCATGACAAGCTCGTTATGACGTCATAGCGTGAATTGCGTCATCGATGCTGCTCTTGACGCTCTGTAGCAGATCTTGAGTAAACAATAGCTCCAAACTCATGTTACTACATCAATTTATGTGGAATACATTTTTTTGCTGTTAGATTTTTTATCAATCTACAGATTCTTAAGATATTGGTTCTATATACAGTGCGTGCGTGTTTGTGCCTGTGCTTGTACGTATGTGTGCCTGTGCGTGTACGAGTGTGTTAAACGGAAAGCTTGTAGGAGTGGGTACAACAATCGTGCAACAGGTGGGATCAAAATATCATAGACCTTTTAGTTTTCATTCCGCAATTTTGACAATAATTACTGGGCTATCGAGGCTTTTATCATGTTATGTGATCTTTGTGATGGACATCCACAGGTGGGGTATTTAAATACCACAGTATTACGGTACTTGGGACTTATTTGATGTCTCACTAATTAGAGGGGTATTTTTTTATTTGATGAACAGATAGCCATTGACATGTAGTCATGGGCTCAGAGTAGACTTGGAAAAGGGCATGTCAGTATAAGCCAAGCTGAACTTGACTGATGTGTTCCACTCCCCTCCAGATAAGTGAAAACTTGTGTTAGGATTGGGTACGACAATAGTGCCACGGATCGAACTTGCAACCTTTTAAGTTTTCAGTCCGTTACTGTACTGTTGGGCTGTTGAAGCTATAAAATATGATTAAACTCATACGCCCTAACTACCAACAGTCTACCTTCATTGAAGTGGAGTTCCCTAGGTACGGGAATATCTAAAGTTAGGTGAAAATGTAGGCAGGTACACATGGATTACTGCAGCTTATTTCTTTGGAAATAACATTAAGACATATCGATTACACATAATCAGTGATATGCCATATCCAATATCTGTGTATTGATAACGTTTATTGTGAGCACTGCAGTATTCGCTATCTAGAGTGGTCCGCATTGTGACGTGGCAGGCTAAACAGTAATTACATTATAATCTATGCCAGGCTATCTTATCACACCTTATCACTTATCAGCCACGTCTGAATGTATCTCATTAATGGCCGCGGCGCGGTCTTGAATTGTTCGATTAATTAGTTAGTTTGGTAATTAACGGAAAATGGTGATCTCAGCGGTATGTTTGCTTTATTTATTTGGTTTTTACATTGAGCTAGGGGTTCGTGCGATTGCACTGAAGATTCGTATTCGTACTGAATATTGACCGAATGATGAACGGACAAATAGTGCCTTTACTAATATTATAAATGTCTGTTTGTTGGTTCCTTCAATCACACCGCAACAGCAACGAATCGATGTGAATTTTTGCGTCTGTATAGTTGAGGACGTGGGAAGTGACAGGCCACTTGTTATCCCGGAAAATCAAAGATCTCCAATGATATTTTTTAAAAACCACCCGGTGTAAGCACAGTTTGTTTTAAAATGTGTAAATTTACCAGTTTAGGTACAGCTACATTGTTTTGTATGATAGTAAAAACCTGATATTCTTGACGTGATGGTGCAGGCAGAAAGATCGTTGCGTATTCTGTTTGATACTTAACGAATAAAAGTGACGTTCTGACAGTTTTCGAATGGGCAATGTATCAAAACGTCTAGTCGGTTAAAATTTACTTGGAGGTGGTAAAACAGGCCCTTAGCTACATGAATATATCGCAATGTTGCGCTAGCGATACCTACTCTTTATCGTTGTAAAATAACTTGCGATAAATGCAATGCGGAGATTATTGATAAGATATAAACACTCATGATAAATATGCGTGCGATTGTCAGTTACAAAATCAAGGGTAGGGGAGACCGGGGATGGTTGACTATAGGGGTAGGTAGACTAACTGCCAAAAACTCGTCGACAGTGTACGAATTGAATCATTCGAATACAGCCGAGTATTACACTCTGCGTCCCGCTCAGGTGTCTGGAGCGCCGCAACGCAGTCGTGCGCCGTTTTCGAGCAGTGATAGGTTTTTGATTTTTTAACCACGTAAGTAATATTTTGATTTATTACACTTTTTGATCTGGTGCCTACAAGTTTTATGTGAACCATTTTTATGTTAGTCCCAACGTTTGATGGGTGCATATTTATCATATTTCGTATCTTATTTTTCAAGTCACTGTTAGTGTTTAGGCTAGCCATGCGATCAAACTAAAAAATGGCAGTTGGGGCTGGTAGACTAATTTTTTCCGGGGCTGGTTGACTAATCAGTCAACCAATCAAAAATGGTTGTTTTGGTGGTTTTAGTAAAACTTTTATTGGACTTTTAAATATTTATAGCAATTTTGTTGTTGCAGAACAATGAGGACCTATAAAAAAACTACTGAACGACATAGATAAATTATATGTATAACTGAACGAGCGATAGATGTTTTAGAAAGAGCTTGTCATACTGTAATTTTTGACGAAAAAAGCATTAATGCCACATTAAAATAGTGCAACACTCCTGATAAATAAAAATATAACATCGTTACGTGGTCAAATCAAAAGAAAAATCAAAATGTCTCCAAAATTTACCCTGGACACAGTTGCATATATTATGAAATACTTAGACAAATTTTTACTAATATAGAAGAGGAAGCTTTAGCCAGTTATATACAGAAAGCAGCTGATATTTATTAGGGATTGACGCCATATGATACTCGAAAATTAGCATATGAGTTCGCAAAAAAAACAAAGCTATGCCTGATTCTCGGAGGACAATTGTTAGTTGGTGAAGATTGGTTGGACTCCTTTTTGAAACGTCATCCTTCTCTATCAATCTGACCTCAGCAACGAGCCTGTTGAGAGCTACATCATTACGTTACAAACTACGTTAGTTTATATTTGATACAACAAGTAGAATTACATTGTTATTAAGTTCCGACAAAAACCTGTAATTTTTAGACTAGGATTTACAATAGGTATTAAACGAAGAGTTAAATTAAAAAATGTTGAAAATAAGATTATTTTTTGGTAATTTTTTTAAAGACATTTTAAGAAATGGATGATCAGCTGACTTAAGTTTTTTTTTTAATAAAAGGCTCAATTATATTAAAAAAATGTTTAATTATTTGCTCCTTCCCATGATTCGACTCTTATTGATACATAAGTCAACCTACCCCTGGTGTATGGTCTACCTACCCCGGACCAGGGGTAGGTTGACTAAGATTTCGTGTTTTGGAAAATGCATTAAATTATCACTATTTTACTAAATTAGGAACTAGATATTACGTATTTTTATTAGTTTAATAGATTTCCTATCAATTAACATGGTTTTCTTTAATATATATAGCTACTCGTGCTGATTCACTCACTCACTGACTCATTGATCACCTCTCCTGTAAAATTTTGTATGGAAAAATTTTTTTTCACCCATGGTTTCGTATAGAGGATAAAAATTCATTCGGAGGAAAAATATGGAGAGAGCTGATGATTGAGGATTTCGGAGACGGGTGAGGAGCACCGGCCAGGGTATCGAAGTTAGGTGGGGGGTGTTCAACCAAATGTCACTCGAAACCTCATCCAATTGGCAGAGAGCCGAAAAAAACTCCAAAATGGCGGATTCAAGATGGCGGCCATACAAATTTCGTCGGTGTCTATCTCGGAAACTATAAAGGATGGAAGAGTGGTTTCTTGGAAAAGGATGATCAGGACTCGAAGGTCTACTTGATGAATAGAAAAAAAATTCAAGATGGCGGAATTTATTTTTTTCCATACAAAATATATGAAGACTTTGAAAGGGTTCCTTTTCAAAATTTTTGACGCTTTCGTATAGAGGACAATAATTCATTCGGAGAAAAAATATGGAGAGAGCTGATGGTTGAGGATTTTGGAGACAGGTGAGGAGCACGGTCAGGGTATGGAAGATAGGTGGGAAGTGTTCAAACAAAAGTCACTCGAAACCTCATCCAATTGGCAGGGAGGTGAAAAAAAATTCAAAATGGCGGATCCAAAATGGCGGCCATACAAATTTCGTCGGTGTCTATCTCGGAGACTATGAAAGATGGAAGAGTGGTTTCTTTGAAAAAGATGATCAGGACCCGATGTTCTACGTGATGAATAGAAAAAAATTCAAGATGGCGGATTTTTTTTTCATACAAAATATATGACGAATTGGGAACTAAGCAAGACTTTCATATGGTTCCTTTTCAAAATTTCTGATGGTTCGGAGGAAAAATATGGAGAGAGCTGATGATTGAGGATATCGGAGACAGGTGAGGAGCACCAGCCAGGGCATTGAAGATAGGTGGGGGGTGTTCAACCAAATGTCACTCGAAACCTCATCCAATTGGCAGAAAGCCGAAAAAAACTTCCTAAATGACGGATTCAAGATGGCGGCCATACAAATTTCTAAAAAGATGATCAAGACCCAAAGGTCTACTTGGTTAACAGAAAAACCGCGGTTCGCTTTAGCGAGCCGCGCACCCACGCGCCCTACTAGTTTCTATAAATATTAAAACAAAAGATATATGTACCATTTAGTAAAAACCTAGTCAACCATCCCCGGTCTCCCCTACAAATGCTCAAAGCCATTTTGCGTCAGAAATAGAATAGAATTATTTTACCCGGCAAAACCAAAAGGAAGGGGTATGATTTTGGCAGTCTATGTATGTAACTGAATGTTCCACCGTAGCGGCCGAACTGAGCCGATTTTAATAGAAAGCGTCGTTATAATGGTCCGTATCACATACATTTTATACGAATAAAATTAATATAATCTTATATAAAAAAGACTTATATATCCAATTTTCAGTAGTCGAGTTTTAATTCCTAGAATATTTGATTCAGCAGTGATACTTCGCTCACAGCTCTATTACATCGTCTCGATTCGAATTCGATTTGTTTTTAACCGAAAAGGAGGATCCCAATTTGGACGCGTTTTTTTTTGGCGATGTTATAACTCCGTCAAATCTGGACCGCTAGATCTGGACAGTAATTTTTTTTGTATTTGAAAGGACGTATCGTCAGGTTGGCCACATTTAGATCCTCAACGAATAAGACCAAATCGCTCATGGTCAAAGAATGTGTAGATTGATCGTACCTATTGTGAGTAAGGAATGTATTGACGCGCGATTCCCTTGTTTCAGGCGGATCAGCTAACAGAGGAACAGATCGCGGAGTTCAAAGAAGCGTTCTCACTGTTTGACAAAGATGGCGACGGCACCATCACAACCAAGGAGCTGGGCACCGTGATGCGCTCGCTCGGACAGAACCCCACAGAAGCGGAGCTGCAGGATATGATCAACGAGGTCGACGCGGACGGTGAGTGCGCTACTTTATCCTTGAGTACCTACTATAAATGCGATAGTGTTTGTTGGTTTGTCCTTCAATCACGCCGCAACGGAGCTACGGATCGATGGTTTTTTGCAAATATTGAGGACATTATGCTGCAACAGATCGACGTGATTTTTAACTGACTTCCAAAAAGGAGGAGGTTATCAATTCGGCCCGTATTTTTTTTTCCATGTATTAACCGATTTCTCCGGGGTCTTTGGACCAATTCACGCGATTATTTTTTCTATAATAATTATTTATATTATACCTTTTATCCTGGAAAAACAGTGTTCCGCGGGATTTTACATAAGTAAAATCTATCAAGTAGTGACAGAGATTAGTTAAAGAAGTTTAGATTCTTAACGTCAACAATATTAGATTAAAGCTGACGTTATCTTGTCTAGTTTTATGAAGTCAGCTCTAAAACAACTAACATTTGCCAAGAAAGTATCCTACTAATACTATTAATCCTATTATCCTGAATAATCAAAATAATAACCGATTTGGCTGAAATTTGGCACTGAGATAGATTATAGACTGGCATAATACATAGGCTACTTTTTATCCCGGAAAATACGAGATTTCCTGCGGGAATTAAAAACCCCAATCCACGAGCATATCAACTAGTGTACCATAAATATAGTATTACTTACTACCTACAATCTACGTACAATACGAGTCGATAATGCTAGAAGGCGATAGCCGTTTTGAGCTTGGAGGCACAGTAAATAGTTTGCGATAACAACCCGATTACCGATAATAACGCTTCACCTACAAGCTATGTGGATTGCGTGGACGTGGTAGTTAGATCACCTACCTATTCGTTGAATTAAACGGAAAAATACTTTTTATTATAAGAATAGCTAGTTCATGCAAGAGACTTCGTCCGTATTATCTTTTTTATATGTATATTCCATAGGAACTCTGGTTTTTTCAGAATAAAATATCTCTCACAACTCAAACTCCTATGGTGAATAAATGATCTATCTATCTATCTATCTATCTATCTATCTATCTATCTATCCAGCAGTGAGATTGGCCTAAAAAATTTATTGTTACAATGTAACGATCGCTCATCGCAGTCACCTCTGATTGGTTGGAACTCTCGCTATTGGATCAAATGCATTGATGCAGCAAGTTCAGCCAATCAGAGACGATGTGATGGAGTCGCCTCTGATAGACCGATAATGGCCTCTGAATCACGGATTGTCTAAAAATAATAGCATTTTCAGCAGCACCTACACACAGCAGGTCCTAAACCATGTGGATCCATTGCTCCTTTACTGAGTGACTGAGGGACGAGCTAACAAACAAACTCAATTTCAAATAATTGTATCCCGGTACTGTGCCATGCGAGAATATGTAGTAATAGCGCGAGCGCACCTACGAGTACTCTAAGAGCCAGCCGGCGTGGGCGTTTTGATGTATTTTCTACAATAATGTAGGCTGCAGTTTACATCGTATTTTATCTCCACTGTAAATATTTTTCATCCTACCTGTTGTTGTCTGAGAGCTGGTGGCAAATTTTTTGACCTCCGTTATTTTGGACGATAGCTTCTGTATTTGTCTACTTTGTTTATTATGATTGATGGAGCTGATAAAATCAGTCATTTCCAAGTTGAAATAAATTCGAGGTTTAAAATATTAAGTCTCGCTGCAAGCGAAGGTAAATGGCGCCGAGTGTTTATTTTTCAATGGCAAGTGTATCGTACTTCTTATTTCATAGCATTTATAAGTTAAAGCGGTATCAACAATAAAATATTATCGTCTGTATAATCTCAATCAATGCCATGGTTATTAGCTTTTTATCAGCTAGGTCTTAGTTAATAAAGTACATGATTTGAAAATTAAATTGCGCAGTAGTTGGCTGGCGATGGGTGGAGATAACTTAATTAAGTATATATTTTTATGAATGACATATTTTTCTTTGCTATATGTAAATAATGATAAATGAAAAATATCCAAAAAAAACAATAAGTTTGAGTTGTATCAAGCACCGCCTGAGATATTCCCACCAGCTGTAGCACTGTAAGCGATATCGGCGCGCGCCAGCCGCCGAACGACGTAATAATTTACAGATATTTTAGCTGCCAATATGTCATAACGTGTATTATTATTAGCACCATGGCGCCCGGTTTAAACTGTCCCTAATCAATACATACGTTGCATTATCATTATGTATATACCTTCGATCACAGAAAAAAAATATATACATACAATACAATACAATACAAGGAAATACTTCCTTACTATTTTGTGATAACCAAGAACTAGGATCAAAGAAGCTGCAATATAATGGAGAACTTTTATAGTGTTGAAATTCGTCAAGAAATTACGGAGATATTAATAAATATAAGTTAACAACACGTAGTATTTAGGGTCGCGGTCTGTGTGGTGGTCCGTTTTCACCAATCATACCTAAATCACCCCCTAAGTAGATGTCTTCTTACGTAGGTGGTCCGTAAATACAATCCCTTAAACAATGTCATTTCCATCTTTAGGCGTTCCCTAAAGGTTCGTGAAAACGAAATTCACAGAAAGTGCCACCTAACATGCTTAGGTAGCCCGTAAAAGTTAGGCAATGTTTGTGTGAACCGGCATAAATTGCGTGAAATCGAATAACCGGTCAAATGAAAATCGGACTCACATACGACGGGTTCCGTACAAAAAAAAACGCCGAAATACGTTTCTAGTAGGGAAGCGCCCTTTAATTTTTAATTAATTTTTGTTTTTATTCGTTGTTATAGCGACTACAGAAATACACATTCTCTGACAACTCTCTACGTATTACGGATCATGAGAGACAGCCCGCTGACAGACGGACGGACGGAAAACGGAGGCCTAGAAGTAGGGTCTCGTTGGTTCCCGTTCGGGTACGGAATCCTAAAAAGTAGTAGCACGAAGTGTGCGCAACGGATTAATGTTTGTAGAAAAGACGTTGCTATCGCATTGTAGTTATCGCAGGTAACAAAGCGCCAAGCAAATGTTTGTCGCGGAATACATTAAACAAACACACTTCACTTCTTATTGTACGCGCAAAAGGCTTTGATTGTATAGCCCGTATGTACTTATCGCGTGTGCTAGAATCTTGAATGTACAGCAGATATCACGATGTTCAAATGTTAATAGGCTTAACGCTTTTGTCTTTCGAGTAACGTCAAGTTAGTAGGTGACGAAATTGTGAGGTAACCTTACAACTTCACGTTGCCAACATTACTTTCTTGGTGAGTGAAGTTAGCAGGAGATGTCAAGCAGTGCCTAGTTGCCTACTAGCAACTAGCATTTGCTAATCGTAATGTGCACTTGAAACTGGAAAAAAATATGAGGTTATAAGTTTGATCACTCTGTTTAACTGTGCGTGATATCACAGAGCTTAAAAGAATGGACCTATGGGTTTAATTGTACTGAAAATCTGAGCCGTTTAAGAACTATCAGCTCTTATTTTTACCCGGTGCGTGTAGAAATCTGAGTCAATCAATTTATAATTCAATTGACTTGAATTCGGTAGTCTGAATATATCCGATGACACTGCAATTTTAGTATTGTAACCTTGACCTGATACTGCATTTGAGCCGGTTTACGAATTACCTTCCTCAACAACTTACAGCAGATGTTGGTTTCATTAATTTCGTCCCGAAGTGGTCACAGGAAGCACTATTAAACGATCCACCGAGTTCGTGCCCATTGGGTTGGTCTTAACTAGTAGTTGGTTGACAATTCCGTTAATTTCCGTAAGCGTCAAGATGACTGACCAAAGTGACCGATCAGCGTCAAATTTTTCCAGCATTTAGTACCTATTTAGTACTATTTAATACCTTTGTTTAAATATTTAGTACCTCAATAGTAACAGAGAAATTTAATTTACTAAGTGGTCAGCCATCTTGACGTCAAGATGACTGACCACTTTTGAGTTTCCCCATAAGGGCTTAGTATTGTGCATATGTTTCTGCACTATAATTTGGTACCTACACATATATTTTTTCCAGAATTTTTTGACAAAAAATAAAGATTTTATGAATAGATCAAGTTTTTCTATACAAATAAGACTATGAAGTATGTAATGAGAACAAAGGGAAAAACTGCCAAGTTTTTACTACAGATGTCGCTCGTAATGCTCAGCCATGAATAAACGTACATAATTATAAGAAACTAGTTGATGCCCGCGACTTCGCTCGCGTGGATTTAGTTTTTAAAATCCCGCGGCAACTCTTTAATTTGCCAGTACAAAAAGTAGCCTATGTCACTCTCCCGGTCCTCAACTATACCCATGCACTCGTAGGCCGGGGGCTGGTCAACTAGTTTTTTATAATAGGTACATATTGAACAAAAGAACAGCTTGCTTACTTACTCTAATAAAGTCCTACTTAAACAATCGGCCCACGCGTTTGGTCTCCAGGTCTTACATATATAGACTGATAAACACACAAAGTAACACGTAAAGTCTTAAGGGCCCGTAAGTACCCTCTTTGCCGCGGGATTTTAAAAACTAAATCCACGCGAGCGAAGTCGCGGGCATCAACTAGTTTCTTATAATTATGTACGTTTATTCATGGCTGAGCATTACGAGCGACATCTGTAGTGAAAACTTGGCAGTTTTTCCCTTTGTTCTCATTACATACTTCATAGTCTTATTTGTATAGAAAAACTTGATCTATTCATAAAATCTTTATTTTTTGTCAAAAAATTCTGGAAAAAATATATGTGTAGGTACCAAATAGGTACTAAATTATAGTGCAGAAACATATGCACAATACTAAGCCTGGTCGCGCCGAAGCGCGAATAGTTTTCGTTTAACCGCTCGAATCCGACCATCCTGTCAAAATTTCCTACCTAATACCGACCCCCCCTGGCCTGAAGAAGTGTCAGTGCATCGATGACCGTCAATTAACGTAAACGCGCCGCTAAAGCTGGTGCATCGCCGCGCCGCTCCTAGTGATTCAGTGTTGATCTGGACTTGCCAACAAACTTGCCTTCTTGGTTTTCGTCAGTCGAAGAAGTGAGAAAGGAAGAGTGAAGCATCGAAAAGTATCCATGAATGTACGCGCGGCCCGCTGAAGTATCGCGGCGCCGCTCCTAAGGATTCAGGTCAGTGCCTTTACCCTTTTCCTATAGACACTCCCATAACTCCGCGGCCCAAACCCAACCCAGTCGGATTTGAGCAAACCCCGCGAAAATTATACAGTCCACATCGAAACCAAACAATCTAGTTTCTAGCCGTCCCCGCGCCGCCATATTTTTTTGGTTCCAATCGAACCGGATTTTACCGCTAATTTTCTCGATAGTTTTACAATTTCCAAGTAGGTAATTGTTTTCCCGCGTCCTAAAATCTTGTTCCCTAAGCGAATTATTATCGTTCGTCCCGCATTGCTTAGGAAATAGGGTTCATTTAGGTATTAACTAGGTACCTACATATAGCTCATATAGGTGATAGATAGGTCATACGTTACTTATTTATCGTAATCCTAATCGTATATCGCATCCCGATCTATCCCAGTATAGATATTAATCGAAATATTAGTTTATTAGTAGTTATTTTAAGTAATTATTTTGTGTAATTACCTACGCGTCATAAACGTATTCGCTTGGCCATCGGTGCATAGTTGCAAGTACTTGTATCTTAGATTACAGCGGTGTGCGTGACCTTCATCGCGGCCGTGACCGCCCGCTCGCTCCCTTTCACTTTTGCTGAAATTCATAACTTTAAATACTTATACGCCGAATCGAAGTTTCATTCGTGTATTAGGAACTTAGTCTCGACATTTTTGAATCTAGTTTATATTCAAAATGACGAAGACTGAAGATACCGCAGATATACAATTAATTCTATTAGAACAGAGACGCAATTCGATATTTGAGTATCTACAAGAAACATTCGATTTATCGAAAAACATAGGCGTTAACCCGTCGGTCCGGGAAGAATTTCTCGACGCAAGTAGTAATGTCGATACGTTACGCTCTGAATTCAGTAAAATAGTGGAGGATTATAATAATCGTTTATTAGCACTGAACCCGAAAGCGAAGCCGGAGTTCAAATGTTTGTTATCGTTCGAACGCCTATACGGTCGTATCAAGCGCTTAGTCTCGCAGTACGCCGATGATAATAAGGTTGAGAATGAGAATGAGCCGCGAAGACTTAAACCTTATTTGCCCCCGATTCAATTAGTGTCTTTCGATGGATACGATTTAAAATCGTGGAGTCTCTTCTACGCTAACTTTAAAACTGTTATACACGAAAATAAGTCCCTTACGGATGCCGAAAAACTTTATTATCTCTTAGGTAAGCTGTCGGGAAAGGCGAAATTAGCTTGTGCCGGTATTACACCGTGCGCAGAAAACTACGAATTAATTTTTAAAACGTTAGTAGATAAATTTGAAGATAAACGCTATTTGGCTACGTCGTATATGGATCAAATTTATAACATTAAGGCGATGTCAAACGCGACTCCGACCAACCTTGAAAATTTTTTGGACACTTTTGCATCGTCGATCGCCGCGCTTAAAAATTTAAATTTGAGTAATCTGGCTGACTTCATATTTTTATACCTCGCTCAAAAGAAGTTAGATCCGGAGACTGTTCGTCTGTTCGAGTTTAATAAACATAGTTGTGAGATACCGTTGTATGACGATTTCGTTGCTTTCATTCGCGAACATATTAAGGTACTGCAACGCACTTCCGGGAAACAAGAAGTTCCGAAAAGTGCTGAGCGGAAGGTGGATACGGCATCTAAGCCTCACAAACCACCCAAGCCGACGCATACCTATACTAGTACCGCGACTACGTCTGCACAGTCTTTGTGTTCTCTTTGTAACTCACAACACGAACATTTATATAATTGTTCCGCCTTTCATAAGATGTCCGTTGAAGATCGTTTCAAGTTTGTTAAGGCGAATAATCTTTGTATAAATTGCACTGGAAACCACCGGTTGGCCACTTGTTCTAGCAAGTCAAGGTGCCGCTGGTGCTCGTTACCTCATCATAGTATGCTCCACAGGCATTCCGCAACCGCAAATTCCGCAACTTCGAGTGCGGCTTCTAGTGATGCTTCTTCGCAGAAGATGCCCGGTGTTGTTGAGCAGCCTCCTGCTTCTATCAGCACTACCGGCACTAGTAACTCGAAACCTTCAGGTTCACCCGCGCACTCCAAGGAAGTATCGCTTTGTTCCTTATCGAGTTGTAATGTTTCTCGTGCACCGACTACGGTGCTGCTCGCTACCGCACGCGTTATAGTTTTCGACGCCAAAGGCAAGGAGTACTCTGCGCGCGCATTATTGGACAGTGCTTCACAGAGTAACTTCGTCAGTCGGGATTTATGTCAACGCTTAGGTTTAAAGACAAACCAGAATCCAAACTGTTCTGTAGTTAAAGGGATTGGAGGTACAACCAAACCGATCCAAGGCGCAGTTTCTATTAGATTTTTCTCTAGGTTTGATCTCAGCGTTTGTTTTAACATGGACTCGCTCGTGGTAGACAAGGTAACGGAACTCTTGCCCACAGTCCCGATAGATATTTCGAGTTTGATAAATTTCAATAACTTACCTTTGGCTGACGACACTTACTCCACTCCAGGAGACATTGATCTGCTGATTGGAGCTTCAATCTTTCCGCATCTCCTATTATCTCGCAAGGTTCAAGGTCAATCGAATTGTACCTCACCGCTAGCCCTAGAAACGGTGTTGGGCTATGTTATCGTTGGTTCTGCTCCTGTACGTGTTAACAGCTTCGCCACGGTATCATATTGTTGTGCTACAGATCCGCTAGATGATGCTGTGCGAAAATTCTGGCAAATAGAAGAGGTGAACGCACCGAAACAATTAAGTCCAGATGACACGGCGTGTGAAGAAATTTATAGCAGCACGACTACCCGTGAGGCAGACGGACGATATGTAGTCGCACTTCCATTTAAGGGTGATGTATTGTCGTTAGGCGATTCTTTTAAAAAGGCTAAAACTCGCTTCCTTTGCTTAGAGCGTAAAATGTTAGCGTCACCTAAGCTTAAGGAGGCCTACGACAACGTCATTACCGAATACCTAGACAAAGGTTATATCTCTCCCGCACCCCCGGACACGGAGGCAACGCAGAGCTTGCCCTCGTATACGATTTCGCACCATGGGGTCATACGAGATGACAAGTTGACTTCTAAGTTGCGCGTTGTCCTGGACGCCAGTTCCAAGACAACCACTCAAGTTTCCCTCAATGACCTTCTGTATGGCGGTCAGAATCTACAAGGGAATCTATTCAATATTATTGTTAATTTTCGCTTATATCGTACCGCTCTTTCAGCTGACATTCGTCAGATGTTTCTTTGTATTGGAGTTCGTCCATGTGATCGCAGATTCCAACGCATTTTATACCGCTTTTCTCCGCAAGAACCCTTAAGGGTCTATGAATTTAACCGCGTTTGTTTCGGGCTTAAGTCAAGTCCATTTCATGCTCTTCGTACAGTGAAGCAGCTTCTTTCAGACGAAGGTGCTTCTTACCCGCGCGCTAAAGAAACTTTAGATATAGGGCTATACATGGATGACTTTGTCTATAGCATTGACAATGAAGACGATGCTATCTCCACCGCTGCCGAAGTGATTGCTCTGATGAAAGCTGGTCAGTTCGACCTGGTGAAATGGACAAGCAACTCACAAAAGGTGTTAAATTCGATTCCGCTGTCGCATCGACTTTCCGCGATTAAAGAGTTTGAGGACTCTGAGCCACATAAGGTGCTCGGCCTATGTTGGTCTCCCGCAACAGACTATTTCGGTCTCAAAATTAGTGTTCCCGCTGAATCTTGTACAAAACGTACCATTTTGTCATGTGTCGCTAGGATATGGGACGTCATGGGTTTCGTTGCTCCCGTCGTCTTATATGCAAAGCTTCTCATTAAACAACTCTGGTTGTGTGAATGTGATTGGGACGATGTGCCCCCTGGTCACATTGCTGATCAGTGGTCTTGTTTCAAAAGAGAACTACCTTTGCTCAGCGAATTGAAAATTCCACGGCACGTAGGCATCTCGACCGGCGATATCATTACGATCGTGGGGTTTGCAGATGCGAGCGAAAAGGCTTACGGAGGAGTAATTTACTTCCACGTGAAAGACAGCAGAGGTATTCGCAAAAACGCAGTCTTTTTAATAACAGCTAAATCCAAAGTCTCGCCTCGCAAGACTATAACGCTTGCGAGGTTGGAGCTTTGTGCCATTCTGTTGCTGAGCAGCTTAATGACCAAGGTCATTGAAGCCTGCCATAACCGCCTTGTTATTGACCGAGTTCTCGCCTTTTCAGACTCAACGGTGGCGTTGTGTTGGGTATACTCCTCACCTCATCGTTGGGACACTTTTGTGGCCAATCGGGTCACCAAAATTCAAAATGAATTTCCCGCTCAAACTTTTTTCCATGTGCAAGGCACTGAAAATCCCGCTGATTGTTTGTCGCGAGGTCTTACCCCCGCACAAATAATTGATCACCCGCTTGGGTTCTCTGGTCCTAAATGGCTTGAGTTAGATTCAAATCTTTGGCCTGTTACCGCTTTCAATCCTTCCACCGTGTCACAGCCTCCAGAGGAAAAGAAACACGTTTTGCTCACTGCAGAAAGCAGTGAAAGAAATTTAATAATTTCGCTAGCTGATCGCTTTTCGTCATGGCCGAAATTCATACGTTGTGTGGTTTTCGTTTGCCGTTTCGCTAAGCTACTACCGCGTCGTGATACGGTGATTGCATCGGATCTGGATTACGCTGAAAGTTTAATATTGCGTGAACTTCAGCGCTTTCACTTCGCGAACGAGATTGTTAATTTACAAGCCGGTAAACGTTGTAGTCCAATGTTTCAACGCCTCAAACCTTTCCTTCAGGACGGCATCATTAGAGTCGGAGGTCGTCTGAGAAACGCCGATATAAGTTTCGATACAAAACATCCGATTATACTTCCTCGAAAGGATCATATATTAAATCTTTTAGTTGACTATCATCATAAAGTCAATTGTCATGCAGGTCCAGATTTATTGATGTCCATACTCCGTCAGAGGTATTGGATTCTTTCCGCTCGTAATTTAATTCGAAGCCGGGTACACAAATGTCTACCCTGCTTTAGACTCCGCGCTAAACCAAACTTTCCAGAAATGGCAGATCACCGCTCCTGTCGAGTTACGCCGGCCGTGAAACCGTTTATACACACTGGCACTGATTACGCAGGGCCTTTTAAGGTGACTGTTTCTCGCGGTCGTGGAATTCGATCAATGAAGGCATACGTTTGTCTTTTCGTGTGCTTAACCACTCGCGCTGTACACATAGAAGTTGCCAGCGACTTAAGTACAGATAGTTTCCTCGGGGCGTTTAAGCGTTTTTTATCCCGCCGCGGTTTTGTCGCTCGCGTTCATTCCGACAATGCGTCAAATTATGTTTGCGCCAAGCGCACGCTTTCGGAATTGCACGAATTTTTAGCGTCCAAACACTTCAGGTCTGAATTTGGTCACATACTAGCCGAAAATCGCATCGAGTGGTCACTTAATGTTCCAACTGCTTGCCATTTTGGCGGTAATTGGGAGGCCAACATTAAGAGCCTCAAAACTCATCTATATCGCGTGATAGGCGACCAAATTCTTTCCTTGGAAGAGTTCAATACTGTGCTTGCTCAGATCGAGGCAGTAATGAACTCCCGTCCATTGTGCCGCACGCTATCTAATGATCCATCGGAACCTCTCGCGTTGACACCGGCTCATTTTCTCACTCTCACCCCCTTAAAATATCTTCCGGCTAGGGAGATAGAAGATGGTCCGTTACATTTGCTCTCGCGTCAAGAACTTATTGATAAACTTGTTCAGTCATTCTGGAAACGATGGAAGGCTGATTATTTACATACGCTACAGACTCGAAACAAATGGAACACGCCAACCGATCCGATCGCTAAGGGAGATGTGGTAATAATTACCGTCGATAATGCACCGCCTCTTCACTGGCCGTTAGGGCTAGTCGAGGAAGTTTTTCCTGGATCGAATGGTGTCACGCGTGTTGTCCGCGTTCGTACTGCTACAGGTACCTATCTACGTCCTGTAGTGCGTCTTTGTCCCTTACCTAAACAGTAATTAGTTTAACTTCAACTCATCTGCTTAGGTTAGGATTCTTATTTAGTTAGGTTAGCTTATTATACTTAAGTCAATAAATAATTTCGTTTAAACTCTCCGCGTCGTAGTTTCTTTGAAGGTAGCCCTTCAAGCCCGGGGACATGGTCGCGCCGAAGCGCGAATAGTTTTCGTTTAACCGCTCGAATCCGACCATCCTGTCAAAATTTCCTACCTAATACCGACCCCCCCTGGCCTGAAGAAGTGTCAGTGCATCGATGACCGTCAATTAACGTAAACGCGCCGCTAAAGCTGGTGCATCGCCGCGCCGCTCCTAGTGATTCAGTGTTGATCTGGACTTGCCAACAAACTTGCCTTCTTGGTTTTCGTCAGTCGAAGAAGTGAGAAAGGAAGAGTGAAGCATCGAAAAGTATCCATGAATGTACGCGCGGCCCGCTGAAGTATCGCGGCGCCGCTCCTAAGGATTCAGGTCAGTGCCTTTACCCTTTTCCTATAGACACTCCCATAACTCCGCGGCCCAAACCCAACCCAGTCGGATTTGAGCAAACCCCGCGAAAATTATACAGTCCACATCGAAACCAAACAATCTAGTTTCTAGCCGTCCCCGCGCCGCCAAAGCCCTTATGGGGAAACTCAAAAGTGGTCAGTCATCTTGACGTCAAGATGGCTGACCACTTAGTAAATTAAATTTCTCTGTTACTATTGAGGTACTAAATATTTAAACAAAGGTATTAAATAGTACTAAATAGGTACTAAATGCTGGAAAAATTTGACGCTGATCGGTCACTTTGGTCAGTCATCTTGACGCTTACTAATTTCCGATGATAAAGTAGGTAACAGGATGTCGGGGAGGTATAGCATCATACATTAGTCGGCTATTGATTCCAGTTGTCGGTTTAATTTTTAATTTAAACTCGTTATTACCATGGTACTGAAGCGCAAACTAAAAGCCCTTGCCTGCTTGTACAGGCGATCCACTCAGTTTTGTTTGTTTACAATATCGGTGAGGGCCGGGTGCGCGCGACGCGACGCGGCCTTGACATTACAATATGTTATCGTGGCGTCAAACAAGAATTAATACTTTGTCGTACACGAGAGCACACTGACGACAATTCTGTCGCCTGCCCACACGCGCGCGATTACATGAGATAAGAATCGAAAAGGGGTCTTGGAAAGGCAAACTTGCATTTGGGATCAAAATTCTCGACCACTTCAAACTTGTATCCAGTCTTTAATTCTTCATCGCGTCTATAAGACTTCATCTAGGTGTGTGTATGTGTGTGTATTTAGCTGTTGCGCGTAAATACTTCCAATTGTAAGCAAATGACATTCAAGTAGAGGTGAATGATATCGGCCCACTGCAGCTTTAGAACAGCTGCATCAGAGTTTATCTGCATCAATCTTTGAATCAATGTAAAGTAGGGTTTTTGCAGCATGGTTCATTGATTTATAGACGACACAAATAAAATGTTTCACAGATCACATGTTACACTATCGATAAAAACATTTTGTACCTATTAAAGATGCGTTCGCGGGAAGACTTCGACGAACTATGAACAGCTTAGCACCATCTTTTCAATAAAAATAGTCTCAATGTACCAACATTTTATCGGACGACGCGTCGCTAGTGGGTCTAGTAGCGCCGGGAGTATTTATACCGCCACGCATTCGCATTCCCAAGTCACCTGGCGTGGCGCTTTGGCGCTTTCGGCTCACGGGACATTGCTTTACCTATTGCACCCGCTACGTTTAGTGGGCGCGTGATCGCGCGCCAGAACTCCCCGAATGGATTTTAAATTTAAATCGTCTGCCTTGCTATAATTGCTTAACTTTTGTCAGCGACTTCGTCCTCATTGAGTTTGTTGAAAATCCCGCAGGATTCCTTTGTTTTCTAGATATGAAAATTATCCTACATCTCACTGTAATCAGGCGGAAGTTGCAGTTTGATCAACAGGTATAGATTTCATTCAAACTGCAATTGCATTGCGCTGCATTCAACAGCTCACAATTCATCTGTCAAACACTTAGGATACAGAGATGTAGAACACTCCTTGGTAGTCAGAGCTTCGGTATTTAGCCGTGACTAAGGACTCGCGCCGAACCAGATTAAAGCTGATTTACACCAGTTCCTTTATTAAGTTACCTGGCAACCTCCGTTATTTGTCAATAATTTATAGAAAACCTCAGACCTAACCAGGGTCCAAACCCAAAGCTGTATTTAAAGCCACAGTACCAGACAGATCCTCTGACTTAAGCTGAAATCTGTAGACCGCAGTCTCACTCTGCTTAAACTCAAGACAGTTAAAACGAGATAGAATGTTTAGAGCATATTTGTGTCCCGTTTTTACTCTGTCTTAAGTCCGAGCTATGTCAGAGCACGCTCTATAGATCTCAGCATTAGTTAAGTCACAAGTGAACGCGTTTGACGTAAACGGTATCCGATACCGCAGAGTTGATGATGATGGACAGGTATCAACTATCAACATGGAGCTAACCGACGCGGGTTAATGAGTATTGTGTTACACACAACACACAACGACACCGACGTGCGACGTCCATTGTTATGGAAATTGTGGATCTCACGCCCGGCCCGTGCAACCTTAGTGCGTCGAAAGATAATAAACAATGCCACATCTGACAGATCCTGTACAATGACGTGATTATACCTACTTACGCGAATTGTGGTTTTTTGTAGTCGGATAATCATACTAATTATAAATGTAAAAGTTTGTGAGGATAGATGGATGGATGTTACTCCTTCAAACAACCACGAATGATTCGATTTGGCTGAATAAATGATGGATAGCTCATACCCAGGATTTAACACATAGGTTACATTTTATTCCGGAAAATTTTAAGAGTTCCCGCGGGTATCCTAAACCCTTAATCCACGCGCAAGGAGTCGCCGGCGTAAGTTAGTAAATAAAATTAATTTTTAAACGTGGAAAACTCAAACCCATCCCCTTATTTTTCCACCCTTAGCATTCTTTAAATGCATGCTCGAAATATATTGCCTTGGTCCTAGGTTGGTCCTATAAAAATTGAACTTTAGTACTATAATAATTCTATAGTTCCTACTAATACTATGCTATACTAGGTCCGCTTTAAATAATTAAATATCACTTACTCTAAGGGTAAAAAAACACCGTCAGGAAACCTATATACCTGACAGTTCTAGGTTGAAAATCAGCACTTAACTAGCGCGGTGAACTAGGTTTTAATACTCTTCAGTTCTTGCGAGGAGGTCCCTCTTCAGAAGAGGGTTGGCGCGGACCTAAGGTCCTCCCGTCCCTCTACTCCTTTATTAGAAAAGTTAAAAACCTAATTTAGCTAGCTTATCTAGCTTATAACTGTTTGCTACCGTAATAATTAATATGAAATGTTTCATTACCATTTCCTTATCAACGAGGAAAACCAATGTTCACGATTGTAACATTTTCAACGCGTTATATTATGGCACGATTTTTGCATATTATCGCTAGAGCGTGCTTCTGAAATGTTTATAAATTGGCAATCGCACTGCTACACGTCATTTGAATGGCTTTTATGTGCTATCACACAGCATTTAAAACAGGCTGTGGGCGTGACTCTTTAATTCCTAGCATTTTAGCTCTCTGAGAAGTAATCAAGCGATTTAATTAGAAGTAGGTATCGATATTATCCCCCAACCCAAAAGATGGGATGACGACATACGAAACTTGGTCGGAAGTATGTGGACTCGTCTAGCCAAGGATAGGAACACAAAGAAAAATTTAGAGGAGGCCTATGTCGAGGGACACGCAGCAAGTTAAAAATTTTAATATTTTCAAATGTTTATATTCAAATGTAACGTTATTGCTGCAATAAAGGTTATTTTTATTTTATTTATTTATTTTATTATCGATATTATGATCAGCCATAAGTACTCTATTCATACGAATTTAACTACTTCTACGAAAGCCTCAACTTTGTGAATTGTCCCCCCTAACAGATAATTCAGCATCAAATCATGAAGCAAATATGGAGCAAAGCTGGAAGCTTTTATTAAGTATCTGTCGACAAACCTGTGTTTCACATTTGTATGTAACTGGAAGAAAATACTTAGCAAAAAAGTAGTAACTTAGCTGACTGCCTTTACAAATTCCTACGCTTCCTAGAACCTCTATCATACATAGCGTTGCCAGGCGTCCGGATAAAGCCGGACATAGGTAGGCTTTTTGATTGCGTGTCCGGCCAAAATGAACGGTGTCCGTCTTGTCCGGCTTTTGTTAGGCTTTTCACATTTCGCAAACAAGCGAGCGCCGAGCGTGGCCTAGCGCAGCCTGCGCAGGCGACTTGATTGAAACTTGATTTTACATACAATTTTTTTGTCGTACCTATTAATACTGAGACAAAATCCTCAATAATATAGGGTGTCCGGCTTTTTTACCCAAATGTCCGGCCAAACTGGCTGGTCTGTCCGGCTATTAGGTTTGGCGACCTGGCAACCCTAATCATACATAAGATCAGTTAATAGCTATTCGCGAAAATTGGTTCCGGCGTGGTTACTAAACATTAGGTAATTTATGTTGTTTTTATCCATAACGCGTTATTATGAACTCATTAAACTGTTTTTTACCTCATAATATCTTAATGAGCCCGTCGAACAATGCTATCTAGTGCGTTTTAGGTAGTCTGCCAAATTGAGTATTCCGGCCATTTTAGTGTAATAGTTAACTGTCGACTCATAACGGCCCATTGCAGAGCCGCAACGTAAAGTGTTGGCCACACCATACGCGGGTACGCTTCGATTGTTTAAGCAAGGAAGAGAACAAAGTAGTTGAGTAGCATACCTATGTATTGGTACGTTACCTACCTACTGCTGAAGCTGGACATTGACTTGACAGCCATCCACTAACTTGGAGATATAGAATCTATATGTATCTGAACAGACTCAACCTAAAACGAACCAGACTGTGGTGGTCAACAGAGCTACCAAATTGATTGCTAATGAAAACGAAAGTCAGATTGTTTTTTCCGTTCTACGTCTCGTGTCCTCAGGGTCCCCTAGTGAATCAAACAAACTTTATAGTTCCTTCCAGTCAATCCGTCTATGTAGCGCAACATAAGTCACAACAAATTTTATTCAGAAACTACAAAAATCCAATTATCACACACACTTGACCGATTATTTCGTCTGTCATATCTCGTAAGTTTTGTTGAATCACAAAATATTTTTTGTAAGCGTTAACGCAAGTGAATAAATAAAAAACAGGATGGAATGACATGCTCAATATTGTAACTGTTATTTCTCTATTTACAGATCTTCTTGCTTAGGTAGAAACGTCACTATTTTAAAATAGATTTTGTCATTGTCCAACAATGTGGGATCCGCATCCGCGTACAATCTGACGAAGCGTTTATTGCCGTTTGTGGACAATAGGCAGTGTGTCACGTCGGTCGACGAATTCCTTTGCCGCCGCCACGTAGCAGGAAAGAGTGGTCCGATAAGCAGATGTCCATTTTCCTGTAAACAGCTAATCCTGCCGCGATAAGCGCGCACAACGGAATGTTTCATGGCAACAAGTAGACACTATTCCGTGGCAAGTAGTGAGCAAAAACTCGTTGCCCCCGTATGCGAACTACTTTATTTTAAATCAATGTTCTTTGCTAGTTTATTTTTATCACTGCTGCTACATTGTGCTTCTATGCCTGCGGTAGAGAAAAAATGGGGTTTCAATGGTCAAGCTAAAAATTAATTTACCTACAGTTTTATCCGTTGTAGCATGGTGCGGGTGACGGGTTAATAGAATGTAAGTAACTTATTTTTAAAGTTGCAATCATGAAGTTCAAATTACTAAAACAGATTTTCTAATTGATTGAACCTTATGTTTGCAATACAATAAGTTACGTTGTATGGAACTGTCCCCCGCGCCATGCTACAACGAATAAACTAATACTTTTTTCTTGGACGCAGAGTTGGTGGGATGTTCCCACAGGTGTTCATTCCTTATTGAGAGGGTGAAGAGAATTATTACCATGTGACAGTTGTGTGGAAAAATTAGATTGTATAGCCGTGTCGGTGAATAAATCGCCTGGTAGGCCAAGCTGAGCAAAGTCGATGTACCTGGTCAGCCGGCGATTAATACAAGATCAAACGAGCTTTTCCATCTTGTAGCATTGTTCTGGCCCGCAAATAGCGTTAGAGCAGTACAGTCGCTCGATATAGCGCGCTGTCCCGCTCCGACAAGTGAACGACTTCTCGTAGTTTGAGTTGTAATATCACTACTATGCGCCGGCCACATTTATAAAACGCGACGCGCGTTGAGTCAAACGGAAGAATTCTGTATGACAGAAACGCACTACTACCACTACCGATACCCTCGCGTTGGGATTTTGTGCTGTTTCTTAGAATTCAATTCAAATGCGTGTTACAAGTGTGCTTCTGGGTTTATCGTCGTCGTATAAATTGTGACATCACCATCAAAATTACTAAGACTTGTAAACAATTGGCTTATTTTGAACGTACGAGTTAAACCGTCTTATTTATAGCTTCTTGTTAGCAAGTGACGTACTACTGAGGAATAGAAGCATTGCTATGGGAATAGTCTGTGGCTGTTCAATAAATCATTTGACATACATAGGGTAGACAAAATTCTCTCTCTAGACAATGGCGTCTTCTTAGAATGATAAGGTTATATCAGTTACCAGGCATCAAGGTTAGGCCGTAGTCCACCACCTGAACAATTGCAGATTGGCCCGACTATGCGACGGTGTAGTAAGGAATATAGTCTGTTCAATATGGTCGGGTTTATAACTTTTATACTTGTAAGAAAAGATACTGCCGATTTGTTGGCTATTCTTGACAGGAAAGGTATTCCAAAGCAGTGGTAAATTAATTTGAATGTACTTAAAGGCTCTGTTCTAACCCCTTGGAATATAGACATAGGACCGACATTGTATTTGTTTACCCTCTGCAACATAAAAGGCCAATAAAACAAGAAACTATTCCGGTGAAAGCAGTAACGTTTTTAGGTGCCATAAAATATGTTATTGAAGGGAATTTATGCGCAATTAACCGGACCACTGCACTTCCTGGCCACTCGAGTGTTATGGCCGTTTCGCCACCGCGCCTCGGGAATCTGTAATGGCGCACCAGCCCGCAGCCGCAGTTCAGCGATCCCGAACTGTTACGATTCTTTGATGCAATCGCTGCGACTCCCTCTAGACAGTTCCTCACTGATATAGTGGCGTGTAAAGGGTTCTAAGCCAGGGTATATGATCGGCAGTATTATTGAGATTTTGAAACGAAATGTTCTTTATTGTACTTCTTCTATTTAATCAACTGATAGACAACCACTGCTGGACATAGGTCTCTTGCATGGACCTCCACAGGTCCCGGTCTTGCGCCGCCTGAATCCAGTGGCTCACTGCGACTCGTTGGATGTCTTCGGTCCACCTAGTGGGGGGTCTGCCAACACTGCGCTTCCCGATCCGGGGTCGCCACTCCAGCACCTTGGGACCCCTTTATTGTACACCACAAATATATAAGAACAAGTCAGCATAGCAAGAGAAAAGGTGGCTTAAAAATGATCTAGTCCACCTCAATAATAGAAAAATCAAGGCGCTGCTCTTGGACCATAACGACTGCAAAATAAAGTCGATGTATGTATTGCCTTTAACTGCATTAGCAATGTGAAGTAAGTTCTAAACCCATGAATAGATTTGTTTAATTTTTATAGGTCCCTAAACTTCATTGAAACGTTCCGAATGAATTTTACGAACAGATTTTACGGTAAAGTATACACACATAACTCCCGCCTACGTAAGGCAGCCTCAGGAAGATTGATAAACTCACGAAGAAACTATCTAGGTATCTATCTAGGTAGAAACTATCTAGATAACTATCGACTATCGCAAAATTTGAATCACAAGTTTGGTAGGTAATAGGGAGGGGCTGATCGTATACTTGGTATTGAAATCTCGTAAAATATACTCTTAAGGCATGGGGTCAATGAAACGGCCGGTGCAAGTTGCCTGAAGTCGCACACTGAAAACGGTGGCGCTAAGCCCACGCGTCTCGCAACGTAGACGAATTTCAGAGCTTCCTCGCCGATTGCAGTCTAAGTTCAGGGTTCTCAGATAAAAATAAATATCGCGCGCGTTGTCAAGGGAAATAGCATTTGTGTTGCCGTGATAGCCTATTTGTCCAAACGTTTTCTGTGCTGATTGCATGATTAAGTCTCAAGCAGAAATTCAACATCATGTTACTGGAGATCTTTATCAGTTGATAAACAGACGTCCACTGCTGGGCATTGGTCTCTTGCATAGACTACCACGAGCGAGACATGTGTCTCGCTCTTCCGCCGTCTGTATCCAGCGGCACCCTATGGCTCGTTAAAAGTTTTGGAAAAATAAACTTGACGTACACGAGTGTAGCACCGAGAATCTATAGAAGACAAGTTACGTACCGGAGGCCCCACTCAAAGTTAGCGAAAATGTATCGGCATGACTTTGTCGATTCGATTCAAAGGTCCAATCTCAATTTATATTAACGTCATTTCAAATAGCGTCTAAGTAAACTGAGTTGCGAGGTTTGACCCAGAAAATCCGTTCGGGGTACACGGATTATGAAATGTGTGAAAGATTTTTCGAACTAGCGCCGGCTCGGGGCGCAAAGCTGGTCGTCCAATTACCCCTGCCCCACTTCGGGGTATTGATCGCGCGTCCCCGAACCGCCCCGCGCCGCCTCCCCGACGACAGCTGACTTCCGCCCGTATTGAGCGCTCAAATCTTTTTGGTACACTAACTAGGGGTAAATCGATGATAGTGGATCAAGTTTCATCGGATAGGTATCATTCGTTTGATAAAAATAAGTTCCAACAACTATTCCTACAGCACTGACTTTCAACCTAGCAATTTTATATAGGTGCGTTTTTCAATATGGGAAAAATACCAACTTTATTTGCGGCCCAAAACCACGCCAC
This sequence comes from Hipparchia semele, assembly GCA_933228805.2. NCBI lineage: Eukaryota > Metazoa > Arthropoda > Insecta > Lepidoptera > Nymphalidae > Hipparchia > Hipparchia semele. The sequence continues at coordinate 14,058,946 of OW121720.1, read as the reverse complement.
CCGTAGATTGTGAAAGCAACGCAACAGCATACATATTGGCTTCCTCAATACCACATTCATAACGTAGGCACGATTTTTGTACCGCAACTAAAGCATGACAACTTTTTCTACGTTCGTTTTGAACGAGGCATGAGAACTACGCAGGAGTGCCTACTGCGTAGTGATCATTAAAAGAACACCAAGCAACTTTACAGCCAAGCTTCAATCAACACCATGATTATACGGAAGTGTTTTTGTCATTAATGTTATCGATCGCTATTACCGACGCTGATGACATTTGACATCTCGAATCTTGAAGATGAACATTATAAAAAAAGTTTTTTAAAGTCCTTTTAAATCGCCAAGTGAGTCTAAAATGATTCTATAGGCTCCTAATTTGATAAGTTCATTCAACACATGCGGTACAGTTGACTGCTCTAGTCCAAGTGTTAAAATAAACTAGCCTAGGAAGCCGACCAGCTCAAGCCGCTGCTAATAACCGAAACCGAATGAACTGCATGTCTAATCTTAAATAACTTCGAACTCTTGGAAATGCAACAGCCAGTTCTCTCGAAGAATTTGTCAGCCATAAAACCTTCATGGACGTCAGACTCCACAAGTCTACCACTACCTACTACTTTACCACAACATTAATTTTAATATAAAAAGAAATTCAACAATTAGTAAAAGTGGGGGAAAACTGCTATCAGATCGTAAATAAACTCTGAATCTCTAAATAACAAGACTTGAGAAATGGTAATGGGCGAGGTTTTCTATTAGTAGGGCAAGTGGCGTCATGATAAATGCTATCATTAACGTGACGTAGAAAACAAGGTTTTAATGAGCCTACATTCGTGTGGATGCAGGTAATCTGTTAGCGCGCGGTGGAGGCAAACGACCAATTAACTATTGTGCTGCCTTGCGCTCGTCCGCGGCTCTCGCCTCGATTGACCCCGTTCGACCTCTAGCGACCGACATAGTGGCGATCTCATTGATTCATATGTGTCTATAGCACCGAACTTGCCATTATCGTATTGCGAGTATAATTTATGGTGGGAATTAGAATTAACAATCATACGATGATGGGATGGGGATTTCAATTTCAATTACAAACTCTACTCCACACCATTATTTTTTTCTTTTAATATTTATATTCATATTTGGAATTACTACAAAAATGACTGTATGAACTAAACTTTTGTATGGCTTGTAATCGTGTCGCATAAAAAAAGTTTTTTTTTTTCGTAACAAAACTTCCTGAAATCGTACCCTTGGACGAGACCTTGTCCGTCAAAGATGTGATAAAAGGGGGCAGTAACATATTGACGCTCATAATCGTTCTTGACCACAGTTGATTGCGAAATAATCAGAGCCAATAAAGCCTAATTGACAATGAAATCTTGTGACGTACCCTCGTTGACTTCAGAGATTTATTGTGTCACGCTACTACCGCTATATTATACTACTAGCGGCCCGCCCCGGCTTCGCACGGGTATAAAATATATAACCTATGTCATTCACTGATAAAATGATTAAAATCGATCCAGTAGTTTTGATTTATTCATTACTGCCGTGGCCCGCACTCGTTAAATTTAGAGTAAAACAATTCTTCTTTCCCTAAACCATGAAGATTTCCTGCTATCTTTGGAATATCTAAATTCATACACTACATTTTTACCTATTTACTTTTTGCATTTTTACCTATTTATTCTATTTTTACAACAATTAATATATTACAGAATGTCTTTATATACAACGTTCACAGCTTTCTTGTCATTAGTCAATATATTTTATAGGCACGCTCTCGCCGCCCCTGCCGGCCGGAACCGCCGCAAACGCTACGTCCCGCAATTTTTAAATCTGTAATATCTTCGAAAATATTCATTTAAATCATATGCTGTAAAGGGCCATATAGATCTATATTAAATCAACAATGTATTTAAGGTATTTAATTAGATAAGGATTAATGCTGTATTGGTTAAAATCGCTTCGAAAATTAGCCATTATTTGTCGTAAAAAGTAAATGACAAAAAAATTTTATTGTGGGATATCCATAAGAGATACACATATACCATAGCGGAGTTTTCTGTAGACCTTTTTAATGTATACAATACTTAGTACATTATTTTGATAAATCTCGTAGGGTTCAGCCTGCGTTTGCAATGTAAGCGGAAAAAATGTAATTATTTACGACATCACTTTAGAAACCTCAAAAATAACAGTATTTCTCCACTATTTAAAGGATGTTATTATACATATAAACCTTCCTCTTAAATCACTCTATCTATTAAAAAAAACCGCATCAAAATCCGTTGCGTAGTTTTAAAGATTTAAGCGACCAAGGGGAAATAGGGACAGAAAAAGCGACTTTGTTTTATACTATGTAGTGATGTGTACCTACCTACTACTACGCGTACGCCTGTTGATGCTTCTAATCAAGGAACAGTAGGTATAAACGGACCGGTCAAGCAACTCCTGACTAAGATCTTTACATTTGCTCTGACTTCGCTTACGAGTTAAAACCTTAATAAAGTTACCTTAGAGATAATATAATGCCGTTTAAATAAATCGCGGTAGCACTGAGACGCTATTTGACCCAAATGTCTCACTTTTGGACAATCTATCCTAAGAGAAAGATATAATGAGATAGAAGTTAGCACAATTTTTTTTTAAAGAATATTAGCCAAGCTGAATTTGACTAATACCCTCCTATCCTCTCCAAATAAGCGGAAAGCTTTTGCTAGAAGTGGGTACGACAATAGTGCAACGGCTGGGGTTCGAACCTGTGACCTTTCAGTTTTCGGTCTGTACCTTTAACCGTTGAGCTATTGAGGCTTCAATTCAGCAATTTGGATGGTCCGCAGCATTAATCAGTGTTTAGTGTTTAGCGTTAACTATTCTTGTGAATTTTTATGACAACGAAGCTGTAAAGTGATATCACCATAATATTACCAATTATTCGTGTGGGATGTTAAACAAGCTGTTATTGTATGAATTCCCTTGTTCGGAAAAGATGACTAGTGTTGGATCAGTCATCTTTTCTGTCATTCGTGTTAATTTAGAATGTGGCTGATTTTCATAAATGTTTCCATTGGAAATAATGTAAAAAAGATTGCAAGATTTACAATCGAGATAATTTTCCAAAGTATATGAGATGGTGTCTGACAGAATTTGTAATATTATTTATCTATAAATGTTACAATTTGACAACAGTTGCGAAACCTGTAGTTTCTTCTATTCTAAAGTATTAATTATAAAGTATTGATATATACCTATCATGGCGACCTTTTTTGGTTAGTTATTATGTATTTCACGCATTCAGAAAGCTAACATCGCCTTGAAAGAAGCATGGTCACGCATTTTTGAATATAAAGAATAGCTACTTAAGTTGCAGGCTGCAGCCAATTTTGAGAACTTTTACATCTGACTTTTATTATGTTGTAGGTTTAGAATGTAGCTGATTAGTAGCTTCGGTGAAAGAAAGTTGAATCTAAGCAATACCTACTCAATTTTGAAGTATCGTCTGAACTTTGGCGAAAAAGTGGCATCCCATAGCACTGAAAATCATTCGGAAGCCAGGCACTTTGTTGGGCTGTAGAGACTATTTACTGTAGGTTTTGCTTTATATAAAAACTGATTTTAAGTAACTTTTCGTACTGTTACATTCTTAAACCAACGAATTCTTATCGGAAATTGATTTCTAGATTGATGTCTTCTATTAAAGGTTACAGGTTAGTATACTAGAGTTGAACGATGCCAGTATGCCTTATGCTCTTGACATATTAGATTAATGTTTTTCAGTAAAATGTTTGATTGTTATGATGCAAAAACGTTGTATATGGAAGTTATGGCTTGCAATAAAATAGTTTTGCGTGTTTGGATTCGCTTTCGCCCACACAATTCATTGGCAACGGCCGCCCTTGTCACGGTACATAAACCGCGGAGCGCATAAATCACATGTGTACAATACACGCGGGCAAAATATTGAATACACATGGAATCCGATGCGAAGGAAAATCCTTACCCGTTGGAGCAATGCCAGGCGATCGGTCGGCTCGTCAGTGGCTCCTCAGATAGCATTGCACGTGCCAACTTCCAACTTTAAGTTAAGTAGTAGTCATTTTTAAATTGGCCCGAATGCAGCCTTCTAAGTCCTGCCAGAGATATTTTGGAACTACCTCGTTCGTTTGTCCCAAGTTTTTTCTCTGACTGCTCAGCCCGTGCTGCCAATAAATAAATACATTACTCCACGGTTTTTAATAGCTCCAGTGAAGTAGAATGTGTTGTAGAAAGGCCAAGGCTCAAGGTGCATTTTGACTCGCTATAGGAATTATCAGAACTTTGTCTGGTAGTAGACTTTGCCGTGGCTAACTTACCTCTACCGTCAAAGACTGCTGTCAAGCGATTTACCGAACTGCACGCAGGTACAGTAGGTACGCTATAAATACAATTTTATTCGTTAGATTGAAAACTTGGCTAGATTCTGCTACCATCGAAATAGTTGAACATGTCGGCAGCCGACTTGTCCACACATCTGCAGATGATCAGGCGCATAGCTCGTACGCAGCTCGAATAGCTGACCCATTGTCGAGTCGTCCTCGCGGCTGGCCAGCGTCGGTCACCGGGTGCCCTTTTGCGACACTGATTCACGGACGAATATAGTACGACTGCTCCAATTTATACATGCTGCTGTTGTCTATTAGTCAGGGTCTAAATCTAGTGCCGCAGACTCGAATGGAATCAGCATTAAAATAACTTCACAGCTATTTATTTGCTCGTGCGGAGTGTAATTAAAGTGTTGATTAATAAACATTGCTAAAATAGCATCTCTTTACGTGAATATAGTATGAAATACCTAATGGTTTTACTGCGGCCGTCTTGGGGGATTTATCCAACGCATGCCGTTCAACCTTTTTCTTTTGCCAATGTATTTATTGATAAAATTAGTTATTTGTAAGGTTTAGCCGGAAGAAAACCAGTATAAAGGAAGAACGTTAAAAAAGGGACGGATGTCGAAAATAAGTTGGCAGACCTTTTCTAATAACAATGGAAGATTTTTTACTTTCTAATAAAAAGTAAAAAATCTTCCGAATCATCGGCATTATGGCCGTAAATAACCCGGTGCCATGTTTTATGGAATTTCTCTGCTTGGAAATCATTGCTAAATTGAAATGTGTTGACAACGCACTCCTCCGACAGCACAGCGGGCGTCTGGAGTCGACGGGGATTGCAAATGAATTTGCATATCCCCTGGCGAAGTGCCAGCAACGCCTGTCGCGATTTACTCTCGCTCGCCGTTAGGAGCATCGCCCGACGCCCGAACGACTAGTTTTGCCCTAAATATTGCCACCATACCCACCACACTTCCGCTGGCAGAGTGACAAATGTTACAATGATAGTATTGCTAATTTACCAGCAACGTACAAAATGTTTAAGGCATTTACGCTTAACCATTCGGAGCAATTATTTCTACGCGAAAGCTTCATTTTCATGTGTTCCGAGATAATGGCCATTTGAGTCGTGCTAGCAAAATGTTTTTGCCTGATTTCCTTCTGCCGGCGCCTCATGTTATGCCCTAAGATATTGTGTTCATTGCATTTTTATTTATTTGGGTTCCCTGTACGTACGTTTAGGATAAGAATTTTCTTGGATTGTTCTGCTTATGAACCTTTTCTTACGTGTTCCCTGTATTGGTATAGTATTTTCAAAAGTGTTCCTATTAAAACGAACTTTGTTTAGTTGAATTTATCAAATCGATAATATTTTTAAGTGGAGATGGTTTTTCAAAATCATGTTGATAATTCGCTAAGCATGTCATGTTCGTGCATAGATACAATAGGGTTATTAGTGACATACATGGATGTACAGCTGCTGGTGTGTGTGCCATCCGCGCGATAATTGGCAACTTCCGCGAGTCTCTCGCCATTTCTATTGTTACATTTCAACTGACAATTAATATTCATTAGCATTACGTGCGATACGTCACCGGCAGACCGGTCTGTGACTGTATTACGAAGCTCTGAAGTGATCAATGCGGTAATCGCTTTTCCATTCCTATTAGCTGATGCCAATACTCCTCGCACTCATTGGCTTATTACAAGCAAGAGACGGCGACGGATGCTATGCATGAAACACGAGTTTCGTAGTACAGGGGTTTGGTCATATGATGCCTTTTCGGTTCGTTTTGGCTCATAAATAATTTATTATTACGTTACCATATTTAGAATAATAATTTATAACAGAGACGATCGATACCGTATTGTATACCTATATACCTTTGGCATTTGTTTTGGCATTTCAATAAGTAAAGAAAGTAAGTATCTACTATTAAAAAGAAATTATACAAGACCGCACTAACATCATAGCTAAAATCTTCTGTGCCTCGGACGGCACGTCAAGACAAAGTGGGAAGGATCCTAGATTGCCTCCTAAATATGTCGCGTGTAGGGTCATTTAAGTTAAGATCCCAGATCGCCTCCGAATTTTCTTTCACATGCCCGCGCACGCGTTGAGCGGCAGACCCATATGTAGGGACCATCCTAGATTGCTCCAATCTAGCTGCCTCCTAAATCGTCCCTGCCGCAGTGCCGCGAGTAGAATGCTTAAGCCGTCGTTGGCTTCGTTTCTATCTCCAACATTCGATAATACGTTAACTGTACGAGTTGTTTACGATCAAGTCGTATCGAAAGGTGTTGGAATCAACATTATCATTATCCCGATATAACTCTTACTATTATACGATTTATGTTCGCAGCAGTTTTGGGAAGACACAGTAACCGCGAAATTAAAATCCAGTAAACTACTAGAACAATTTGATCGAATTAGACATTAGGTAATTTCTGCTCAATGCCGAAGACCTATTTCACTTCCTCGATGACTAAGGAACTATGTAATGGCTTTCGTCATTTAATGACTAGTATTAATCATAGTTAATACGTTTACTGGTAGCTAGGACTGAGTTGTGACTTGTTAGCCCACTATTAATTACGCAGTATTTTTAAAGGAACGTAGGCATTTACTAGGTAGGTATTATGTATCTTGTCTCACTTGCATCACTGACTGGTTCGGTAACCAGCAGCTATTACTTGTTTTGTCATCTATCTTCTGTACAGTTGGTCTGGCTAAAAACTCAAAAACGGCTTGATCGATTTGAATATTTTTTTTTTGTTTTGTTTAGGTGATGAATACCAGCACTGGTAGCATGGGCAGGAGATAAAAGGTTTATCCCCCGATTTTATCCACTGACAGGGGATTAAATTATCTTTTCCCTATGCTAAAACATGGCGACAGAGGAGAAGGCTATGTATATTTCTATAAGTATATCCACTGAGTGTTATTTCCACCACTGTGCCCATGCTCGACGGGTGGATAAAGCTAAGCGAGGGTATACGTTTTATCCTTTTCCCGGGGATAAAATTTCTCCCGCCCATGCTACCAAGGCAGGAGTAATTAAAAAAGATAGGGAAACACCAAAAGAAGAGCTGAAAAATGAAAAAATCGAAATAGGTGATTTTGTAGGGAAATTTAATATACAGATGGCGGGAAGGAAGCCGCGGGTAAAGGCTAATAACGAGATAAATAATACGAATGGAAATTGAGAACTTCCGACTTTTATGAAGCCACTTTAAATTTAGTTTAGGATTCCTACGCCCACATTGCTCAACAATATGTACAAAGTCCGTACACCAACCCAGTGAAGTATTTTAGTGATAGCAACTTAGAGTCAGCTTTATTTACTTTGACATACGGTTGGTGGTCTTTCTGCCTAATGCAAAAATGATCACACGCCCATCGTGCGACCCGGTCCATCTTATAAGGACGACTAGGCTTCATCTATATCTATACTTATAGGCTTCATCTATATCTATACTTATAATAAAACTGTGATGGGATGAATTCTGTAATATATTTTGAAAATATTAACCGGAGGACGCTTTATTATCGATACTGAGCCCAAAACAATTTTTTTTAAATTTTTTGTCAGTCTGTGTCTGCGTGCGCATCACGCGAAAATTAGGTACTGAACGGATTTCAATGAAAGGTATAGTGGTAGCTGATACTCCGCCGGATCGACGTGATTTTTGCATGTTTATTGTTGAGGACCGGGAGAGTGTCCAACTCGGCCTAGATTTTGGCTCCTGCATCCTTTTCCTCGAGCAGGGCAGAAGTCTTGACTTCTAATTCGTGATCCCTTTCTTCGAAAGAGGCTGTTATGTTTTGAAGTTCTACCATTAGGTAGTTTGGTAATACATAATGTCGCAGTGTCCCCGTAAAAAAATCCCGGCTTTTGTAGCTTATCCGTGCGAAGCCGGGGCGGGTCAAGTAGTTACACAATATAAATGGAATGTGTCAGTAGGCAGTGAAGTAGGAGGTACTGGTCTGCTGACGTCACCATCCTAAGTCGTGCCGCGTTGCTAAGGCTTCTTAAAGCGATTTTTTGTCCATCTTGAAAAGCTTCCTACAGTGTGAGGGGTAAAGGAAATCATTATTTCCTTAAGAATGTTCGGTTAAGTTCGAGTTTCCATACCGATGTAGAGTTGCTGTAATTTATACACTGTCGAATTAATTTCAAACCTTGTTAATAAAATGCGTTAAGAGTAAATCTTTAAGTTACTATTTAACTGAGGTTTGAGATCAATTTTTGTTGTGAAAAAATAGAACGCGAGTGAGTCAAGTCTTCTTTAAGAACCATAAAAAAAATTACGCATTCGTCGTTTAGTGGGAAAATGGCTACTCTGACATGTAGTTTCTTAATTAAATCTGAACTACGAAATCACTGCCAAGTCAGCCCTCTACCATTTGCTCAAGTTTACAAGGAACGCATAAATGAGATTGCTAGCTGAGGCTTAATTAGGCAGCATAAGAGGAATGTGCATGTACTGGGTAGGCAGCACTGGCTAGCGTTAAGCTGACGCCATCGCAGCTCGTGGCGTCACGCGTCCTTGCGCCTCGCTAAGGCTTCTTCGAGTCGTGTCGGTATCGGCATACAAATTAATCTTATTACCGACCAAGGTTTCGCGCAGGCGGTATGAGTAATCGGTGTCTTATTTTTTGGATTTTTCGCAAATTACATGTCACGGTTTTTACTTTTAAATTTAACTTAATAATACATGAGAGTCCAGAGAGAGTTCTCAGGTTAACGGATGTCCCTTTTGGGAATTTATGCGATTTTTGGCAAGCCGCCGCAGTAGCAATAAAATTATAAGGTTATATAACTTATAACTGTTTTGGAACTTAATCTTAACTCGCTTTGAAACTAAAAAATAAATTAATTAATTAGATTGGAAGCAACTTTCTCGAAAAATCAGACCCATTATAAGCCCATATGGATGTGACTTTGATTTGATTGTCAAAACATGATGTCAAATAAGTGACGTCTGCTAGTCGAAGTTACGTTGACTAACTGACTCTCCTCTAAGTTATTCGAGTCTAGTTAGGGCGTCGAACACTTTTTCCATTCTAATAAGTTAAACTAATGACTAGTTCTGATATCTATCTGAGTCCAAATGACTAACACAGTATGACGATGATTTCATCCGTTTTAATGAGTTTTACAGCGTGGTAAAATTGAATTCTATGTTAAAAGCTCTGATTTTTTTATATGGGTTAACAAACGTAAAAATTCGAGGCTTATACACAAGATTTCATTAACTGTGGCGTCAACGACGCAAACCCCAAATTACACAGTACGTTTTCAAATAAGAATAACGAACATGGCTCCCTCTTAAATTGTTCCAACGAACTTGTGAACCGAATACTCTCGCCTAACTACCTACCAGAACATTATTCAGAAGCGAATATTTGAATTTTAAGATTACAAACAAAAGATTAGGTGTACTTTCCCCTTTGCGAGCCCCATAAAATAAATCAGCCAACAAAAAGATTTTCTCCATTGTTTACTGATTGAGTATACTGATTTGTTATGAGACGAACGAGTCTATTATCGTGGCCAATAACCGTTCAATTGCAAAGCTATTTACGAAAAGTTGAATTTGTTTGTGCGAGAGGTTTCATTGAAACTGCTTTGATGACCTCTTTGGTGCAGAGATCATCAAAGATTTGATTAACTTCGAAAGGCAAGTCTTCTTAAAATATTGTCGATTGCGATTTGAGACATTCTACTTCTATATGGCCTTGGCTGATCGACAAGTTCATTTCATCCAATTCTGCGAAGCCATAGAAGGTAGCCCCTAAAAGTTAGGGAACATTGGTGAACGGGCATTCAGACTCGCAGTCAAATCTCTACAGGCAGTTTCGCATATTATCATAGGTATATCGGACACTTCATGCAGAAGCATCTGCGGATTTGCTATATATACCTAGTAATACAGCTTGCCATTTATTCTGCACAATATCTCGTTGCATAGCGTGGAAACTGGAGTAGGACCGCAAACCACGGAAACCGCGTGTACGAGACATGCGACATTTGCCGTGAGTTTACGCTATTCAATAACCTATTTCATAAAAGCTATCCTCGTTTATATACTTTTGATATTAGTTTAACTTTTTGGTCGCAGTATAGTTCTTTTGCGGTTTTTAAGAAGTCGTTGTTGAAGTCAGATCGAAAAATTTTTAGAACTTCACAGGTAGAACTATCCTTTTTTAGCCATGTTGACTAAAATTCCCCTTTCTTCTCCAGTAAGTAAGCAAGTGTAAAGCTTACGTATTAGTTTTGAGCACGATGATTTCGGTTTTTCAGTGTGTTTACAAACCGCCCTTGTCCGTTTCATGTCCTTTTATAACTTTCAAACTAGTGACACTGTACCGTACTGTACCTAGTTCTATTGAGTATTGTTGTTGCTAAAACAATGCCTCGCCCACCGGCCGAGCACGATCCACTTCTTCAATTGCTACTTACGATAGCGAGGCTAGTCGTTATGCTTATATGGAGGTCGATCGCAATTCAGCGCGATTCGCGTCCCAAAGGAAGTCGCCAATTTGACTATTATACCGCGTAATAATAAAGATAAGTCATCATTCCTTTTAACTAATGAATTCAGTGACGAGTTTTGGTTTAGTCACAATTAATATACTGAATAGGTGTAATAATAAGTCCCTTTATTTCCCATAACTTGAATCCCGGTTGTGTGATACAATAAGCGATAAGCGAGAAGGCCAGTAGCCCCATTGCACTATAGTGAAGATCATTTCCCAAACAGCTCGTAACCGCATGCGCCAGGTCGCCAATACGTTCAGACACGTCGTCTCGTCAATCAGTAGCGAGGAGGGTGAATGTTCCGCGCTGGTGCAAAAATAAGTGCGAGTTAAGTTTGGAGCTGCTAATTTTGGGGTAACCTTTCCGCAGATTATATTTATACCCTGCGTACAGCGCGCGAGAATGCGAGCCGCGTTCTGCATTCTCGAGCCCGTAGCCCGTCCGCCTTGTGGGACACAGCTGGACTGGTGACGTAACGTAAACAAATACCTCCCTGGCCTGACCCTAAATGTTTAGAGCATTTATTACAGCACTAGCTTTTGTCCGCGACTTCGTTATGTTACTGGTTTTCCGGGGTAAAATGTCACTTTCCTTGCCATCAAAAACCCCGTTCAATACAAAATGTATGAGAAAATGAAATTCTTTTATAATTTTTTTATTTCGTGAATTTTTCCGACATTTTAATAGTTATTTTGTTATTCGGGACGGAGACATAAAACAAATCAAAAACTCTTATAACATAAGTAGTGTTTACTTTGGACTAATTTTAGAGGCAAATAACTAGCTTGATCCTTGTATATTTCAATATCAATAAGTTTCCTCAATATTAATTAATTTAAACTTCGTTCCTATGGTGTGGTATTTTACCACAATAAACAGTCAGATTGAGTAGAGTTATTCCTATCCGCTATACGAAGAACAAAACGCCATCGTTTTACATTTGTCCGTAAATCTGCGCAATCCTTTGTTCTGGCGTTTCATACACTAATTCACTAATGTGAGCGACAGCGCTCTAAACAAGCTTTATTCTTTGCAAATGGTGTAACGAATTATGAATAGGGACCGGGTATGCTATAAAACAGGTTGCAAAATATTCAGAAATGTGAAATCCTTACTAATTCCTTACAATACTAAATATAAAAGTGTGTTTGTTTGTTGGTTTATCCTTCAATCACGCAGCAACAGAGTGATGGATCGACGTGATTTTTTGCATGGATATTGTTGAGGACCAAAGAGTTACCCCAGGATTTTAGAAGAATAAATCCACGCGGACGAAGTCGCGGGCATCAACTAGTAAGATATACCTAGGATATACCTAATAAAGTCTCATTGATTTCCGGCTACAAACGCAGGCTAGCGTTTAAGACATAGGATGTCTCCGGAGGTCTTGTGGTTCGGTCCCAGGCTTCCCAGTTATGTGCGTTAAGCAATTGAATATCGGTTGCTTTATCGGTGAAGAAAAACATCGGGATTATTTTGACGTTGGTCTGTTATTTATAACATTTTTGACTTGTTTTGTTAGGTAATATAGTACATGTAGTTCATCGACACCTTATCACTTGTACACGCACCAATAATACTCTAAACGACCGCAAACAATACGTGCGCAAATAGTCGAAAGGTTAAATCCCGCGTGTGTGCGCTCGGCTTATATCGGAATATACCTAGCTCCGGCGCTTGTGTAAACATTTGGCGCTTCTTTTGATCGGGCTCATTAATCTCCAAAATAATAATACATCCAGCACCTGGGCATCTCTTCCGTTTCAATCTATCATATCGCAGATAATTCCCGGGCTGTTTGTTTTTGCTGTTCTGTAAATTTCTTTAAATGGCTTGAACACATAATGAAAAGCCACACATTGAATGAAATCTAAGAATAACGGAATAATTGTCATTAATAAATTCACCAATTGTGTAACAATTTGAATCACAAGTCGCTAGGTTTACTAAAGCACTGTATCGTTTGCGATTCCAGGCAACGGCACGATAGACTTCCCCGAGTTCCTCACGATGATGGCGCGCAAAATGAAAGACACGGACAGCGAGGAGGAAATCCGCGAAGCGTTCCGCGTCTTCGACAAGGACGGCAACGGGTTCATATCCGCCGCCGAGCTGCGCCACGTCATGACCAACCTGGGCGAGAAGCTCACCGACGAGGAGGTCGACGAGATGATCCGCGAGGCCGACATCGACGGCGACGGCCAGGTCAATTACGAGGGTGAGTGTCACACGGCCTGCTCCTGTCCCACAGCTCCCTCCGGCAGCGCCAGGTCAACAATAAACAGCATAATCCTGACAGCCTTCTCGACGAAGCCACTGAGGAGTGAGCTCGGATGGAATGACCTCACGAAATGTGAATTTAGGTGTGTTATCGTAGTAGGCCAGCAATGATCGCGATAGCCAGGTTGATTATGAGGGTGCCAAGCAGCACCATTCAATACAGCTGTCTGCAGAGCTTGCTTGCTTGATACCAGGACTAATCCAGCAGAACGTGAATTGAGGTGCGTTAGAGTCTTAAGTATTTTGTAGTAAACTGCTTCCTGAGTACTTCTCTGCTGGCTCGAGGCTGGAGTATTACACGAGTATTTCGCGTCTTCGACAAGGACAACTGGTATTCAAGCTGCGCCACGTCATTACCAGAAAGGCGATAGATAAAGAAAAAGGGTTAGTAAAATTCAATCAAATTGTTTACATCCACTGCCGGCCGAACAAGCATCAGAGAGAACTGCTCAAACCAGTATTCAGCGTTAGAATTGACCTTCCCACTACGGTTTAATTTCTTAGTATCTACGGATTTTTGGGACCTTGAATAGTCCCCGACCTTACCAACCTGCGTCGCTCCATAACGAGGTAAGTGCGATCTGCATACAGGCGATAGGAAAGTTCACTGCCGACCTGGACCCGTAGTAATTGGTCAGTTCTTTAAAAACTTGGTAAGGCTAAACAGTCATCCTTACTAATATAATACATACGAAAATGTGTTATTGGTTTTTCCTTCAATCACGCGGAAACTGAGAAACGGCTCGATGTGTTTTTTGCATGGGTGTAATTGAGGACTTGGCGAATGATATAGGCTACATTTCATCCCAAAAAAACTGAAGATTTCCGCACGCGCAGTTAGGTTTCAAAAGAGGTTGGAGTCGCGGGCGAAAACTAGTAGATTATATCATGCTATCGATATGTCCTCGTGATAACATACTTACGTGGGCTTATTATAATGATGACTCACGTAGGAATTTTTGTCGTGCAAAGCTGTTTGCTGTCGACAAGTAGTTACAATATGAACGGCTTGTTTACGTACACCTGATTTATTTTGTGTACACACTACAGAGTACAACGTCAATATACTTTCACAACTAAATGACATTGGTGCTATATTTAAATTGTGCAAAAAATTTATACTAACTTAAAAAAGGAATTAAATGCACGCTGTCCTTTTCCATTGAAAAGGATAACTACAGTGTCAATTTATAACGTTCATTTCATTTACAACGGGATAATTCAGTTTAATTTTAGTATTGCATTGTCGAAAGTGCCCGCAACTTCGTCCACGTGAAATTAGGTTTTTAAAAATCCCCCGCGGGAAACCTGTTTTTAAGAAGAGATCAAAGGTAATCTATTACTTGCGTCCTCAATTTCTACACCCAAACAAAAATCACGTCGATCCATTGCTCCGTTGCTGCATGATTGAAGGACAAATGGAAACACAAAAAAGATGTTAAAAGATAAAGTAAGACGGAACTGAGTTAACGCAAAATATAAATATTTAACGGTCTATCGCGTTTTAGACCGTTTAATATTTTTTCTTAGCTGTTATCAAGAAGGTGATAAGAAAAATATTTGCAAACATGCAGTTCAAGAGTTTAATGATTGTAACTATTTGTCAGGGTACACTTTAAAAAATCGCTACTGGTAGTTTGCCAAACGCAACCCGCTATATCCAGTTACATGGAATGACGGAACCACACATTCGTGGGCGATGCCACTTATCGTAACTTTTGTTTACATCCAAAATATTCAGACAAAGAGACTCGCAAGTATTTGTACTAGATTTTTTCAGAAAGTTTCTAAAACAAAAAATACATAGTGGCTTACCGAACGCGTGTCATAAGAGTCATATGCCCTACGTGAAATATAAATAATTTTTAATTTTTTTTTTAATATTTAAATATATATGAAGGGCAAGGGAGAAGAGAGATAGATCATAGCTACAATGAGCTAGTTTGGAGAAAATAAAGTTAAAATCATTATGATGATGCTTATTTCAAGGTTTCACGTTTTTTAATATTAATTTTCCATAGACAGTAATCTCGTTTCTAGTTTCTGTTTTTATTACAATTACATCAAAGTTAACCTAAAAATTAATTTGACAGCATACTTAGGTGAAATACTGACTTTGATCTATGTTCTCCCTTCATAAATGTAAACAAAATTGAGTGAAAACTTTGCAAGAACTTGCAATAATAAATCTGAATACAATGAAATCTAATTAAAAAAAAGAAATAAGACTATACGTACCATTTTTATTATATTCCCCTGAGTAATACTTTTATTTAAAAAGTAGATACGACTGTATGAATATTTGTAAGTTATATGGGTAGTTAAGTACATAATTGACGTAATTTTAGAACTGTGTACCCCACATCAATTTCATTATGCGCTGACTGCATTGTTGCAATGTTATTCAATACAATTACTTAAGTAATTCCATCTGTGATTATGTAGTAGGTGTGCAAAAAATACCACTCTCTAAACATCACTAGACTATGTCTTATTCTATTAATCAAAAAGTTTCCCATAAAAAAATAAGTGTACCATAAAGAAACATACATTTCATTATCATTATTATATCATTTAATTGTATTGCAATCAATTGTCATTTTTGAAGAAGACCTATTAATGTTATGTGATACAAACAGCATGATAATAAATCTTAGGTGGTTGAGATTTCTTGTAACCAATGCATGTATGTGATGTATCCTAAATTGCCGACCGAAGATAACTTAATCCTTTGTTTATTCACTAAAGCATTATGCACAAATGAATGGTGATGGTTTTCACAAAGTAAGCGCTATGCCAGGGAAACGATTGCGATACAAGTAGTACTAAAAGTAATTTGACTGTGTTTTAAATATTGTTATACAGAATATCTTTGTCATCAGGTGGTCATTCTAGGCCTAAACAGAATATGATATTTCAAACACCCTAATCAGTATAAGTATCGAAAATCAGTCATTTGTGACACCCAATTAATCCGTCAATCTTAAGTTTTCAAAATATACCGAAACTTGTTTATTTTTTTATGTGTGCAATAGACAAGACTCGCGTTTCGTGAAAGAGAAATGTAAATAGAAAAACCTGACTTGCAGGGCTTCACAAATGTCCGATACAACTTGACAATATGAGACACAGTCAAATGCTCTTTACTAGTGTTGGGTCGCCGCGGACATGCGGGTGTGGACTGCAGGGGCCACTGGCTAGTTTGCAGTGAGCGTGTGAGCGACGAGCATTTCTTCTTGCAGACTTCCACGCGCTCGCACAAATGATATTCTCTCGCGGCGACGGCAGCCGCTAGCGCGCGGCTCGCGATACTGACCGGTACCGAGCCCGCCGCGGACCGCGATACTGTCCCCTAGGTACCTGCTGTGGTTTGCTGCTCGTTCTTAACTCGTCGTAGCTCCCTCCCCCACCCTCTCTGGGATCTCACTCTCTGTGCCTCTAACTCTCAAGGCCGTCTGCGGCTGGTCGCGCAGACCCCTAGCACCGAACTTGTGGGCCTCAACGTGTGCGTCGACCGATAGTGGTAATCTTTCCAATCGACTGACCTTGTATTGTGTCAGCCGATTGGAATGGATTGCGATAGTCACATTGTCGCTGCCGAAGTTCAATGCTAAGGGTGCCGGGCGGCCTCTGGTGCATGTGTCTAATATCTGTACAAAATCTTTCTAATGGAAATACCACCTGGCGTTCGGCACCGCCGATAAATCGTCCCCACTCGTCGCGCTTTAACTTACCGCCTTCCGTATAACGAGCAGCAAACATTACCAGCGAACCGAACCGAGCCGAGCCGAGCAGCGCGACCGTTCGCGCTCGCTGCACTGGCCGCACGACACTAGCCTTCATTGTACTGTTTGTATTACATCTCTGTCGCTGTACTGTGACGATTGATTGACGATGTATCCAGAGGGTGGTATTTCATTATCCCTTCGTAGTGGCATGACAGGTACGACCGTTTCTTATGGTTTATTTATTACGTCCCACTGCCGTCGGCCGCGCCCCGCACGCGACGCGCGGAGCGATCGTGCGCGGCGCGTATCCGGCGCGCTTTTTGGTTTCGTTGTACAGCAAGACTATAATGTTATCATAGTGGTATTTTTATCTAACAGGTTATCTTTTCATAATGATTGCATCTCTGTCGGTCGTTGTGTGTGACGCACTGTGTTCGCCTCGCAGTAACGCGCGTTTTTTGCTTTCAGAATTCGTCACCATGATGACGTCGAAGTGAGCCGCCGGCCAGTGTGTGTGTATAAAGCAGAGAATTTTAATATACATTTTGTTTCATGACACACAATATTACCATCGTATTGGACCTGCATTTCTCTAGTGTTTGCGATAAATTACTATTGTCATCGTTTCAGTTAAGGTATATCGGAGGCGCGCGCGCGCTCCCTCCCTATTTAGACTTTAAAGTATTCCGTTAATTTTACTATGTAAGGAAGAAAACTTCAAGTGTAGCGGTACAAAGGCGAAACGAATAGGTGTGCGTCGCGTTGTGTGATATCGGGCGGTGTGTGTGTGTGCGCGCGCCGGGCCCGCGCCGGCCCCGCGCCGGGCCGCTCCGGCGCCGCGCCGGTCCCGCGCCGGTCCCGCGCCGCCCGACTGCGTGCGTGTGTGCGGTCTGCGGTCTGCACATCTAGTATATTTCCGATACATTTTAATGTAAATTTTTTTCAAGTATGAGATATTTATAAAGTACGTGAAGATTAAAAATTAAAAAATCCTAAAAAAAGATCCCGTGACCGTAGCAGGCGGTCCGCCGCTGTACATTATCTACTTATTGCTGTTTAACTCGGCAGACTCAGTAAACGAATAAATTAGATTAATTATTGGTACTGCATTAATTAATTAATTGTATCTGTAAATGACTTGATAAATAATAATATTATATTTGTATTGTCGGTGAAGTGCTCCGCTCTGTTATTCTCTGACCATTTGATTCATTCTGTTATTAAATTATACAAAAGACATACTGAAAATAAATGTTTCTTCATTTTTAGGTCAATAAGCATCGGTGTTTCATTTCACCTCTTCCTGTAATGTCGCTCTGTGGCCCGCCGCCCGCCGCTGGGCGGATAGCGTTGTTGTAGCTCTTTCGTAATATCATTGTGCTTGTATTTGTATGTTTGATAATAATTTATTTTAACTTAAGTTGTATCTGTAAATTAAATTAATTCGAACTTAATTACTGTGCCTCATTATTTAAGCACATTTATTTCTTATATGAAACGACTGAAACTGTACCCCTAAGCAAATGGTACTTCTATACCGGTCCTCTTTCTGGTACAGGGTCCATCACATTTGATATAAAATTGTACTGATCTGATTTTTAAAGTGCATGATACCCATATACTAAACCTATATATTTTGAGGATTCCTTAAAATCAATGAGGTTTTTTGACATTCAACAAACCAAAGTATTGGTTTTATAAGTACTCAAAAAATTTCAGTAAAGTAAAAAATTTTATTATTATTATTAGACCATTGTCGCCGCACCCCTTAAGGATATGTCCACTGAAGCAAAGACAAGATATACTCAGCAGAGTCAGACAATAGATAGATACTTGTCGATGACTTCGTCTCAATAAAGCGATTGGCTCACTGAATACGACTTTGCTTCAATAGACAGTTACCTTAATAAGGAACACTTGAGAGCTTTGCATAGCAAGAATAATTCAATGTACCTAATTATTACCTATTTAGTTTTCTTTATTCTTATAAATATATAATAAATTCTCGTTTTGTTATAAACATTTAAGGTATTTCTGAAATTTATAGCCCAAACATATGTATAATTTATGGCCTGTTCAATTTAATTTTTTTTTAATCTATAAAGATGTTGCTTTTTAGAAATCCTTCTGGTAAATCTGTTTAATTTTTTTTTAAATGAAATTTTAACAATGAAATATTGATTGCATGCATCGGCCCTAATCGGAAATGTTGCAGTGATTAGTGCCGCTTCTAAATTCAGACTAGCTCTCGAGCTGAGAAATAAACATTATAGACGAACAAAACTATATATATTTGCTTTTAAATAATAACGATACAATTTGACTTATGACTAGCACAATTTTCATATTACTAGGTACAAAGTTTAATTTGCATTGTGGCCCTGAGATTGTCGCTCATCGCACATGTCAGTAAGTTTTAGTGAAAATTCGCCAAAATAAATGTGGGGAAATGGAGGAGTTCTAACGTCTGCTGTAGGAGCGTCTTTCACTAGTGTGAAGTTGGTGAGAGCCACAAACTGCGCCTTTTAGCATTGGAGATGGTAACAGAGTCTGTTCAATGTAGGAAGGAGTTAGCAAGTCATAACGCGCGGTTAACGTTTGTAGATAGTGACATGGCCTGTTAGTGGTCTGGTTGGGATCACCGGTGCCATCTTGTTCTTATCTGAGTGAAGCTAGCGAATAACACTGCGTCCTTTTGCATTTGTAGATGGTTAATTGTAGCACTGAAGAAGTTCTACATGTCAGTCGTACAGCACAGATGCCCCATCTTGCCCTTGTATGAGTGAAAGTAACGACAACACAATACTGCACCTTTTAGCGTTTGGAGATGGTAAGGTGGTTCGTTCACGGTAGCGAGGAGTTCTATACACGCACAGGCAGGCGGCCATCTTGCTCTTATATGAGTGAAGCTAGCGAGAGTCGTAACACTGCATTTTCGAGTTTGTCTATGGTAGGGCGCGGTTCTACGCGTGGGGCCGGTCGCCCTTGGCGCGCGCGGCGGCCGTCAGGAAGGAGACGAGCGTGCGCGTGGGGCGGCCCGACATGCGGCGCGGCTGCAGGTAGGGCGCCGCGCCCGCGCCCGCCGTCACGCGCCCCACGCCCGTCATGTCCACGTGCACCCACTCGCAGCAGATGAAGTTCTGAACAATACCAGATTTTTTTTAAAACTTGAAAGTGCTTTTGAATAGTCGAGTGAATCTACCACTGGTTCGGAATACCGTTGGAGAAACCAGCTAAAAACTCAGTGATTGCTCTTTTTAAATTTAGAAAGAATAATAAAATTGATAACAAAATGTGTTATGTATAGTTCAGTTACTACCGTCTTATAAATTCACGCTTTCCAAGTGGCGTTATACAATTTTTAACCGACTTCCAAAAAGGAGGAGGTTATCAATTCGGCCGGTATATTTTTTTTTTTTTTTTCTATGTATGCCCACCGATTACTCCGGGGTTTCTGGACCGATTCACGCAATTTTTTTTTTAATCGACAGAGGAAGCTCGCGAAATGGTCCCATAAAAATTTTTACCTTCAACTCTTCAAGCCTGATGCTGCAGAGGTACTTTCCCCCTAAATTATGGGGTTTTAGGAACTGTCATTTACGAATTGGTATGCTTGGCCTAAGCATATACTAGATCTTAGAGCTTCAGGTCCTACTCCTCAATCCTGATGCTGCAGGGTACTGCCCACCTAAACTATGAGGATTTAGGAACTTTCGCTTGCGAATTGATATTATTGGTATTAAGCATAGCCTACATCGTAGAGCTCAAGGTCCTAGCTCTTCAATCCTGATGCTGCAGGGTACTGCCCACCTAAACTGTGAGAATTTAGGAACTTTCGCTTGCGGATTGATATTGTTAGTATTAAGCATAGTCTACATCGTGGAGCTCAAGGTCCTAGCTCTTCACTCTTGATGCTGCAGGGTACTGCCTACCTAAACTGTGAGGATTTAGGGACTTTCGCTTGCGAATTGATATTGTTAGTATTAAGCATAGGCTACATCGTGGAGCTCAAGGTCCTAGCTCTTCAATACTGATGCTGCAGGGGTACTGCCTACCTAATCTGTAAGGATTTAGGAACTGTCGCTTACGAATTGATATTGTTGGTACCAAGCATATACTACATATAAAATTCAAGGTTCTAGCTCCTCAATCCTGATGCTGCAGGGTTGGAGGGATTACGAATTGTCGCTTTCGAATTGATATTGTTGGTACCAAACATGGACTACATCATGGACCTCCTGGTCGTAGCTCTTTAGAAATTGTGTGTTGTTAATAAGTACTGTAAGTACCAAGTATAGACTACTTTAGTACCGTAGTGTTGGAGGGAGGGGAGAAAGAGAGCAGGAACAAGCTACACTAAAAAGCTTAAAATAAAAATTCTTTTCAAAAAACCGACTTCAAACGCCACTACAAAGTATAAAAATAATTTTATTTTGTACACGTTTGTTGAAGTCGGGCGGGCTTAACTAGAAACGATGAAATCGATGCGCGACGCTTACCTTATGGTGACATATAAGAGACACGCTTATTGAAATCGGGTGAGCATCGCGTATCAGTTTCATCGTTTCTATTTAAGCCACCCGACTTCAACAAACGTGTACAAAATAAAATTATTTTTATACTTTGTAGTGGCGTTTGAAGTCGGTTTTTTGAAAAGAATTTTTATTGAATTGGAAATATCTGTGTGTGGTTTTGCCCTTTGTAGTCAGTCCACATACACAGACATGGCGATAGCTCTGTGTTCTCTTTTAATATGAAATAACAATATTAAACCTTGAGAAAAGCAGCTCCGATGCACGGCGTGGCAGTTCCCGAACCTTTGTTCCTCAGGTCCACTGCGGAATCGTCTGCAACAAACGTCCACGAATTTATAGTTACAATAGATATATCCCACCTACCTTTAGAATTATAGTGAACTAACTAAAAACTCGTGTAACTTCGGTGTATACATATATCTAGTTTTCTTATTGCTAGGAATACATATTCATAATTCCCTCAATAGAGGGAACCTAAAATAAATGATGAGGCATATGTTAGCTAAAAAATAAGTGTTGACCTTGACGTCTGAAATTCATTTCCGATATAACAAGTGGCGCAGTCAGTAGGATCCTATAACCATAGAAGAGAAAAAATTTTAGAATAGAATTTTTTTTTATTCAAATAAACTTTTTTACAACGTGCTTTCGAATCGTCAAATGAATCTACCTACCACTGGTTCGGAATGCATAAAAATGTCAAACCATGACAATGACTGGTATGCACACTTACTGTCAATCTGCTTCTGATAATAGTCCCAGAGCGGGAAGCGCCAGGGCCGGTCGCCCGTGACGGCGCCCGCGTCGCGCATCGCTCGCCACGCGCTCTCGGAGTTCGAGAAGCAGCCAAACGCGCCTCCGCCCGTCGCCAGCAGCACGCCGCCTACGCGCGCACACAGGCTTTACTTACTACAATCGACTCGACTACTATAATATATACCTACTGATATACTGCACCACTAGTGTATTCACTTTTATAACCTGAAGCCTGAAATCTCATAAACCCTAACAGTCCGTTTTCATGATCACCCAATAACCAAGCATCCACTGCTGTACCTCTTACGTAGCGCCATTATTGTATAACCTCTACTAGGACCTTACTACTACGGCGGCCATCGATCCTGACAGACGTTACTAGCGTAGTACTGCCACTTTAAGTACTAAAGCTACGTCGCGTCGGTCACTTTAGTTCTTTAATCAATTAGGTACTTCGTTTTGGCCTTTCAATTTGTTATCTTTAATCGATTTATCTAAATCTAAATAGGTATATAAAAGGAAAGGTGACTGACTGATCTATAAACGCACAGCTCAAACTACTGGACGGATCAGGCTGAAATTTGGCATATAGATAGCTATTATGACGCAGCCATGCTCTAAGAAAGGATTTTAAAAATTCAACGCCCAAGGGGATAAAATAGAGATTTGAAAAGTCGAACTTAACGTGAGCGAAGCAGCGGACAAAAGATAGTATAATCGCAACTTACGCGTGAGCGTGGCGACGTCGATGACAAGCGAGGGCTTGTACAGCGCCTGGCCGTACACCAGCGCGTCGGCCAGCGCCAGCCGCCCCTCCAGGTCCGTGTCCTCGATCTGACGCGCGGGGGAAACTTTAACGACTGACCGACTACCAAACACTATCACACTAATCCTACTAATATCATAAATGCAAAAGTTTGGATGGATGGATGTTTGTTACTCAATCACGCTGCAACGACTGAACCAATTTGGCACAGAGATAGATTATTATAGTATGGAATAACAACTTACTACTTTTTAACCAGGGAAATAAGAGAGTTCCCGCGGGAATGAAAACCTTAATCTACGCGAACGAAGTCACGGGAATTTAATAGATAGATGGTGTGTTTTTACTCGAATCACGCCGCAACGAATTATTACCTAGATTTGGCTGAAATTTGGAATGGAGATAGATCTCACCTAGGATAGTAACACATAGGCTACATTTTATCAATTTTACAATTTTTTTCTGGTTTGATGAATTATAAGAAGTTAATTTTTCCTTGAGCATCATGGAATAGGCGTGATGGTTGATTTTGAAAATATGTTGGATAACATCAATCTCGCTCAAGATAGAAAAATAAGTACGTTTTTTACAATCCATGAATCCTTTTTCATGAGAAAAATTCATAATTTATTGATTCTTGGTTCCTGTCACGATGCCTATTCTTCTATCCAATATCTGAGTGGAGATGATGATGCTGATGACTGATGATGATGGTAGCAGCACCTGCAGCGAGAGGCCGTTGAGCGCGCGCACCACGTCGCCCACCTTCATGCACTGGCCGCTCACCATGTTCTCGCACAGCGGGATCACGGCGCACACGTTTATGGGCACCTGAAAACCACATCGCTCATTTGCGACAAGGGTGACATAACTCAAAATTCACCAATTTTAGTGTCGAATACTTTTTTGCTATAAAAACATTACGCTAAGCACAAAAAAATAAGAGCGAGAGAGATTGTGGCTTAATGCTCTGTCGCTTTGTTGGCCACTCTGTTGTTTCAAGACCACAGCATCCACAAAACATTACTCTCATTAACGAGAGAATTCTCTCATCGTCGATTTTAAATTATGACACTCTTGTCGCAAATGAGCGACATGTTTCTATCTTTATTACGACCTCCCTGGCGCAGTGAGCACTGTGGTCTTATATTTGGGAGGTCTCGAGTTCGATTGCCGGCGGGGACAATTTGGGAATTTATAATTTGTAAATTTTCTCTGGCCTGGTCTGGTGGGAGGCTTTGGCCGTGGCTATTTACCACCCTACCGTCGAAGACGTCTAACTTTACTAGGCGCTGCACAGACACTTTTGTATCTTGTATTGTGCTATATCAAGTAGAACTATGGTGTTACCTATCAAAAGTATTGTTAAAGTGTTTACCTGTCAAAGGTATTGTTGATAATGTTACCTGTCAGAGGTATTGTTGATTATGCTACCTGTCAACAGTATTGATGAAGTGTTACAAGTTACTTGTGAATATTTTATAAGACGTAGACACTGTTGGTATCCATTGTTTTCACCTCAAACACAAGGATTGCCAATCATAAATATTGTATAAACACAAACGGTTTCCTGTGACAGTGTCCTATGTCAACAGTCGTAATAAAAAACTGTCTGCACTTGCGCAGCGCTTAAGTTGTCAAAAAGTAGATTAAATTTTTAACAACTAACAAAGTTGCTGGATTAGATTGAATATACCGCAAGCTACGTGATATACCATACAGATTTTTCTAGCAGATTAGGTATTTCTCATACACCTTCAGTTCGGCGAGCGCGCGCAGCGTAGCTAGTGTGACGGCCGCGCCCGCCATGCTGCCGCGCATCTCCTGCATCAGCTCGGGCCGCTTCAGGCACATCCCGCCGCTGCAACAACGTGGGGTCTCACACACTACCCATCCCGTCCAGTCATGACCACGGTTCAAGCGACTAGATCGAAATATCGACAGTTCCAACGGAAATTTTTATCGTGTTACAGACCTACGTATCCGTATAGCACAATATAATGATACTTTTGACAGGTACTGCCATAGTGGTATCATTATTATTAGTATTGTTGTAGGCGTTACCTGTCAACGTAATGTTGTAGGCCTTACCTGTCCACCTAATGTTGTAGGCGTTACCTGTCAACCTAATGTTGTAGGCGTTACCTGTCAACGTAATGTTGTAGGCCTTACCTGTCAACCTAATGTTGTAAGCGTTACCTGTCAACGTAATGTTATAGGCGTTACCTGTCAAAGGTATCGTCGGAGGCGTTACCTGTCGAAGGTGATGCCCTTGGCAGCGAGCAGCACGGGCGGCGCGTCGGGCGCGGGCGTGTACTCGCACTGCAGGAACAGCGGCGCCTCGCACGAGCCGCGCGCCACGGCCAGGAACGCCTCCATGCGCTGCGTCTCGATCCACGCGCGCTCGAACGCCGTCACGCGCACGCCCAGCGGGCACAGCACGTCCAGCGCCGCCTGACCAGATCATAATAATGGGGAGAGTCCTAAAATGCTATTTGACCTCATTCCGCCCTCTTTTCTAGAACCCTATTTGTGATAATGAACTGAACGCCAGGTACCTGTGCGAGGTCGACCGGCGTCATCTTGTTGGCGGGCATGTCGGACAGGAACCGCGCCCAGTTCTGCGCGCGCCCCAGCACGGCGCCCTCCGCCCACAGCTCCGCCCCGCCCGCCTCCCCCGCGCCGCCCGCCCCGAACAGCGACAGCTCCGGCGTCACGCTGCGAGCGCCGCACGACTTGAACTCTTCGAATCTGGATACAAAAATTCGCAAAACAAAAAAAAATTTTATTGAAAAATCAAATTAAAGTGCGTGACGTACCTAATAATAGTAATAATCACTGTCAATTCTAGACTTGCCTTTACACAAATTTAAGAAATCTATAAAAACTGTACTTGCGAGAACGGAACCTTCTCATACGGCCTCTGTTGTGAAAGTTTGAATGTTTCGATGTTTGTCACCTTTACCACATACAATGATTTTGAAAATCCCGCGGGAACTTTAATTTCCCGGAATAGAACGTAGTCTGTCACTCTCCAGGTCCTCGGCTAACTATAGGTACCCATGCAAAGTATCACGTCGATCCGTTGCTCCGTTGCAGCGTAATCGAAGGCCGAACCAACGAACAAACGCACTTTTGCATCACATCACACTAATACCTATTATAAAGGCGAAAGTTTGTATGTGTGTGTGTGTGTATGTTTGTTACTCCTTTACGCCACAACGCATGAACCGATTTGGCTGAAATTTGGAATGAAGATAGCTTATTTCCAGGATTAAAACATAGGCTACTTTTTACCCCGGAAAATTAAGGAGATCCCGAGGGAACCAAAAAACCTTTATCCACGCGGACGAAGTCGCGGGCATCATCTAGTTTATAATATTAGTTAGGATTATTTATCACCTCCACGCGGCGAGGTGCGCGGCCTCGGCGGCGGCGTCGGCGGCGGCCGCGCCGTCCACGGCCACGTGCGTCGCACCGCGCGCCGCCAGCTCCCGCACTCCCGCGCCCGCCATCGCGCGCACGTTCTCCTGCGATCACAGCGACGAACAAACACGCGCGCTCGCGAGAGACCCATCGCCGAACCCAACTCGGCCGGGCAGCGTTCGGGAACTTTCAGAGATTCCGAAATCCCTCAGTGCCAAAAATGTGTTTTGCCAGCGAAGACTTATGGATGCGAAACAAAATAGTAACACGAAAACCACAAAGTTACATCGGTAATAGGCGTCTTATACTCAATATCCCCGTCCCTGGAGCTAAAGCACGCGGCCGTCCAAGAAAACCCAGCACTTTCTTGGATCGCCGCTAGTCTTCTACAGAGTTTCACCAGATTCCACTGAGTGGTTCTTTAGATCTTTGGGGCCTCCATAGAAACGTTATACGACTGAGTGTTATACCTCTTTTCGATAGTCATTCGATTTTTGCAGATCTTAGCAAATATTTACCTAGGCATAGGGCGATTGCATTAGGGGGATCGTACCGCTGTTGAAACAGCAACTTCCTAAGAACTAGACACATTCAGCATAGCTACTTATTTATTGTGCTTACATAAACATATAGGTATCCAGAGGACGCGCCCAACGTAGGGACGGAAGAGGAAGGAAGGAGCTTATCTGTAAGAGGTTTCGTCCTACCCTGGTCTCGTCCAGGTGCTCGAGCGTGTTGTAGCCGGGGTCCTTCTGTCCCAGCGCCGCCAGCGCCACCGGCCCGAACTCCGGCACCACGTCCGTCACCACGAACGCCTTGCCCAGCTTCAGCTCGCACGATATCCTGTTCAAATGAGCATTAACTATTTAGTAAATTCTGATACTTGCCCGAGACTCCGTACACGTGGATGAAGGATTTTGGATTCCCGCGGGAACAAAGGTACTAAAGGTACACATATAGTACACCCCGAGGAGGCTATACTCATTCCAGCCAAGAAAGTGCTGCTGGTCCTGGCGGCAACGAGTATCGGCGAGGAAATATGAATAGTGGCGAGCACAATAGATCGGCGACGGTCAACGTACTACAGGGCCTCAGGACCTGCATAACCGCATAAGAAGATGAAGATGAAAGGTACTAGGTATAGGGGAAAGGTACTCACTCGTTCAAGTATCTGCACAGTTTGCCGCCACTCTTCGCGTTAACCTCTTGGGCGGCGGGCGTCAGCTCGAACTTGTCGCCGCTCTCGTAAACGCCTAGCACGAGACCGCTCTGAAATAACACATTGAAGCAACTAAGTATCTAGGTATAACACGCGGTACCTAATCGATTGATATATTCACTGTCGCGAGTAAAACTTAAATTAGTGGCATTCCTTTATTTGTTTTGTTATTTAACTGGTTTAGTTGTAAGTTTTGCCATCCTGCGCCAATTTATTTTTTCAATTACGCAGCAGCGGATCAACGGATAGATGTGATTCTTTGCTGGGTGTAGTAGGTAGAGGATCCGGAGTGACATAGGCTCTGACTAGGTGACTCTTTATCCCAGAAAAACAAAGGGTTTCCAAGAGATTTGTAGATTTCACTCCAAGAGGGCTAAATCTAGTTAAAAACTGGGGCAAAAGCTAGTTAATTAATTTAATAATTTAATAAAATTAATTAGGTACCTTACCTTATTTCCTTCACTGCCACTGGTCTGCACATCTTTGTGTTTTTCTTCTTCACCAGTGTTCTTGCATTCACTATCAGCAACACCACTACAATTCCTCACACATTGTATTCTACTAAAATTTACTCTGTTATGAAATGTATGAATACGCCGAAATAATTTACCAAAAATCATTGTAAAAATAATATTGAATTTTATTTTATAAAAAAAAGCTTTGTAAAAATTGGTTTTATAATAAAAAAATTATGCCTACTAGATTAGGTTTACTAAAAGTTAATTTTGAATTTAGAATTTAATAGTCATGTAGGTATAATAATATGTATAAGTATGTGTAAAAAACAAGTATATTTTTACAATACGATAATACTTATATGTATAGGTACAAAAATATAACTTATTTTTATATTACTAAACAAATAATTATCCTTATATTATGTGTTTTGATTAAATATCCATTTTCTTTAATGATGAAGGAAAACATCATATGGAAACCTACAAGACCAAATTCTCTAAAATAATGTGAAAGGTATGTGAAGTCTGCCAAGCTGGTGGACTATGACCTAAACCTCATTTGAGAGAAGACCTGAGCACAGTAGCAGGCCAGCAATTAGTTAAAATTAGTGAACAACTAAACAATAAAAATAGAGCCTGTGTAGCCTAACATTTTGGCTGCCCAGTTTGGAGCTAAGCTGTCACCATGGCTCCAACGCTGTGATAAAAGTTACAATCAATGCTTCATCATCTTTTATTACCAATATTAATCTTAAAACTCGTTGTTTTCGGCACATGCCTTATCGTCAAAGAAATCCTCGTTTCCCGAGGCACTGTTACACCTTTAACATATTTATCAGAACACATATTTAAATTTAAAATAGAACCATCTAATAAATCTTCGTTTACCTCATCAATACTATGTAAATAATAATCAAATAGTTTATCTTTCAATACTAATAAACTTCTCGGTTCTAATAAAAATGAGAAAATAGGTTTTAACACAGCATCTTCAGTCGACATGGGTTCTAGGAACTTCAAAACTGTGTGAGAAGCGATAGATATAGTTGTTATGGTTGGATAAAATAATGATCCGTCCAAATGAGGCAGGATACCTTGCCCAGGTAAGTATTCATTGACTAGAACATGGTTAGGCTTATTTCCATTCATTAGGTTTAAGGAATGAATACGGTTAAGGTATTTTTGCAGCCAGGAAGGTATTTCCTCAGCTATCATGCCTTTGTTGTGAGGGATTCCACCCCAGTTCTGTAACCTTCTGTTGGATAGCTGCGTCCATTTTGGTTTAGGAGATGCATAGATATTAGACATAATGTACTTTTCTTCCTCCTGTGTTATGAACTCTGGTACATAGTATGCTGTCAGCTCTGCCTGCAATAAAAAAAACAACATTTTTACCCTAGTGTTAAGTTCATGTGTGAGAAAAATTGGAGAATTTTGAAATGATTTAAGTAGTTTAGTTAGCGAGGTTAGTTTACTTGATTTTAGTTTACTTTAACTCATTTATTGTAAAGGTACTTCGAAGTTACAAATCCAGTCTTTGTTTGAGACTCATTCAATTAATAGACGCTTTCACATTTCGATTGAGGGTTTAAGATAGCAATGTGCCCTATCACATCCTAATCAAATAACAATTGCCATCAGGGTTAAGCGTGTATATATATTTTACAGTCGGAGCAACAATACTTAAAACGCACTTGAAAGGTTTAAGTTGCCTGCGGATACTTAATTAAAGCTTAGACGAAAACATTTTCTGCAATACGTAATTCACGATTAGCCTGGATCCTAGTCCTTTAAGGAGAATATTTTAAGTAACAGATATTGTATAAATATCGAAAGAGGGCATCTTTCGATTGCTCATATTTAAGTACATTGATATTAGTTAAGTATGTAGTATCTACATCAAATAAACTAGAATACGCACTTACATTGGTAATTCTACAATTTTCAATATTAAATACATGGTTCAGCATCTTTTGTGATAAATTTATTTAATTTTTATAGTCAAATTTTAATAAAGTTTCATTATTGTTTAAATGTTTACAAGAAATATTTTTTTCACTACATACTAATAGCAGGGTTGCCAACTCCTAAAAAAAATTAGCCCTAACATCAACATGAAATACCCCTAAATAACCCTAAATGCAATATTCAAAAGCCCCAAAAAAATCCCTGTATCTTGTTACCATTCAAGGCTAATGTTTAAATGAGTTTCCCGTTTTATTGAGGTAAATAAAAATAATATAACTTAATTTTAATTACATCATTCGGCAGAGGCGTAACTATACCGTTTGAGGCCCGTGGCAAATTCATCGGATGGGGCCCTCCCTCCCCCAATATAAATAAGCTCAACCAATGAGATAACATTTTTTTATTTTATAATAAATCACTACGTGAAGTAGGTACATACAATTGCAACGTAAAAGCGACATTTTCCCGAGCGAAGTGAGCGCGAAATTTTTTATGATTGCATTACGGCACTTAGTAGTCCATACTTGGTACCTACAATAAAAATGTAAAAGTGATATTTTCGCGAGCGAAGCGAGCGCGAAATTTTTTATGATTGCATTACGGCACTTAGTAGTCCATACTTGGCACCTACAATAGAAATGTAAAAGTGACATTTTCGCGAGCGAAGCGAGTGCAAATTTTTTTATAATTGCATTACGGTACTAAGTAGTCCATTCTTGGCACCTACAATAGAAAAGTAAAAGTGACATTTTCGCGAGCGAAGCAAGCGCGAAATTTTTTATGATTACATTACGGCACTTAGTAGTCCATACTTGGCACCTACGAGTGCAATCGAAACGTAAAAGTGATATTTTCGCGAGCGAAGCGAGCGCGAAATTTTTTATAATTGCATAACGGCACTTAGTAGTCCATTATTGGCATCTATAATAGCAACGTAAAAGCGACATTTTCGAGAGCGAAGCGAGCTTGAAATTTTTTATGATTGCATTACGGCACTTAGTAGTCCATACTTGGCACCTACAATAGAAAAGTAAAAGTGACATTTTCGCGAGCGAAGCGAGCGCAAATTTTTTTATAATTGCATTACGGTACTTAGTAGTCCATTATTGGCATCTACAATAGCAACGTAAAAGCGACATTTTCGCGAGCGAAGCGACCTCTAAAAATTTTATGATTACATTGCGGCACTTAGTAGTCCATACTTGGCACCTACGAGTACGATCGAAACGTAAAAGCGACATTTTCGAGAGCGAAGCGAGCTTGAAATTTTTTATGATTGCATTACGGCACTTAGTAGTCCATACTTGGCACCTACAATAGCAACGTTTTTTTATTTTGCACTACGCCATGTCTACTACATAGTCCTGTACTTTTGGCGCTTGAGACCCTGCGCTTGTATGCGCCGCACACCCGGCATCGTAGGTAAAATCGGCCCTTCAAACTATTTAGCTATTTATTTATAACTATTTATTGGGGTACCTATATTCGGTAATTAATTAGATATTTTATAAAATTTTAAAATATGTGTTTATGGACCTAATGACATTTAGGTACCTATACAAATATGTATCTTTTTAATTTCTGTAAGACAAATAAAAATTTTGGCCCCAAATCTACCGCCCCTAAAATCTGCTGCCCTAGGCTCCAGTAAATTCAGCCTTTTGGTAAATCAATTTACTGTGCGTAACCTTTCTTGTCCCAAAGAATTTAGTTTAACTTTATATCAATTTTAATTTTGAAAATGATCGCTCGGCACTAGTGCCGACTACGGCTAGCCGTAGCCACAGGAATGGCTATAAATGTTAGGATCATCTTGTGCTTCTGGCTCTCTCTGACCGGGGCCCCTTCCGGCTGGGGCCCGTGGCATTTTGCCGAAATCGGTTTCGTAATTTGTTTTTCACTATATTATAATATATCGAAAAAGCGTGTTCAACGCTAATGTATTGAAATATTTTCAAAACGCTTTAGCTAAAACGATTTTAAGCATATTATTCCGAAATATCATAGGCGTTTTGCTTTATTTACTCGTTTTGGTCAGTCAATTATGTGACGCTTGAAAATTTTTTTATGCCCCTAAAAATAGCCCTAAATTTTTTTGGGCCCTAAAAAATCCCAACAAGCAAAATTCCGCCCTAAATTTGGGGCTAAAAGCCCTAAGTTGGGAACCCTGACTAATAGTTTTTTTGAAGTGTGATAAAATGACTGACGTTTACGGCATTTGATATTTGACTTCTGTCAGTGTCAACACAACGATGACAGAGGTTTGACAACTTTGCAGATTAAAATAATATTAGGGGGAAAACGCAGTATCAACTATTTGAACGTTATTGCCTAACCAAAAAAATAAAAAAACTGGCTAAGTGCGAGTAGAACTCACACACGAAGGGTTCCGTGCCATTGTAACAACGATTGTTAAGGTCAAGCAAAACGCGCCGAAAAAATCACGTTTCCCTATTAATTATTTTTAATTTTATTTTTAGAGGATCGTCCTTTTTTATTTGTTGTTATAGAGACAAATAGTTATATACATTTTGTTACAGTAACAAGTAGGTATCTGTTAAGTAAGTATCCTATTATCGTAGACAGAGAAGACATAGACCCAGTGACGATTTCTTTCTCACTCACACTAAAAAGAGAGCAGAAATAAAGTTATTAATGTGATAAACAGAGACGCAGCTACCCAATTTTTTGTCCCTCATCGTGTAACCAGTTTTTTTCAAGGTCGCCACACTTTTGTGCGAAACAAACTGACAATTAATAAGAAAATTTAGTATCTATGTGTGTTGCCAGCTTTAGGTACCTATACAATGTCCCGATTTTCCCTATCCTACTAATATTATAAATGTGAAAGTTTGAATGTATGTATGGCCATCCATACATACATTCATCCTGAAGTTTCGTTCGAATATCCAACGACCAGTCGAGAACTGTTGGCGATCTTAAGAATTATTTTATTTGCAAAGTTCTTAATTTTTAAAGCCATTTTTAAATAGCTAGAGGCAGACTTTTTATGTTTTTTTTAATAATTATTAACTTAAACTATGAAGAGTTGCAGTTTTATACGACTGCCTGAAAAAAGGAATATACTGTTAATTTCATTAATGATGATTTTGATGACTAAATATACAATTTTTGTTGCTTTTAATTCAATAGCATTACTCGATCGAAGGAAAATTTTAACTGTTCTTTACAAATTATTTTGTGTAACATTCTTACTAGTAACGAAAAAAATTTTCCTTTGTGTTACATACATCTTTTTTCAAAATGACTCACATATGCTAAATTTCTATTCGGCATTTCAATATTTTTTTTAAGGAGCAAATAATTATCTAGTGAATTGGTCCTATGAAACTACATTAAAAAACTTTAATATAAAAAAAATATTTTTAAAAAACCGACTTACGTATACAAACTAAAATTATTTTATACTTTTAAGTGGTGGTTGAAGTTAATATTGTGTGCAATAAAGAATAATAAATTCTTTATTGCACACAATATTAAGATATATGTAAAAAATAGAAGCTTACCCTAATAGGTATGTCTCTCCCAGACAACCTTATATGGGTAGGTATGTTATTTAAAAAATAAAACAGTCTGCATCTGTTTTGTCGTTTTATTTAAAAATCCTGGGAAGAATTTTCCATCTAATTTGGGGTAACAGGGGAGTGCAGTTATTGTGGCAACATTAAATTCAAACTTGTCATGTGACGTCATCGTTACGTCATGTTATCTCTATTTCAGTCGCGGTTACACAGTACCTTCGTCTATTGTCTTCTCTGTCTACGACTATTATGGTTCGTGAGATACAACCCGCTGACAGACAGACGGACGGCGGACTGCGGAGGTTTATTAATAGGGTGCCGTTGATACCCTTTGGCTACGGAACCCTAAAAATTATGTTATACGAATACACACTATCAACTAATAAACAGCGTTTAATTTTGCTTAAATTTTTTTAAATTTCAACACCATTTCATTCGATTCTTTTAAGTTTAATTTTTTAAATATAATAACAATTGTACAATAAATAAATTTAATATTTAGTTATCGCAACTAATTAAAAACATATTTTATTAAAATTATATCAATGACATTAACTTAGGACAAGACATTGTCGATTGCAATAACAAAACATGTACAGCTATCTTTTTGACAGAAGTGGACAGGCGATAAAAATGTTATTTGTTAAGTATTTTTTTGTAAATATCGTATAAATTGGTGAATGTAGAATGTAAATAATATGGGTGGCTGCATCGGAATAACTAGGAGTAGAAGTGGACCCATCGAGGACTCATCGGGTACTGTGTCACGGCCTAATTCGGGTAGGTCATTCGATCGTTTGACCATTTCGGCCTTTCTGTCGCCGTGGAGACTCGCCTTACATATTTAATATCTGTCTTTGTTTCAGGCGGCCTACGGAAGAACCAGTCGTTGTGTCACGAGACAATTCGTTGGAAGTCGGACGTGCCTTTGACCGAGGGTCAGTTGCGAAGTAAAAGGGATGAGTTTTGGGATACGGCGCCCGCTTTCGAAGGTCGGAAGGAGATCTGGGACGCGCTGCGGGCGGCGGCGGTGGCCGCTGAGGCCGCCGACTTCCAGCTCGCGCAGGCTATCCTGGATGGAGCCAGTGTGTCCGTGCCTAATGGATACCTCACTGAATGCTATGATGAATGGGGGACCAGATACCAGGTAGCCCACTTATAGTTTTCCTGCTAACTTGAGCAAATTTTTGAGGCTTCTAAGATTTGTAGTGCCTTCCCCATATAAAAAATTGTAACATGTAGGTGTTTTGACGTTTGATATTTATGTACCCAAGAAACAATACAGTTTGAGTAACAATTTAAGTTTTCACACTTTGTATCTTCTTAGATATGCTAAAATTATTCATAAACAACTACCTATTATGCTTTTATATGCCAGGAGAGTTTTTGCAAATTATTTGTATTTAGTGTTGTTGATTCAACCTCTCAACCTGCACTCTCTAATAGATAATAATCCATCTCCATACATATTATCCCAATAAGAAGCATGATGACATCTAGCAATGAAATAAAAAAAAATTGAAAGTGCATTTAACCTTTACCAGTTCACAATATTCAGAAGAATATTTCTATTTGATAAAAGGAATATGGAAAACTCCTGGCTCTAAGCAAGCTTTGGTTACCTATATTAGGCAAAACTGGTGCATGTACCCCTGTATAAAGAATATTACAAAATATATACTATACAATGTTTAGTATAATTAATTCAACATAACATGATTACACAAATAACTACAGGAAAATCATTAAAAATAATTACCATTGCTATTGATAGTGTTACAAATAATAACTTATAATAATTGAATCTGTCTCAACATACTTTTTTATATTATTTAAATCATGAATATAGTATGGTAAGTGGGTATGCTAAGTATTTCATTATTTTGGAATCAACTGCATCTTAAATGCAATAAATGACTTTAAATGAGGTTGTGTGACCTAGTTTTTAACTCCTTTCACCTTAACTGGTTTTTTCAATGATTCAGCTTAAAAGTTAAACACATATTTCCTAAAAATGTTTTACTTAATACCATGGGTGTTGCAATGGTGGGCAGGAGACAGTGCTTGCTTTTGCCTGGTTTGGTCTTCGGCTTTAAGTTTATTTAAAAACTGCATGTGACACATAATGTGGCAAGTACAAAGATAGACTGGGAGAAAATGCTTTAGCATTATGTCCACCTTTTGTACTATGTAGTGTTAATAAAGCTAACAAAAATAAACAGATTTCACCCTACAAAACAAGACAAGCCCGAGGAAAAGGAAATGTAGGAAACACTAAATACATTTTAGTTTAATAACTTGTATATAAATTAATAATAGTTGAAAATAAGACTTCAGTTTGTGATTTTTTTTTTATCAAGAATTCAAGAATATTTTATATGAGGTTCCCACTGAAAACCAGCGCTGCAGCTTGCTGCAGCAAGATGCTGATTGGGGACCCTTTTTGATCATATGCGAATATTTTTTCTTTATTTTACTTGACTAAGAATTGTATTAATCAAACAAAAACTATTTTCTTTCTTTATTCTTTTATGTCTTTACCCAATCTAATCCCATGATATTACGAAGCTAACAAATAATTATTGATAATACTTTATATGCCCCTCTTAAGCAGTTGACAACGAGGAAAGTTGTACAATTGTTCCTTATTAAATTGTTCTAGGTACCAATATACTGTTTATCAGCGCCGATAAACATGGTGAAAGAGGCGAGCGGGCGCGACTCGCCCGCCGAGTGCTCGGAGCCCGTGGACGGCGGCGCGGCCCTGGCGCTGCGGCTACGTCTGTCCACGGGCGGGCCCGACCTCGACCTGCCCGTGTGCGCTCGGCACACCATTGCGCACTGCAAGGCGAAGTTGCATGTGAGTACAGTGCGTCTCTCTGCATTGTATTCCTCATTGCTGAGAATCGTGACCTTCCATTAAATCTGAATCAACTCGACTAAGAAAACGAGATCTCAACTCTTTGGTTTAATGGTTATGCTTAGATGTTACTAACTGTTTCCGGAACTGTCCGCATAACATGCTCTATAAGTCACTGAGGGATGGAATAGGCCAAATTTGGACACTCAACATGCTTACCCATTCAGTTACCAACTAGGGTCAACTTTGTTCAACCTACATAATCATTAACATAGATGCATTTTCGCTGCAACTGTAGTTATGGCTTTTACAGTGCCACAAGTATCTTTTAGCACATGACCTAAGTCAGAACTCGGAACTAAGCTGTGATTTTAAGAAACATGATTGTATCACAGGATATTGTATTTGCTGTTAGCACTCACGCCCTCTGTTAATACGATCCGAATGCCAAGAGAGTGTATGTATGTGTGTGGGTGTGTGCTTCCGTGCTTCTGTTTGTTTTTGGAAAGGATGTTTGAAATGTTTACTCGTCCTGTCAGATGAGTTTAAACCAAGGGTCAGAGTCAGACTGATCGTTTTTGTGGTGTGGTCAGGCGCAGGAGAGCATATCGCCGTGGCGGCAGCGCTGGTTCTACGGCGGCAAGCTGCTGGGCGACAAACTGCTGGTGGAGGAGGCGCGCATCACGCCGGGCTACGTGGTGCAGGTCATCGTGGCCGACGCCGAGCCGCGCCCGCCCAGCTAGTCGCACTCGCGTTCACACACAGGCAGGTGATTCTGAAGGTCGTGTGCCGTGTACCGTGTGCTCAGGCGCAGGAGAGCATATCGCATCGCATATGGAGTGCTGATGGAGGAGGCACACATTCGCCAGGCTACGTGGTGCTATAAGCGTCTAACACATGCGTCTTATCTGACGTATAAAACTGTTGCTAACAGAGTAATCAACGTGTGTACCATAGTAACTTCTGTATTTTCTTCTTGAAGAAAAGAATGATGACATCTTTTGCAAACTCTACATCATAATCTGACACTACAATTAAAAATTCTATGCCCTGGATCTAAACAGATGAGGCAGACCTTATTATTCTTAGCCTTATTGCAATGTAGGTTTCATTTTCAACAACTCTGCAATGACTCAATGTATGTTCTCCTTGCACAACAATCAAGTCTTACACACTGTCTGTAGTCGAAAAGAGTAATGATCGCTTTTTGTCAGAAGAAAAACCTACCAAATTCTGATGATGATAATGATGATGTAATATAAGAGAAGATTAACATCATAAAATCTTTAATTTCCAGGATAAACCAATCATTGAAAGAAAATCCCAGCGCTGCGCTGACTTGCGACCCGAACGAGACTGGCTTCACACATATTCTAAACACTGTATCATACTCGTAGATTACTATTCTATAAAATCGTTTTTTCCTAAGATCACTTAAATGGTAAAAAAATCGCAGAAACGCGTATGTAGCATACGTCATACTAGTCGACTGCTTCATTGATCTATTGGTTCGACTGCGAATACCGAGGCCCTGGCTTTGATTCTCTGGTCTGATCAAAAATAACCATGATTGAAATTTTCTATCAAGAAATTCTCAGTACCGGCTGGATTCAGGAAGTTAGGGTTGTGTTACTGCCTTGCCTCGTAGAGCCCGTAAAGTTCTTGTTCGTCCTGATCTCTCTCCGTTCGTGTCTGATTTTCGTCCGTTGGACGTGCACCTTTGTTTGTGCTGTCTATGGATATTGGCGGCCGTGGCCGAACTCAGACATCATTATAGCGTATTAAATATGAAACCATGATGCGAGTGAACCAAGACGTTCTATTGCGTCGTGTTGCGTCGCTTAGATGTTTCTCCGTAACGTTACCTGCGATTGGTTTACTTTTAAGTGAGCCAAGGAAAAATAGATTACACGGATTATTCGTGTAACTGCTAATATAAGTTAAATTTTAGTCATTATTCTACTTTTATCATTTTTTTTATATATCATGAAAACGTTATAACTAAATCGCTAGATCTACCAGTCTAGTAATATTGTAAGAGAAGACAGTGCTTACTCTTACATATGGTTATAATTTGAAGCCATTATACTATTATAAATTATAAATTATATTATATATTTCAGTCTTGGGAAACTGCAATTTAATAAATAAACGATAACAATATAAGTTACAATACATCATCAACGGTGCGTGCGCATTTTCAAATTCTTAAATTATTTGTCCAATTGATTAGAGGGAAATGTAAAGGGGTTCCCAAAGGTTTTTATCAAGCCTCCCAACTACCGAAAAGGCCTTTGCCCCGCCTCGTAGCCACGCCACGCAATCGTAA
The DNA here is from genome assembly GCA_933228805.2 of Hipparchia semele. NCBI lineage: Eukaryota > Metazoa > Arthropoda > Insecta > Lepidoptera > Nymphalidae > Hipparchia > Hipparchia semele. Next base: position 14,020,164 of record OW121720.1, on the reverse strand, counting down.
AATACAATAAGGGTAATTAAGTCCAAAAAATTTTTTTTACATTGTCTAATAATGAAAAGGTAATGAAAAGTCAACGCGACTTCTGGGATCGGCAAAAAAATGCACCGCTATGCGCCCATGCCCACCTTTTGCATGTTTTTGTACACCTTAGTGGAGCACGTCCCCCACTTTGAAAATCACTGGTATAGCATGTTTCTCAGTAGTTACATTGCTCTTTGCCGTAATAACGGGTAAAGTAAAAATCTCAATTGTTCTCTGAAAGCATTAGATCTAGCGATTTAATTCATGATGCGTTCACGTGCACAAATGCTCGACGTTGTTTCGTTGAACGCGTATTTGCATGGGGATAGGAGTATACCCTTCATAAGATGCAACTATAGCAAAACACCTATCATATATTTATACACAGTTCTTTGTTTCTAACTTTCTACACTAAATTGTCACGGCTAAGTATATCTGCCATCAAACTCAAACTTAAAATTATTTATTTTATTTAGACCAACTTGTGGCTCTTATGACAAGTCGAGAGTCTACCACCGGTTCCATATCAATTATTTATCATTACATTGGAGGTGATTCGGTTATACACTCCAAACTAAATTTAATTGACAAGTCAAAAAGGTCTACTCTTTTCACAATAATTCCTAAGGATATGAAAGAGATTGTGTACAACCGGATCAGCACCACTGTCTGCTAAAGAGACCTAATGATTTTAATTTGTCATTATAGTTTAAATTTCTATGTAGTCTGCGACGTCAAAGCCCAAGAAGCAAAAACATAAAAAGCCGCCGGCAAGTTCGCAACTAAATGGAACCATTCCAGTGCGGTTTCTTTTATTTGCAACTTGATTCATATTTCTCTGTATTGTAACATATACTATCGCGCATAGAATTCCGAAGGAGTTCTGCCGTTATATTTCCCCATCATGTTATATATTACCAGCAATGCGCATTGCAGCGAAATTCCGCTTGTTCCCATCCTAACACTGTTACGATGGATCTAAACCGTATCTAGTAGTGAGCCTTGTACCTAGTGCTGCGATGCAGACCTGTACATATAGCAATTGCTTTACAAGGGTATATTAATATAAATAACTAATATAACGTTTATAGAATATGCTTCTCGGTTTGCCAGATTTTGCATTCGTTAAAAATTATACTTAATGTTTTTTGCACCACATTTTCAAAAAAATATGTATTAGTAATTATTATTATTATTTATTTATTTACTTGTATACAATGTATTTGCAATTAGATTAGATTTATATTTTTTAAATGGTGCAAAAGGTGTTAAGAATGTAAAAATATAAATTTAATTTTGTTTTAAATAATATAAATTATATTTCGTTCAAAATATACATCATCAACTTTAAATATTAAGTCCTATTAAACATCAAAATTTAGGCCACTACATTTTTTGTAAATTATATTAAAACGGATTTTAGATGTATTCTAATTTACTATATTTATGTAAAATTGCCCCAATTTTATAAGTATTTATATTTTTATAATTCTAAAACCGCCTGTGTTTAAGAATTTAAAATACTTAATTGTTTTAACCGAATAGTCGTATTTGTTTATATGTGTTTCACTGCCATATTCATGACTCAATAATTTTATATTTTTCCTCCAACACGTGCGAAATTCCGGACGGAATATCGGACATTCTTAGTACTTCTACTGATATGCGTCGATCGGAATTTCATTATATTTTTATGTGTGTAAGTGACTGTTTGAGAGATAAGAGGTGACAGAAGGCTAACAGAAACAACCGCAAAACAGGACCTCCTTCTTTCGCAAAAAGCGCAACTTTGACTACTATAAATGCGAATGCGATTCAGCAATATTGCGCGCCATAGAAATGCGTCAAATCGGTTGTAGGTTTGGTTTCTACCTTCATTTATGTTTCTGCAAGTTTTTCACAATTTTAACTTATTCGTTACCCAGTGTTTAAAACTAAGCAAATTTTTTTAATGTTTATTAATGTTTAAAATTACTACACTATTACACTATTTAATTTGTCTCGGAGATTTTCTACATATGTATGATGGGAGTAGGGACTACTTAATTTTAACTACCTTTTCTACGTCAAAATCTATTAAATAAAAATAAATAACTATAATTTATTATAAAAGCAATCTATTGAAACTATATGTATTAATGACGGCCATTTTCCTTTTAGTAATCAATATTGTAAATTTTAGGTTACTATTAATATATTATAAAAAATATTTAGGTAAGTATAACGTAACATTATAATTATATAATTATTAGTAGAAACTAACTGACTAGCATAAAAAATCTTTGTGTTTACAGAACTTGAGGCTTAATTCTATATAGTATATATTGTATAATTTAAATGAATAAATAGTTGGTTACCATAGATAAATTATATTTTTTTCGTCTATGCCAAAACAGATTCAGTTATGCTATAGGGATAGTCAAAAATGTCTGAAGTACCTAAATATTTGACATTTGAGAAGTTTTTGTATGGAATTGTTCAAAATGCCAACAATTGGGGGGTTTCCCTACAAGGCCGGCCTTTAGCTACTCAGACATTTCATGCGTGTATGTATTACAATATTTACCGTAGCAATAAATAATAATAATAATTAATGCGTTGCGCCACAGCAGCGATGCCGCCCCAACGCGAATCCTTATATTGAAACTTCTAGGAGCCTTTACTGTTTTTATACCGATAACATAAAAAAATTTTAGCTTATTGTTTGGCAAAAATCTTACAAGTTACGTGATGTCACAAACTGCGTCCGACATTAAAATTTATAAATTCATCCATAGATCTTAATATGAAATAGTTGGAGATATAAAATATCATGCTAAACATCTAATGAAACTAAATAGTCTAGTTATATAACCCCATTGACAACACATATACCCAAAATACATCGACAGAATCAATTTTAAAACAATTAAAATATTTATTTACTTAATTAAGTATACAACTACGTTATTTCACATAATTATTATTATTAAAATGAATTTCCTTTAATCGACTTAGGAATTATTGTATGGTGCTATGAGGTTGATTTTTTCTCAATAATTATTACCTATTTTACAAAAAATAAATATATATCTGATGTTGGTATATACGAAATGGAATATATTACTTGTATTTATATTAATAACTCAATAACAATCAATTTAAATTGTATAATCTTTAATTTAGTCGACGTATAATAGAAAATCTTCATTAAATTAGGTATGATGAACCATTACTCGACTGAGCGAAATTACGTAGATGAATTTGTACTTCTCCGCCTGTCTGTCTGAGTATCTGTCAAAGTGTTATAACTCCCGAATTAAAGAACAGAATTACTTAAAATTCACAAATAAAAAATGTGAATCTAGGGCCTAAATCCCAATATAATATAAAAAGTTATAAAAATATTCGAGGAGGGTGTCCTATAGAAGCAAATAGAGGGGAAAAAATTATTTGCTTTTGTGTTTGCTTTCTTGTGGGGTTGAAAAGAACTTTTTAAACAAAGCACAATTTTTTGTTTAATTTTACTTCAAATATTGACGATTTGGGGGACTGAAATCAGTTAGCTATGCATTAGATATTAGTTATTACAGTATTTGTATAAAACTTTAAAGTTGTATTGCTAGATAGCGCTGACACAAAAATTGTAATTATGTATTTTGGCATTGTTTTTGGACAGTTAACAAGGTAATATCACAGGTCGCGAGGTCTTAGTTCGCAGCGAACCACTACTTTAATCTAAAGTATTGGAATGAAAACTGTTTTTCCAGTGCTTATTTTATAAATATAATACAAATTCGACGGCCCGACCGAATAATAGAGGCGTAATCGAAAAAAGTCAGCTTTACGGGAGAGTCAAAAAACCGTAAAAATATCTATCTTCTTTGCTAATTACACCTGATTAATGTTGTATATGTAATTGTTGTTGTGTGTATATAATATATGCAACAATAATCGGGTGTCAATAGCTAAGATGATAGATAATTTTTACGGTTTTTTGGCTATCCGGTAAAATTAACTTTTGTCGATTACGCCTTTATTCGGTTGGACGGTCGAAATGTTTGTCATCTGCAAAAATAGCTGTGGAATCGTCTAAAAATGTCTCTCTCACATTGTGACAGCAAGAATGCCATAAATTCTGCAAATCAGAGGCAATTGCGATCGTCACACTGATGCAATCATTTTTAGACAACCCCACAGTGCGATTGCACAATTCAATGTAATAATAAGCTATGCTCTGCTATAATTAGGGGCATATCAGTGTATGTCTACACTTATTTACTCACATGTATATACAATGGTTATGAATTCTTGAACATTTATGTGTTTTCTATTCTAAATTGTCTATATTTTTGCTTGTATATTGATTAGTATTATAAAGTTCTAATAAATTAACACGCTCAAAAGGTGCAGTTTGGACCAATTAATATATCAACATCGTAAATAAAACACAGTACAACTAATTATTATTATGCTTAGTTTTTTCAGACTGCATATTTAATTTTTGGAGATTACTAGGAATAACGGCCTATCCCACTTCTGATGTCGAAAAGCTTTAAAAAACGCTATTTTACGAGTTACATCGGTTTGAAATAGCTTTGCAGACGTACTTCATACGAGTATTTTATAATATAACTATTCGAAATAATAAATTTTATATTTTTATGAAGATCAGAAGTGAGATTTACTTTTTAATATGCTTTATTTAAACATTTATAATTAATTAATAACGACATTAATATTTTATCCACATAATTAATTTGTACCAACAAATACGGGTATAGTCCAAAATAGTGTTCACTATTTGCAACTGAAAATGACCTGATTAAAAAACATACTTAATAATATATACTTTCATCTTCATTCTAAAATTATCAAAAGCTGCGCTAAATTGTATATAAAAATTTTATGTAACTTTAAGATTTAGAAATAATACATATTATAGATCTGATATTGTGTTTATTGTTTCATAATCACGTTAATGTCTGAAAGGTATATCTAGAATGAATCTGTATCTTTTCATTTCAATGGGATTAGCACAATAATTAAAGTCCTATTTAATAAGTTAACGTTTATCATGCTCTTTATGACTTTTACGAATAGGTTTCATAGGAGTATTTTGGTTATGTGAGGTGTCATTCTAAAACTCCACATTTTCGTAATAGTTAATCATTAAAACGCGCAAAATTTCATCAAAATTAATTTGACCAGATATTATTATATAAGTAGGTACATGAATGCAAATAATAATAAATAAATAATAAAATACCAGCGCATTGCGATAACTGTATAGGTAGATCTTCTTGCTTAAAAAATATCGTGCCAAAATTACGTATTATTCATTCACGCCTTAACGTCTATTAGAATATTTAAACATTGTCTGGAAAGAATTTTCTAAAACGACTGAAAAGACGACCCGTGGCGAATGAAACATGGAATAGAATGTCTACCAACAAATTCAACCTATTTGATTGTAAATGATAAGTCACTATAAGATTTTGCGAGAAGCTCTGTTTATACAGGTTTTTAAAATTGGGTATTTGACTTGTCAAAATGTGGATATTCATTAATCACAATCAAAAAATAAATCAGTCAAAAAAACAAATAAGTTATAAACTGTTTTACTGCGACTGTATCTGTCTCTTTCTAAAACGAAATTTCTATACAGTGTATGGAGCTCTTTACCTAACAGAAACTTAAAAGCTATTATTATTAGTTATTTTCGAGACTAGTTAAGATATTAAAAAAAGAAAAATGACATTGTGTTTAAAGATAACAAAACATTTTTAGCCAAGTACCCAATTCGGATCATGATTGTAATATTAAACCTTCAAAGTATCTGTAGATAGATATACATATATATTTAAAAAAATAATTGTAATAACAAATTTTTAGTGTGTATCATGTAATCGTTTTGTATATTTTGAATTTAAATGTCTTATTTCACTGTGTTTCTATTACAAAATATGTCAACACTTTCGAACTACAGAAGTTTGTCAAGAGATGTTAAATGAACAATTGAAGTTTGGTTTTATCTTAGGTTGGGAATGCCATGCAATATGTTGACTGATAATGGTACACAATTTGAATCTACATAAAAATTAACTAAACCAAATAAGAAGAAACAAAAATAGTGCCTTCCTTTACAAAAAATGTGCAGAAAAAGACGCAACGGTTTTTAGCCTTTAAATTGGTTTTTATTTTGTATCCAGCTGGATTACCATGAATAGCTGGAATATCATCCATATTAAGAATCGCTTGTAGTATGAATGCAGTTTTACCGATTTTAATTGTGATGACAGGACAATAAAGTTTTACATTATATCAAATTATTTACAATTTTAAACTGCTGTATTCATATCATATACCTACATTGGAAGTTATTTTTTATTATTTTGGTACGAAAATCAGTTTACAATCATATAACTCGAATGTGTATTTTCACAAAGGCCAGTAATTATAACTAGATCAAACAACTCTTGATGAACTTCGATATTGCAGAATAGTTTATTAACAAACTTGTTGTTACACGGAAACTTTACAATTTATTTTTGTTTACATGTGTGTTCTCTATCATTCTAAATTATATACATTAAACTATTATTACAATATTCAGTGTGACATTTTTATCAAAATCATGCTAATTCGGTTGTGTACAAAACTTACCTTAAATGCCCAAAAAAGAAAACGACAGCTTTATGTTTATATCTACAGGCATAGGTACATTGTGGAACGTTTCTTTAACACTTATCCTTAAGTTAAAATTCCATTAAAGTAACCATTTTCTACATACCGCAAAAAACGAAAAATCATACTTAGTAATTGAGACATGACTAACAATAAATAATTAGCTTTTCAAAATCTAAGTTCTCTTGTAAGTATTTAGATGTAAATGAAGTGTCATCCTTTTCATAATAGTCGTCAAGAAAAAGGCAGCATGATATCAGTACTGTCAATGTAAATAGCGGACTGAAAACTGATAGGTCGCAGGTTCGATCTCCACCCGTTGCACTATTGTCGTACCCACTTCTAACACAAGCTTTCAGCTTATTTGGAGAGCAAAGGAGAATATAAGTCAAGTTCAGCTCGGTTAATATTTAAAAAAAAAGTAAAATAAGTAGTTTAGCATACAACCGAATTAGTACCACTGTATGGCCATATAGACAAGTGATTGTCTCCGTTTTGTACATAAACAATAGTAGAGTGTGTAAGCAATAATAGCATTTTAAATTTTCAAATAAAATCACTGTGAATAACTTTATATATATTTTTTTTGTTTTCTTGGAACTCCCAATTAGTGGCGGATTTAAGATATTGGTTCGGAAGGGAGAGAGTAAGGGCCGATCTACACCGGAATGGCAGCGGCGCGGCGAGAACTTTCAGTGTGAAATAATTTTAAAGTTTATCTACATAATCGCTAAAGACCAAAAGCGCGTGGCCGCGTGGCCTTTTCAAGAAATACTGGTCTTTAGCGATTATGTAGATAAAGTTTAAAATTCTTTCACACTGAAAGCGCTCGCCGCGCCGTTGCTGCCATTCCGGTGTAGATCGGCCCTTACTCTACTCTTAGCTGGCTCAAGACCCTCCCGAATTCCGGTGTAGATCAGCCATAAGAGCCTTTATCACGGTAAACACTAAAACAGTAAAAAAAATCACTAAACATTTATTTTGCGCATTGAACGCACAGCAAGTCACTTCGGATAACTGCAGGACTGTCTAAAAATGATTGGCTGAACTTATGGCCGGTGATGGATTGCTCATAATGAATGAATGAAACCTCAACGAAAATATATAAAAGTGTGCATAAAATTAAATAAAAAACAGGTTCATTTGTAACAAACTCATTTACTTATTAACTTAAAAAACTAAACTCCATTTAAGACTACTTTCTTATAATACAAATGCATAGAATTATACAACAAAAATAATTACTTACGCAAAACAGCCTACGGTGCAGTCAAATTATTTTTCACCGCGAACATTACCACAAATCCTATATGGCGGCATATTGAATTTATAATGACGTTACTTAATACCCATTCTTGATAAGTGGCAACTTAAATATTTAACAGATAACCTTAAAAAACAGAAATGACTATTGCACATACTGTTGGTAGCAAAAAATCGCAATAGGATGCATTTCTCAAACAAATAACATGAACATGTCGCTCATTTGCGACAAGAGTGACATAATTCAAAATCGACGATGAGAATTCTCTCGTTAGAGAGTAATATTTTGTGGATGCTGCGGTCTCGAAACAACACAGCGGCCAACAAAGCGACAGAGCATAAAGTCACAATCTCTCTCGCTCTTATTTTTTTGTGCTAAGCGTAATGTTGTTTTTATAGCAAAAAGTATACATTTTCGACACTAAAATTGGTGAATTTTGAGTTGTGTCACCCTTGTTGCAAATGAGCGATGTGTCTCGCGGCTGTGGTAGTGTGTGTGTGGTACTTTAAGTAGAAAGCCACAGTGACAGCCACGCCACAAGGCGCCGCGTGGCATCACTCTATTCTCATTGGTAACTCCAGCAGCAGTCAGTGAGTAGGTCTTACACGATCCTACTGCAGTCTCGTTATTTAGGGATATACTTGAGCAGCTTGACCTCGTGCGTGAGCCAGATGGCCAGGCTCAGCAGCACCAGCGAGCCGGACTGGTGGCTCGCGGCCAGCGGCGTGGGCACGTAGTGCAGCAGCGTGAGGATGCCCAGGCCCACCTGGGGAGTGACGCACGATATTTTCATCAACATCATCACACGTCATACGTAATCAAATATACACACAGACTGCTAAAATCATAACACTTCCTTTTGGCGTTGCCGTAGTCTAATAATTCAAAACTATTTATTTCATTCACCGTCAACAAACTGTTACTAAAAATTGTTAACTCTTGTTTAATAAATAACTAAATAAATCATGTAGTTAGGCCAAATTGTGGCTCTTTTGACAAGTCTAGAATCTACCACTGCTTTGGAAATCCGATTCTGCCTGAGAACTGATAAAAAACTCAGAAGTTGCTCTTTCTATAGCAAAAATGTTACAAAACAGCTTATCTATCTTGCAGACAGCTGAAGCAAAGCTGATTGTTTCCAAGCGACTTTCTCATTAAGAAATTCACTATGTAATAGCCTCGGAGTCTGTCTCTACACACTGTGTAATGGAAATATATTATAATGGTATGTTGTTTTATTTAATTTCTTTTGTATTAAGTATTTTATTGTATTAATGCGAACTCGCCATAATCAACACAAACGCAAAGTTTCTTGGAGGATGGCAGATAAAATAAATGTATTTTTGTAGATCTTGAATAATAAATTAAAAAAAAATAATAAGGAACACTAGCCTGCAGCCAGGCCATGGCCCCCACGGCGTTGGCGACGCGCCGCGCCACCGGCGACAGCGGCGTGGCGCGCGCCACGAGCCACAGGCTGGTGGCGGCCAGCAGCGTGGCGGTGCCCAGCACGCGGTGGTCGAACTGCACCGTGGTGGGGTTCTCCGTGAAGTTGCGCAGCCGCGGCGAGAACGCCAGGATGTCGTCCGGCACCCAGCGGTCGCCCATCTTGGGGAACGAGTTGTACACCAGCCCCGCGTCCAGCCCCGCCACGAAGGCGCCTGACCATCACACTAATGTTATAAGATCGATCACTGAGCATTGAAATATATACCTTATTTCGATTGGATAAGTATTTAATCAATTGATTTTAAAATGCTCTACCGTCTCTTACACATCCCTTTAGAGCTACCTACATTAGACTCACACAAAACGGGCGAATTACATTCTCCTCTCACAAAGAAAAAACGGCGAAAGAGGAACGATGTTGTGAGAGCTACATTCAGTCTCGTCGTGACTTACCGGAAACAGCCGTAAAGAACGCCATAGCCTTGACGGTGTGCGCGAAGGCCGTGACCCCGCGCAGCGCCGCGACCCCGCGCGCAGCCCCCGCGGGGAAGGGGCGCAGCACCCGCAGCGCGCCGCCCAGCAGCCCCGCGTACAGCACGAAGGCCAGGCTGAGGTGCGCCGCCAGCCGGTACTGCGACACGCGCGGCACGTCCGAGGGGCCCTGGAACCGGTCCTCCAGCCCCGACTTCACCATGTACCAGCCCATCAGACCCTGGGTACGACGCACACTTTTAGGATCCGTTCCACATAATGGAAAAGTGGAACATTTAAATCCATTAATCATTTAAATTGAGAAGATTTGTAGGAAAACCAGGGTTACTTCATAACACATCAATATTAATTAATATTGAGGAGTTATGCATAAATTTTCTATACCTGTCCTTTTCTTGTTCACTCTGAAATAAACTTACCAAAAAGAAACAACATTACAAAATTTAACTAAACATGATTAAGCAGATTGGTGCAAGACGGCCTTAGAGCGGCATAAGCTTCTCTTGATCCCGAAAAAAAAGGATTCAAAAACCCTTTTTATAAAATTAACTATGCGGAGGAAGTTGCGAGCGTAATGTAGTGGATGATTAGGAGCAACCTGCGCGGCGACGAGCGCGCAGTAGGCGGCCACGCGGATCTTCATGGCGCGGTCGAGGAAGCCGCGCGCCCAGAACCACGCGGCCGGCGCCAGCACCGCGGCCCCGATGGCGCGCCCCCACGAGCGGTGCGCGAACTCCATCCACCAGATCCACTTGAACTCCGACAGCGTGATGTTCGTGTTCTTGCTGCGACGCGACAAAATCAAAAAATCAAAATCAAAATCAAAATTTATTTATTTCATGTAGGCCAACTTGTAGCGCCTATGAAACGTCACAAAATCACCACCGGTTCGGAATGCAGATTCTACTGAGAAGAGCCGGCAAGAAACTCAGCAGTTGCTCTTTTCAAAAAAAAATTTTTTTTTTTACAATTGTTAAAAAAACTAGGCTATGCACACAATGTTTCCACACAGAAGTTTCAAAAATGCACACCTACCACAACCTAACACATGTTAACATGGGTAGACACAAAGCAGACCCATGCTTTGTGTCTACCCATTTGGTCTACCCATCATGTCTTTGTGTCAGCATGACGACAAACACCTATACAATGTACATGCTCTCTTTAAACATTTCTGTGGTGGTGTCGTGCGGTGCAGGTTGTTACGTTCCCTCAAATATGGTCGAGCGAAGCAGCGGCTGGATCATGCGTCATGCTTCTGAACGGGTGTCACCAACGGGAATGGGTCTGCTTTGTCTGCCCGTCTTGACATGCGTTGGATTGTGTGTACCTACATATTCATTTTTGAAGCTTCAATGTGGGAGCATACATAGCATAGTTTTGTTACCTATTGTAAAAAATTTTTTTTTTTTGAAAAGAGCAACTGCTGAGTTTCTTGCCGGCTTTTCTCAGCAGAATCTGCATTCCGAACCGGTGGTAGATTTATGACGTGTCATAAGAGCTAGTTGGCCTACATGAAATAAATAAATTTTGAATTTTTTTGGATGCTTCAATAGACTCAGTAAATAGATCACTCAAACGAAAGTTCCGCAGTACCTGAAATTTTCAAGATTACATAAGAAATTGCAATAATAAGTTCAACGCGTGCGGTACAGTAGACTGCTCATATCAAAGTGCGATATTATACTACTTAGTATGTAGTATGTGATCCAGACCAAAATAACGAATCAATTGACGCCACATTCAACAAAATCAATTTTGTAGTTTTGACAGACACATGCATACATAGACTGCTAAAATTATAAACCATTCTTTTGGCTTTGCCGTAGTGGAAAAAAGAAAGAAAGGAAAAACTATGTACTAACTATTTGTACTCGGGATACTGTTGGTATTTCTCGAACTCGGCCAGCCACTGCTCCTCGGTGCGCGGCATCTGCTCGCCCAGCAGCCGCCACGTCACCATGGACAGACCTGACTCCGTGAGGCGGGTCACGCCACCTGCACCAGAAAAATTATGTCATTACATATACGCTGTTTTAATAATAGGTGGGATTCTAAGGTGCTACGACCCCGCATCGGGAAGCGCAGTGTTAGCAGACCCCCCGACATCTCCGACATACGATGGCAAGTAGAAACCAATTAGGGGTATGGGTTGAATGTACTCTGCCATACTTCTTCCAAGTTAACCCGCTACCATCTTTGACTGCATCATCACTTACCATCAGGTGAGCTTGCAGTCAAGGACTATCTTGTCATCAAATAAAAAAAGATATTATAATATTGTATATTTTGTTTTTGAAAGGGGAATTTCTTGCCACTTCTTCTAAACAGAATCTGCATAGCTCTCTAAAAACTAACAGTTATAGGCCAATTTAACCATTGAAATGTTATCAAATTTTTTTGCACAGTCATCACGTCAGATACAGGTCAAATGCAAGCTCAAATCGATAGAATAGATAGAGGTCACATAGGTCAATAAAATTAATTTCTTAAATCAAAACAATTTGAGATTACAATTTCCTTTATTTGCATAAGACATATATTTAAAACTAAATAAACCAGACATAGTAGAAGCTTATATAATTATTAAATAACAAATGCATTCTAACTTAAAGGGTGATTTCAGTGTAAACTAAATCTGCCAAAATGTCAAATTTACGCATGGATAAGACTTATTTTACTTCAGTAAAATCGGCCCTAAAAAGACAACTTTAAATGGAACTAAAATTTTGATGATTATATCCCTACAACTCCCTGGAATTTCAACGTTTTTTTGGCTTTAGAATTAGCTGATATATATTTTATTTGTTTACTATTTGCTTCCATTAGTGCTGCTAACAACAACATCAATGACGTAGTAAACGGCGTACACCACAACAAGATACCCCGCGGCCGTACCTAGCACCACCGCGGTGAACACCATCCCGCTGCAGCCCAGCAGCCAGTACCCAACCACTTTGGATGTCCTGGTCTGTGGGGATGATGAGCAGAACCGGGATGTAATGCCATTTGACTTGATTAGGTTGCTTAGCTAAAATAGTGACAAAAGCTGGCATTAATAAAATTGCAAAGAATTAATTTACATCAAACATTGAAAATTGAAAATTGTATCAACATAAATAATGGCTTTGAATTTTCACTTGTATTATATGTTTTATATTAACTATTCAATATTCTACACATTGTAAACAAAATTTGTAGAGCTTACACAAGCCTAAATTGAATAATAAGGATTTTGAATTGAAATATCCAAATCCAATTACCAATACCAATCAAAATACTAATTATTGATTGGATTTTTCATTAGTTTTTGGTAGAAGACTGGTCAAGTGCAAATTGAACAAGAGCAACTGCTTAGTATCCAAAGAATTTTTTGACCTAATTAATAAAAAAATAAATTGTCAAAATCACAGAAAGACTGATGGAAAATTTCAGCTCCAAGCAACCCAGAATTATGTACTCAATCCCTGGTTTCAGTTTTCATTATGCTGTCTTTTATACCCTCTGCAGTGAAGACATGTAAATTAAGAAAAATTACCATCAAGTGCGAGTCATACTCTCTCATTCAGGATTCTGAAACTCTTGAGGATTGAAAAAGAGGAAATAAAAAAAAAGAAAAGGCTATGGAGCTAGCCTATAAAGGATTCTGTTTTTTTTTTTCGGAACCCAAAAATTATAGATTTAACCAACCTTATACCCTCTTGTAACTCCAATACTCTTGTAACATCTTACAGGTGCGATCAACTGTCTTGAAGCAAGTCTTCCGTGTAAGCTTGTGTTGGATGTGAGGAGCTTGCTGGGTGCCCATCTCAGGGAGTGTGTGCACCGACTTAGATGCAACACACTCAACATTGTTGATGTGTCACTGTGATAGAAATATATAGGTAATATTTAAGTCTATTTCTGCATCTTGTTTCTCAATACTTGAGGGTTGTGAGTAGAAATGGGTTTCTACAGTAGGTACAATACATTTTGTGGAATTAAGCTTATGGAGATATTTGGTAATGAGGAGGTACTCTAAAAATTTACATGCTATTTATTAAAATATCAATTTAAATAATAGTTTAACATCTCAATGTATTCATATTCAGCAATTAATTTATTAATTTTTCACAAGATTATTTCTAGAACTAAACAGGACTAACAGAACTAAATGGATAGGTAGCGATTAATAAATCTCTATGCCATGATTCCACAATCAGTACTTAATCGAAATACGTTGCATTAATCTAAAAGCAAATAAAAAGGCCTCAACTTACTTGCAGTACGCAAGTACTATCCGTAAAATTAAAGAATGGTTTTAGAAATGGCGGCTCATTATGCCGGTACTGTCAGCATACACGGGATCTATAGCGAGCGATAATCTGCTAATAATCAATAAATTATAATATACTAGTAAATAATATAAACGTTATATATATTTTTTAATTCAAATAATGTAATCATTTTTGGTTTTATTTAAGAACTAGATGATGCCCGCGACTTCGTCCGCGCGGATAAAGGTTTTTTGATTCCCGCGGGAACTCTTTAATTTTCCGGGATAAAAAGTAGCATATGTTTTAATCCTGGGAATGAGCTATCTCCATTCCAAATTTCAGCCAAATCGGTTCATGCGTTGTGGCGCAAAGGAGTAACAAACATACACACATACACACACATATACACACACACATACACGTACAAACTTTCACCTTTATAATATTAGTGTGTTGTGATTAAAATAATCTTGTAAAATTATGTTGTACACGCTGTTGATTACCAATAAATAAATAAATAAAGACGGTCATTTTATCAGTTTATTGTTGTTGTCCGTACCGGCGAGTGTGAGTATAGATAGCGACAGTGTGCGAGTGAGAGGTGAACAGAAGCGACGCCATTTTCAAAACCATTCTTTAATTTTACGAGTAGTACTTATTTCTTTACGTTGCGAAATAATCAACTTACCTGAGAAGTCGGTCTGCTTATTGAATACAATATCACGTACTTAAGCAAAACTAAATAAACTGTAAATCTTATTTACTTTTATTCACAAAAAATCTAATTTGTTTGTTCAAAAATTGTTAAAATTGAAAATAAATTGTCCACAGTCACACATTTCTTTAATCATTTGACACCAATTTGACATATTTTGGTTGACAGTTTGACATATTTTGGTTGACAGTTTGATATATTTTGGTTGACAGTTTGACATACCTAACTACTTTTCATGCTATTTGTCACTATGACATTTGACGTAAACCATAGACAAAGTTGATTTTTTTGCATCGAGTTATGCATAGGCTAAGATCATAAGTTGTTAAGCCCAGTTAAACCTAAACAATTTTGACAAAACAATGAGAGCTAGGTAACTATTTTATTATTCCATTTTTTTTTTCAGTTTCAGTCATCTTTTATGTTTCCATTTCTCTGTAATCATTTGACAAAGCTTTTATGTTGTGTATAGCATTTTTGAATTCTCCTTCTTCCAGTCCTTCTCCAACGAAGTGATGTATGAAAGCTCGTTTAGCGTACATTAAAGAAAACTTTTTACAAAGGCGCTCCCACGCTATACGAACTGCTGAAGAGTTGGACACCATAACTACTGCTCTTTGTAATGCGGCTAGATCTCCACCAGGAACTGTTGCAGGGGGTTGATAATTTACACCAATCTGAGAATGAAATTATCTTATCAATAAAATGAGACCACTGTGTATCAACATATACAATATCATAGCTATCTATATATAAAATTCTCGTGTCACAGTGTTTGTAACAAAAATTTTCCGAAAAGGCTAGACCGATTCTTATGTGTGTAAACTATTTTTCAAACACTTAAGTGATAATGGATGGTCCGCCCCAATTTTTTTTTATTTATATGGCAAAACAGCGTCTGCTGGGTCAGCCAGTAATATAGTCAAATAATTATTTATCTACTTATGTAAAAAAAATACTAAGTAAAACTTTGGTAATTCTTACCTTAAATCCTGTTGGTGACCAAGAGACAAAGTGGATAGACCGCGAACTTTTTATTTGATTAATAGCGGAATTAATATCGTTCGGGTTAACGTCTCCTCTGAATAGTAAACAACATGCCATATAATTTCCTTTCCTAGGATCGCATTTAACCATTTGGTTAGCTGGTTCGAAACAAGACATCATCAATTGATACGTGGTCATGGATTCATGTAGAGATTTAGAAGGGGGCACGAAAGGAGCAAAAGTCACAAGTGGAAAATGGATTCTTGGATACGGAATTAAATTTGTTCTGAATTCTACAAGTTCAACATTTAAGGAACCTTCAAATCTTAATGATGCCGTCATACCAGATACTACCTGAAAATATTTAGACATGTAAAATGTATGTTGTTTCAAAATATAATAAAGTAAATAAATATATTATAAAGAAATAATTAAACCTGAGCTATCAGTCTATTCAAATTTGTGTAAGTAGGTCGTGGCACATCAAGTAGTCTTGCTAAAATATCATACAACGCTTCGTTATCAAATATGAAACATACATCTTCAGTGTCCATACAAGCATGTGTGGTCATTACTGCATTATACGGTTCAACTATGACTGGTGATATTTTTGGTGCAGGATATATTGCGAATTCAACTTTCGAAAGTTTTCCATAATCCCTTGATAGACCTTCAAGCAAGAGGGCCGTAAATCCAGATCCAGTTCCACCTCCAAATGCTCTGAATATTATAAATCCTTGCAAACTATTGCAGTCTTCCGCAGATAATCTAATACGGTTCAAAGCTAAATCAATCATTTCTCGACCAACGCCGAAGTAGCCACGAGCGAAGTTACTAGCAGCATCTTCTTTACCAGTCAGTAATGACGATGGACGAAATAGTCCCTTATATGTACCGTTTCTAATTTCATCTTTATGAAAGGAAACAAACTTTATTAGTATACAATCTACACACGCAGTTCTAAATTATTTTACCAGATGTAGTACTTAACTTCTTACATAATATTATTGATATTGAATCGATTATAAGATTATAATATAATTTACCTATTGGAGTTGGTTCTAAGTCAACCATAACAACTCTAGGCACCATTTTTCCAGCACCTGTGTGACTGAAGAAGGATTGACAGCTGTCATCATCTCTATAAGCTAAAATTCCATCAGGCGTTATGCCATGCTCAATGCAATATAATTCCCAACACGCATTTCCCACTTGGACTCCAGCTTGACCTATATGAATCTGGATAACTTCTTTCTATAAAGTGTAATCAGTACTTAGCACACTCTTAGTCTTAGATTTGTAAGTAAATTAAAATTTTATTAGTGATTTGTTTTGTAAGATTGGAAAATATAGTAAGCATATTAATATAGTAAGGTATTTCATTGGAACATTAATTAAACTTACTCTACCCATTTTTTTGTATAATAAACTAGAATTTAATATTCTTCCGTAATTTATCTACATACTGAGAATTTTATTGATTTGAATAAAAGTTTGGATTTGGATGGAAAAATTAGATCAATAGTGTAATCACCTTGTCATCACTGAGTATTTAATCCATGATTCCATGAGTGTCTGACATATAATATTTTTATAGAGAAATCAAGTTGGTTGGGTTGTTTAAAAAAAAATTGTTTCTTTGAGTAGTGTTGTTTGGACTCTCGGTAGATACACTTGGGGTAGAGAGTTGTGTATTCCTTGGATTTGGATAACATAGGAGTTCTCCAAGAGAATATAATGGAGTTCTATAACCATATATGTATAATGAGGGTATAACACAAACATATTATAATTATTTATAATATGTTTGTGGGGTATCCACAAATTCAGAACTAATTACATTTTCTTGGGAACTAGACTCATACTAGACTACTCAATTCCATGGATAGCCTATTCTCTATTTTGTCTATGGAGGTCTTCGAGCATTTAACCAACATGGAGGTACATAGTGCGTACATGTGGTAGGTACCTACTGTGGTACCTACATACTAACTCTGTAGACTTACTGCCTCACTCCATGGCAAGGAAATAACCTCCCCCTACTCTCCCTACTCTCTACAGAGAGTGAGAGAGAGAGAGAGCTTCATGATAAAAACAGATAAAATACAAACTCAGACGGAATTGAATTTATGATTAACACTGGACTTGCTGCTGTGATTTTTTTTAGGGTTCCATAGTAAAACTACAAGGAACCCAAGTTTCGCCAAGTCCGTCGCGCGTCGGTATGGTCATCTGGTCATCAGCATCTGTCCGCAGAATAGCGCAGCGCATGTGTACATACTAATTTGTAAAAGTTTATTTAAAAAAAAAACTGGGTACCATTCTATTCTCTTCAGCGATTTATATTCTATTTGTATAGGGACAGGCAGCGGGACAGCAAGTCCAGTGTTAATCATAGATATATTAAAAATAGAGGTCAGTGAATTGAAGTAAACAAGTGGAATATTTTTGTCAGTTAATTTTATCTAATTTATTACCTATCTATTTGTGAATTTGTGATAAAAGTTACAGCATCATTCGATAATAATAGGATCCGGTAAGTATCGCGAAAAAGATGAACTTCGCTGGAAAAGTAGTTATTGTGACCGGTGCAAGTTCCGGAATCGGCGCCGCTACAGCTGTATTTTTATCAAAACTCGGCGCAAAATTATCTCTTACTGGACGAAATGTGGACAATCTACAAAAGGTTAACAAGGACTGCGAGAAAGCGACGTCTACTTATCTCGTGCCTGCGGACTTGACGAAGGAAAGTGACATTGAGAAGATAGTGAAAAACACCGTGGATCATTACGGACAAATCGACGTTCTGATCAACAACGCAGGTATCATTGAAACTGGTACCATCGAGACCACGTCCTTAGCTCAATACGACCGGCTTATGAACACTAATGTGCGCTCAATTTACTATCTAACGATGCTAGCAGTGCCGCACTTGATAAAAACCAAAGGTAATATTGTGAATGTATCCAGTGTGAACGGGATTCGGTCTTTTCCTGGAGTGCTAGCATATAATGTGTCTAAGGCTTCAGTTGATCAATTTACTAGATGTGTCGCATTAGAATTAGCGTTGAAAGGTGTAAGGGTTAATTGTGTGAACCCTGGAGTTATTCTAACTGAGTTGCAACGACGTGGAGGGTTAAGTGAGGAGCAGTATGCAGCCTTTCTGGAACGGACAAAGGAAACTCATGCTCTAGGTAGACCGGGCAAGCCAGAGGAAGTTGCAGCAACTATAGCTTTCTTGGCTAGTGATCTAGCCAGCAATATCACTGGTGCAAGTCTTCCTGTAGACGGTGGACGTCATGCGATGTGCCCTCGCTAAAAGATTCTGTAAATACTTAAAGTGCAAAGTTTTTGAGGATATACATACATGCTTAATTTAAGATTGTTCGTGCCATGAAAACTAAAGTGCCTTTATATTTTTAATACAACAGGAATTTATATATCTTGTAAGAAGTTTATATGTGTGTATGTCTTGTTGTTGTATAGTGTATACTGTAAGGATAAACTTTGGGAATTTGTTTTTTTTTGCATTTATGTTATTTTACACATTAACAATACAGAAGAAATATTGAAATAATAATTTTGTTATGTATATTGTTTTTTATTTAAAAAAAATATTGTTTACTGATACATGATGTTTAATTTCTTTCTGTTTTGAAATTCTTTGAAGATAGGTATTGTACTACATACTTACTTTATCAAAGAATTGAATCTGAGATAAAATCACATCATGTGGACACCTAGACCACAATGCTTGTTTTTTGAATTTGATTTGACTGGCTGAAGGTGGTGATAGAGGTGAATTCAATAAAGAAAATATTTTGAGAAAAATCATTTATTGTATAAGTACTTACATAACTAACTTAATGGTAATTATCACATAATGTCTTATCAGTAATGTTTATTGCATCGTAGGTATTAATTAACAGATAGCATTTAGATGCGAGCTAGTTTCGGTTGAAGACAACTAAAAATTATGCAAAAAAATTTGAATGAAACATTTCATTAATAAAGTTTTAAACTCGTGCATGATACCTTTTTGTAAGTGGTTCTACCGTGTACGGGTGGACTATAATGCTGCGGCCACATTAATGGGATATGCCAGTGAACATGGCGTATATCACCATTAACCGTAGGTGTAGCCACGATCTACGGGAAATGGCATTGACAATGCCGTAGAAGTTTGGCATTAAGTCGGGTGGCGGTAAATTTTGGCAGATCAAAGAGGTTCAACGGCAGAATTATAGCATTATTTAGACATTTACCGTATGTGTGGCCACTCAGTTCTACGCGTAGTTTACCAGTGAAAAAATATGGCATAGTTAAAGGCATTGTTGGGCATTGACATTAACCTTAATGTAGCCGCAGCATTAAAGGGGCCACACAGGTGAGCTCGGCTGCCTTTTCTGGCTGCGCTGTTCTCATCTTGCACATTGAAATGCGGCTCTATTAACTGAGCGATCATATAAAACCCGATCTGGCGTTGTGACGTCATATTATCATATGAACGGTATTACCAAATACGGTGTGAAAATAATACTGATACAATGGGGAGAGCACGAGCATCGCGAAGTTGAAGTGGGAATGGACGGGGCGCATAGTTCGAGGAGTTGATGGTCGATAGAGTTTCAAAGGGCTGGAGTGACGTCAGCGTAAAGAGAGCGCAGCGTTGGCAGACTCCTGTTAGGTGACCGACGACATTAGACAAATCGTAGGGTGCTGCTGGATACCTACAGACTGCGCAAGAACGAGGCCTGTGCAAGTTTACGTAAGAGATTTTATTCTGGGAGAAGCGGGGAGGTCATGGCTTTCCAGCAAGATGTACAGATACTGTGACGTGGTTGTAGGTAGGACTATAGGTACAAGAAGTTGAGGTGATGACTGTATGCAAGGAGGTTCAAGTAGATACTCATAGATTAGCTAAATTGTTTTGCTTCACGTGATGTATCGGTTGTGCAAAAGGACATTGCATTGTTTTGAAATCTGCGACTGCGTTAGGAAGTTACACGTTACACGGAAATTATAACACGCTATCCACAACCGCCGACCCTAATACAAGTATAATAATATTTTAAATAATATGGCTGTGACATACAGACGGATTATTCTCTATACGAAACTCAAGGCTGTAAGCACATCGTCGCGTTACGAAATGGAAAGATGGTAGGAGTTCGCTTCTGTTTGACAGTGCAGCGAAACCTTACGAAATCAATCCCTTTCAGTGATGAGCTTGCAGCTTAAGATTTCTTTAGTTTTAATACGGAACCCTAAAAGAATTACGATAGTCAGACATCTTAAATTTATTTATATGATCGCATACCAAGAATTCAAAACGAATAAGTACGCAACGCATTTTTTAAGGAATATAATAAGTCGACCAACAAAATTTATTTTTTGGCATCAAAACCTAGCTTCTAATTTAATAACTCAGCAACGGGAAAATGATGAAGCTTCTAATATACTAACTCGGCTTCTTCACAATGGCCACAAAATATTCCAAAGAAAGCATCAAATAAAGAGCCACTATTTTTATTATTGTCCACTGCCACTGCACGATTTGGCGCGAGTGAGATGGATACGACTGGCCATTTGCACGATTTCGTTGGTGCGAGTGAGACGGATGCGACTGGCAATTTGCACGATCTCGTTGGTTATGGCTATTTGCACCAATCAGAGAGCGCCATTCAAAACATGCATTTGTTTTTTTTGTTGTTCTGTTGTTAGTGTGTTAATATTGCAATTATTTTTGTATAATTTTTTCTTTAAACTAAAGTTAGGTTAGGTTAGGGTTATACATGAATATTCAGGTGCCCGGCCGAAGGCCGGGCACTTAGGTTCTGTTGGGATCGTAAACCTACCTAAAACTAAAAAAAAGTTGAAAAAAAAATTTTTTTTTTTTTTTTTTTTCAAAAATGTTATAATGTTATGTGTAGGTATTTATCTTGAGTTAAATTTAAAAACAATCATTTTTTTAATTTCATTTTATCAAAAAAAAAAAACGTTGTTTTATTTAGTTAGAAACATTTTTTTATTTCATTTTTCTCACAAAAAAAAAAAAATTAAAAATATGGTTGAAGATTTGGTGTATTATTTGATGCTAATATTTAAGTATTTAAGGAGTTCACGGTTTGAAGCTAAGTTATAAATATAGATGCTAAAATTATATTTTTTAGAGGCTCACTAGTTGAAGCTGACTTAGTAATTTAGAAGCCAATAATGGTATTAAATAGAAGCTCGTTTAATTACATGCCATTTTTTAATAGGTAGTAACCTACTGAAAATGAGTGCGAAGAATTCGGACGCCTCGGGCAGATTCAAGAAATCCCGATGAAGTTAACAATAAGCTTCTCTAACTCTGATCGGTACAGCGGTTTACCTAAGTGTAAAAAGGGAAACTAAGTAACGGTCAATTCACACATAACGTAAGTAGGTACCTAAGTAAGTCATCATAGTTTCATGATTCACGATCGTGAGAACATGCTCATAAGAGATTATGAGCCAATCATCTCAAATCACGATCCAGGAAACGTCAACGTGTAAAACAGACACTCAGAGAAGCTCACGCTTTCGCATAATTGAAAGATTAATTTAGATACCTAAGTATGGATTTACAAGTCCACTGGGTAACAGTTTGGAGGCGGAAAATTGCCTTTATGTTTAGTTACCTATACTGCCTGCACTGCATAATATAGTGAACGTAGAACTTAAGACTATCCGCTGCTCGCTGCCTTATACTTACCTAATAGCGGAACATAGACGTGTTCAGACCTTCAGATAATCATAATTCATATCATTGGTAGATTAACTACCTACATGAAAATTTCCTCAAATAAGTAATCTCTCAATAATCTAATTAGTTGAACTTATCTCCGCTCCGCCGAAAGAACAGCTACCCAGACTAGGGACAATTCTATAGTGGAAAATCGAGGCGCGGATTTGTTTCCTATCATTTTCATACAACTTGTTCTAGACTGTGCAACTTCACGCTCGTTTTTCCATTAGATTTATCGCTGGGGAAGAAGTCTTAGCGGTGAAGTAGTAGGTAGAATTCTACTAGTAGTAGTTAGAATTCGGAAGTCATGTATGGATTGTTTGTTCCAGAGTAGGTACGTAGACCAATTGAATATGCGTACACATAAATATTTGTTTACATTTGGAAATGCCGCGAGCCAGAATGCGTAGGTGAGTCAATCCAAGCTATTTGAGCTTTTCAGTATTCGCGTGCCATTAATGAACGCCATACATGGCTTGGAGATGGGCGTGTGGATCAGTGCGGTAAGAGTAGCTCGTCGGCGGGCACAGCGGCGAACAGCTTCTTGGTCTCGTCGACGCAGGCGGTGATGATGGTGGCGAAGGACGTGGGCGCGATGTCGCGGATCACGGGCTCCCAGTGCTCGTTGATCACCGCGTGGATCGTGTCCGCTGCAACACACCACATTCTGTGTCACAAGCGTGTTTAAAATACATTACATTTTTGGAAATGATAAAAAATCATCCCTTTATTAAAATACTTACAATAAATATATTAATTGACCCTTTTGATAGCGTGAGCGCGGCATCTTGAATTACTTGGGTACTGAATAGTGAATTCATAAATTCAGTAGGTTGAGGTGGTTACTATGTTAGTAGATTGAGGTACCTAGTTGTAGTAGTTATATTTGATTGAGGGTTTATGATAGCAAATGCATTTTAATTGAATAAATATTGCCTAATAAGACCTATCCTTGCATGCGGATGTTGTTTGTTCATCGTGCTGTGGAATATTGTGCTTAGATGTGAGGTCAAGGATCGCTATAAGGGGAAGTGGAGGCGACTTTAGCTTTTTGAGAAATGCGCCCTCGTAAAGCCTGGTTAGTTAGTTTAAGTAAGGTAGATATGGTATTCCGTTACACTTAACTCTTTTTCTGCTCACTAAATTGCGTCGCCGCTTTTTCTGGGAAACACTCAAGACCGCAAGTTAGGTATACCAACGAAATTTTAATAGAAGCCTGTAGCCCTATTTAATTGGTTAATCAAGTTACTTAGTTCCAAGATTATTCTTTGTTAGTAGGTAGGTAAAGTGTCAAAGAGTCACCGTTTATTGGAGCAACAGTTCATCTGCAGGAACTCCCTCGAACAGCTTTTTGACCTCATTCACGCAGTTTTCGATGATCTGGTCGAGGGCGGGCGGCGCGATCTCTTGCATGATGATGCTCCAGTTGTCGTTGAGGAATCTGACTGTTGTGTCGGCTGTAAGGTGACGTGTATGTTGGTTGTTATTGTATATTATGTGGGTACCTGAAGATTTCTGTCCGTAGGTGCCGATTTCCACCAGGGGATAACCTGATTCGTCGAGAGAAATCTTGCGGATCACATAAATTGTGGTAATTTAGCATTAAAAAAAGTTAACCATTAAAATAAAGCAATAAATAAGTAGGTAGGTACATATGTATTGAACGTAGGTATGTACTACTGTACCACCTAAACCTAAGACTGTCAAAAACCTAATCTGTCCGCCTAAAATTATGAGACTTCATTGTTAATTGTACCTAATGTTAAATTTTCACTCATTTACTGCACCACTGCTTTATCTCAAAAATCACGATTTTCCCGAAACATTTTAAAGATGCTCTATATAGGTTTCATTACATTGGGTTCGAAACTTAGTTATATTGTAAATTCTTCTGTGAGTTCAATTTTCTACTACGTTCAATGTAGTTTTCATAGAGTGTGAAAAGGCAATGTTTTCTAAATTCTAGTTAAAATATACACACTACCTAGGTAGTTACTTCTCGAGATAAAAAATTGTTGCTGCAACTAATGAGCGATTTGTTCGGTCTGCTAAAGGTCGGTAAAATATAGTCGGTGTGTAGTAGATCATTCAAGGGCTGCATTCAATATATTATGTAGAAGATAGTAGGTACCTTTTTGAATTAGATGAGAACCTATTACCTAAGTAGGTAATTGACCTTTGGTTGAAGGTAGCATACCTAATTATTTTGATCCGTATTAATAAATAATTTAGCCTTCTTCAGTTGCATAAGGTGTGATTTCAAAAAAGAGCCTCCTGCTCTTTTATTTTGTTAGGAATTTTCCGTAGGAACTCATTTAAAATACCATAAATCGACCGATGTCATTCACACACGGTGTGAATGACATCGGTTTTTTTAGATAGAACCTGTTTGTTTACATTTGTATTCAACTGTTTTTTTTTCTTGACTCTTTTTAACAACATACCTACTGAATCTGCCGGTCAATCGAGGTTAAATGATATTTGGCGCCCTTGAATATTTGCAGCTGGTTTCTATTCAGTAGACGTATGTAGGTACTAGGTACGACTAGCTGGTCCCCGCGACTTCGTCCGCGTGGAAAAAGTTTAGAGTGACTTGCTACTATCCGCGAAAAGTGATGTCCTCTATCTTTGATAATATTTAGTAGATCTTCACCAAAATTGGACTAAATATTTCTAATAGTACACAATTTATAATAAAAAAAGAATTATCAAATTTGGTTTAGATTTGACGAAGTTATGGTGCAAAATCAGCAAAAAATTTCATCCCCTATCCCGGATAAACCTTATTGTTTATCAGGATAAAAAGTACTTATTAAGTATATTGTTCTCGTTTCGGGTAGTAATCAAAGAATTCCCGCGGAATCTTAAAACCTGAATGCACACGGAAGATGCCGCGGGCATCAGCTAATTATGCTATACTATTAATTATATTATACTATATTATAAAGGCGAACGTCTGTATGAATGTGTGTTTGTTACTCCTTCACGCTACAACGGATGAATCGATTTAGCTGTTTGGAATGGAGATATTATCTCCATACCTAGGATTAACACTTCCGAGATAAAATGTAACTTAAGTTATATTTTATCTCGGAAAATGTTAGAGTTTCCGCGGAAATCAGAAAAACCTTAATCCACGGACAAAGTCGCGGGCGTCCGCTAGTAAGTAATAATAATATTTTTGAAAAGAGCAACCGCCGAGTTTATTGCTGGCTCTTCACGGCAGGAACGGCATTCCGAACCAGGCAGTGGTAGATTCATCGACGATTCAAAAGCACTTGTAAAAGTTTATTTGAATAAAAAATATTTCTATTCTATCTATATACCTACATATAATAAAATTGTAGAAAAGTGGTGTCTGTACAATGGAAATATATAAAAAAAAAGTAGCAGGGGTTGTTATTATATCGATGCCGAACCCGAAATTGTAATTAATTTTTTTTTGTCTGTTTGTCTTTTTGTCTGTGTGTTTGTGCACGCTAATATCAGAAACGGCTTATTCGATTTAGATACGGTTTTCACTAATATATTATAGTAAGCTTCACTTAACATTTAGTGTTTATTTCATGTCAATCGGTTCATAAATAAAAAAGTTATGTCAATTTAAAGAATCACGGCGAACATTTTTAACGTACAGAGTACGTACTACACGCCTCGCGCCTGAGCGTCGACGGTATATGTAATTCAAAATATGCTGCCCGAAAAGTCACTATTCCACGCGAACGAAGTCGCGGGCACAGCTAATTATAATAATAAAATAGCTTACCGAGCGCCTTGTTCCCGTTGAACAGGTTGGTGAACTTGAAGTGCGCGCGGTCCATCTTGTAGGAGTCCTTGTGGGCCGTCACCGTCCAGTGGCCGCCCACCGTCTTGTACTCGTACTTGATCACGATGTTGAGGTTAGCTGCGAACGTTACGTAAGTTAATGCAATGCGATCACATGCCGCCATTAAGTTCAAGGTCTGCTTTTATGGCTTTACCACCAACGAACTATAACGGCTTAGAATAGAAGTTTCGTTAACAATTTTTAAGCTATTGCATAGCTTCTATCGCGGGCCTCGAGCGTGGAGACCGAATCCAGAAATTCCGTAACGAAAATAACCTGACACGGGACTCCTCTCACCGCTAGATGGCGTTGATAAAAAATGCTATGCAATAGCTTTACCGAGGCAGTCCCCGAGTGCCACACGTCTTTTTTTTTCTTAAATAAATATTAGCCAAGCTGAACTTGAATTATATTCTATTTCTTTCCCCTTCAAATAAGCGAAAAGCTTGTGCTAGGAGTGGGTACGACAATAGTGCAACGGGTGGGGCTCGAACCTGCGACCTTTCAGTTTTCAGTCCGCAACTTTAACTGTTGGGCTATTGAGGCTTTAGGTTAATTTGGAGTTCCGCTCTAAACGATGCAAACTTACGGAAAACTTGATCTTATATGGCCCTACTAAGCGCCATGTAAAATTATTTTCTAATACTAGTATTGATAATTACGTTTGTGATATTATGATGAATTATGACACCCTTTATAAATAAAAACTTTGAGGAAGCGAAAAAGGCCAAATTCCGTCAACCATCAGATTACCAACCGGGGTCAACGCTGCCGTTTGACATGCGCTGTCACAACTGGACGCACATCACATATGCAATAACGTTTCAACCCACAAAACTTTGTCAAATGAAATACATAGATAATGTAAAGGAATAAAGTTCGCTTTTCAATTGATAAATTGTGTGGGTTGACAATTTATAGCATATCGCTCATTTGCGACAAGGGTGACATAATTCAAAATTGACGATGAGAGAATTCTCTCGTTAGAGAGAAATGTTTTGTGGATGCTACGGTCTCGAAACAACACAGCGGCCAACAAAGCGACAGAGCATTAAGTCACAATCTCTCTCGCTCTTATTTTTTTGTGCTTAGTATAATATTGTTGTTATAGCAAAAAGTATAAATTATCGACACTAAAATTTTTTTTTTTTTTAAATATATAGACTAGCGCTTGACTACGATCTCACCTGATGGTAAGTGAAGATGCAGCCTAAGATGATACGCGCTTGCCTAGAAGATGCCTATTCACTCTTCAAATTAATGATAATTCAAAATTGGTGAATTTTGAATTATGTCACCCTTGTCGCAAATGAGCGATGTGCGTCCAACTATGCCACTCGTGACTTGTTGTTATAAGCAGTGTACACTCACTGATCTTGATCTGGGCCTGGCCGTTGCCCCGGATGGGCAGGATGAGCACCTGTCCGTCCATGTCGTAGTGCGCCTTCAGGGTCACGTTGGCCGTGAAGTCCAGTAGCGCTTTGCCCTTCTCCGGCTGGATCCTGGGCAACGTGGTAAAGATGAATTACTAGTAAGCTTATCTGAGCATCGATGTACCTATAGGTATGTACCTACTAGGTATGTGGCACAATTCATAAAATAAACGTTTCTTTCTTTCTTTCTTTCTTTCTTACTATGTATCATGTATGTAGGTGTAGGTGTAACACATGACGTGTTTCCGGCGCTTCTTCTGCTTGATGTCTTTTGTCTTTAATGCACAAGTTGTGGAGGCGCCGGGACAACATAATCTAGATAACCTAATGTAGGTTTAACTACTTGGTGATGTGTGGCATAATTTATAAAGTAAACCTTTCTTTCTTTCTATTGGACAGCCCTAGCGCAGGCTACGGTCTAATTGGGCTGCCAATTGCAATCACCAGCCACAAGTTCGAGTCTAATGCTTTGGTCTATAAATTATGGTGTAAATTGTGTTCACTTTTTTGTCTTTAAGTAAAAAATAAAAAATAAATAAATATAGCGCGGGCGGGCAAAGCCTCCCAACAGATCAGACCAGAGACAATTCAGGAATTGTAAATTCCCAAATTGCCCCGTCGGGAATCGAATCCGAGACTTCCCAATTATAAGAGCACTGCGCCAGGGAGGTCGTCACGATGATCAACTGAACTCACTTATAAGAGTTGATCCTGAAGCCGGCGAGGCCGGTGACCACGGTGTCGTCGAAGGTGATCTTGAGCGCGGGGTTGTTGACCACCACGCGGCCCATCTGCACGGGGTCCAGCGGCTTGATGCCCAGCTCCGGGATGCCCTTGGCGAACTGGGCCCCCGCCGATGCGATCACCCGCTCCACGCACTGGTTGAGCTCGGGGTCCGACGCGGAGCACGCCTTGATGAAAGACGCTGTAGAACAGCCGAGAGATTATCGTCACGCAAGTCAGAGTCAGACTTATGAGGGGGTTAAAGTGATACAACAGTGTGAATTGGGTATTTGACAAATTTTTTTATATAATTAAGATAAAGGTTTTTAATAATAATATTTTAAATTCTTAACTAGTCTCGAAAATATATAGAGCTTTTGGGTTTCCTGTTAGGAAAAGAGAGCGCTATTGCAACATGACGTCACGATTCAGTAGCTTCATACTTCATACACTCTCCATACAAAATTTCGTTTAAGAAAGAGATACTGTCGCAGTAAAATAGCTTGTAACTTATTTGTTTTTTGACTGGTTTATTGTCTGTTTTTACAAATGTTATTCTTACATGTTACATTTTCGATGGTAATTAATGAATATCCACATTTTGACAGCAGTTAAATACCCAATTTATCACGCAAATTCTCGCAAATTAGAGTCAGACTCACGAGGGGGGTAAAACAGCGTGAATTGTTTCGTGTAAGTAAATTGACTACTAAAACTAAGGTAAATTGACACTGCATGCACTATGTCGTAGTACTTAGGCCTTTCGCGCCGCGCGGCTCGATAGAGCTGTAGGACCCGCACAGATTAGTTCCAATTTATTGTATGGACATGCAGTCTAACCTCATAATTAGCGAAAGCATCATAATGGTAAAGTGATAATAAAACTGTCTCGTGCTTTTCATTACGAGCACTTTATTCACTTAGTTGCATCGATGCGAGGCAATCGACGTGTGCAAATAAGACGTGCAATCGAGATTGAAGTGTTACAATGCTTCCTTGCAACGGCGGAATTCTGCGCGAATGCATTACGAGTAGTAAGTAGTAACAGAATATTACCTAATTTGTTATTTGAATGATAATAATAATGTTAGAGGAAAGAGCTAGAATTATTGAAACGACATTCTTACCGGAAGTTCCGAGCCTCGGTTAGGCGAACCTTAGCGAAATTCTTGACCTTTGTTAATTTTTTTATTAAAATGTTTAAACATAACAATGATTGAACAAATGCTTCGCGTTTGTGTGATCAAATCCTTACTTCATCCTTACTACAATATTATAAATGCGAAAGTGTCTTTGTTTTTTGGTTTGTCCTTTAATCACGCCACAGTAGAGCTACGGATCAATGTGATTTTTTGCATAGTTATAGTTGAGGACACACATGAGAAAATTTTGTCTACCCATTTTACTCGTGAATTTATAAGTAGGTAATTGGGTACACAAAATTTTCTCGTAACGCCCATGCTAGTCCTACTGGGATGGGAGTTCTATGGAAAATAAAAGAGTTGCCGCCGGATTTTTAAAAATTAAATCCACGCGGACGAAATCGCGCTTTCTACCGAGTTAAATCATTGGTACTTATCTTACGACAAACCTATGAGAAATTCATAAGAAAGGAACGGTTAGCTGACTCTGCTATACAATTTGTAATGAAACGTACCTAGTTAGTTGGGCAATAGTTCATTCAATTATAATTTTATAATTATAATTAGTATTACTTTGTTTTAGTAGGTACCTACCTCTCTAGTCCCTTCCTATAACTTACTTCTTATAACTTCTTTAAGTAAGAAAACTATTATAAAACAATGACTGCGTGCACAAAGAGATTTAACATAATAGGTGCATAATATTATAATGTACACGTGTTACAGTAAAAAGTCGGTTGCTATCTTGTTCCGGGTTTTATACCAACTTAGAAATTAAGGGAGCTTTAAGAGCGCGTGCAATGATAAACTAATTTGCATTTATTTTCAATATGTTGTAAGAGCCAAAATTTTTATATAAAATTCTTATAGAGATTACTAAGAGATGATACAGCTATTTAAAAAAAAATTGGCGCTCCTACACGCTAGCATCTGTCGCATATCACACGAGGTTTCGGGAATGTTTTACTTCATCTATCGCGGGGATATTTTCTGGCAGTCTGCGCACTGTTTAAATTCAAATTCAAATTTTTTTATTTCATGTAGGCCAACCTGTAACTCTTATGACACGTCGTGACTCTACCACCGCCACCGGTTTGGAATGCAGATTCTGCTGAGAAGAGCCGGCAAGAAACTCAGTTGTTGCTCTTTTCATAACAAAATATTACAATATTAATGTATACCTATTAAATCGTCCCTCGATTCAAACTAAGCAGTGTCAATTAATTATTAAAAGCTATGTAATTTTATGTATATTGGAATTACCTACTAATATAATCAATAAACCTCATCTAAAGTAAGGAACTGACTTGAGTGTGGTTTGACCTAGGCATAGATTGTGCTATGCTAACAAGTATGTAGATTATTGACCGAACTCGTTAATACTGAGGAAGGATGGATGAATAAGATGGTCTGAATTTGCTAAAGTCAAAGTCAAAGTCAAACATTTTATTCAAAGTAGGTACCTAAATAATTACACTTTTTGAAAGTCAACAGCTAGTCCGGATGTGTATCCGTACACAAAAAAAAAGCTAAGTAGGTGTCTACTTATCTTTTTTGTTGTTGTCTTGGACACTCGAAATTTCCTTTTAGGGCGCAGACATCAGCTTAAAAAGGGTTTTGACAAAACTTACCAAAGAGGGTGAATTAAGTATTGTAAGTACCTAAATCCCATTTTTTTTTAAGTAATAGACATGAAAATTGGCATTCATTTTTACATAAGATCCTACAGAGAAGTGATATGTATCTAAGTATTTAAAGCAAAAACCGCATTAGGTAAGATCAGCACAATAGTTTTTTAGGAAAATACTGGGAAATGAAAAAACGCACTGACACACCCTCACATTTAAAACCTCTCCATTCAGTCGCATATAGATATGTTTAAATTAGATCAAATCAAAGAAACTCACGCAATTTCCCCGCGCACGCACTCCCTACCAAAGCGGCAATCGCGAAAAAGCACAAGACACGCATTTTGAAATAAAATAAAAACTAAATTAATAAATAAACTAAGGCTATTTAGGTGAGCGTCAAGGAACGGACTGCACGCCGCCGGCCGGACGCATAGTTTTATATGTTGCGCAAACGCACAAATCACTGCTACAACAAAAAAGCACGCTTCTACACTTATACTAATTAGGTGTCTTCTATAGAAAGATACATAATCCTATTATCCTATTAATATTTTAAATGCGAAATTTTGTATGTTTGTTACTCAATCACGCCGCAACGACTGAACCGATTTGGCTGTTTGGCACAGAGATAGATTATAGTCTGGAATAGCACATAGGCTATTTTTTATCCCATGAAATAAGAGAGTTCCCGCGGGAATAAAAGAACCTTAATCATCTGGTAAGAGATAATTGTTTCTTATTAAATTAATGTCATATTATTTTATTTTTATTGCTAAATAGAAGTAGAGCGTTTTTATATTTTTATTGAAATAAATGGACAGCGAAAACTGCTTAAGAATAAAAAAAAATAAGCAACCTATATGCATAAAAGAGTTACAGTGCAGGTATATTTCCAAATACATATGTTTTTTCTTTTTAGGGTTTTGTAGTATAGTATAAGAAACTCTTATAGTTTTGCCAAGTCCATCTGTCCGTGTTATAGTTTGATCGTTGTTATTTAAAAATAGATTTAAGTATACTAATACATACATATAATAATAGAGGTTGTTATGGTCATCAGAAATACGAAATTGTAGGTAATAAATTAAGGCATGTAATTAAAAGAGCTTCTATTTAATACCATTATTGGCTTCAAAATTACTAAGTCAGCTTCAACTAGTGAGCCTCTAAAAAATATAATTTTAGCATCTATATTTATAACTTAGCTTCAAACCGTGAACTCCTAAAATACTTAAATATTAGCATCAAATAATACACCAAATCTTCAACCACATTTTTAATTGTTTTTTTTGTGAGAAAAATGAAATAAAAAAATGTTTCTAACTAAATAAAAAAACGTTTTTTTTTTTTGATAAAATGAAATAAAAAAAATGATTGTTTTTAAATTTAACTCAAGATAAATATCTACACATAACATTATAACATTTTTGAACTTTTTTTTTAGTTTTAGGTAGGTTTACGATCCCAACAGAACCTAAGTGCCCGGCCTTCGGCCGGGCACCTGAATATTCATGTATAACCCTAACCTAACCTAACTTTAGTTTAAAGAAAAAATTATACAAAAATAATTGCAATATTAACACACTAACAACAGAACAACAAAAAAAACAAATGCATGTTTTGAATGGCGCTCTCTGATTGGTGCAAATAGCCATAACCAACGAGATCGTGCAAATTGCCATTCGCATCCGTCTCACTCGCACCAACGAGATCGTGCAAATGGCCAGTCGTATCCATCTCACTCGCACCAAATCGTGCAGTGGCAGTGGACAATAATAAAAATAGTGGCTCTTTATTTGATGCTTTCTTTGGAATATTTTGTGGCCATTGTGAAGAAGCCGAGTTAGTATATTAGAAGCTTCATCATTTTCCCGTTGCTGAATTATTAAATTAGAAGCTAGGTTTTGATGCCAAAAAATAAATTTTGTTGGTCGACTTATTATATCCCATAAATTTATATACCTACCTACCTACCTACCTATAATACCTAGTGTCAAATTTTTATTTAGGTATGAATTTATTCGGTAGTGTTCAGATGTACAGAATGTTACACATTTAATTGTTTTCCAAGCTATTTTCCTATTTTTCTAGTTATTAGTTATTGACACGCGCAGGAAAATATTGTTCAGGAAAAAGGAAAATGTTTGTCAAGTGTTAGACGGAAAACCCCTTTTAGGGTTCCGCACCCAAAGGGGCCAAACGGGACCCTATCACTAATAACCTCCTCTAGCTGTCCGTTTGTCACATCGGTGCATAGCTTTGTACAGCTTCAGTGTAATGGATAGCCGGTTGAAATTCAATTCGCTTATCTCCCAGATAGATGATGGTAGCCAAAATGTTTTCTCAGTCCAATCTGCAAAGTTTAATAAAATTGTAGTTGCATGTTTATTATAATTAACATAAAGCAATTAATTATTACAAAAATAATTTAATTTAAAATTTTAGATGCCATAATTTTCTTTGTTTAGATAAATTCTCACCTACTATCCCGGAGTAAGGAAATAAGAGGTGTGTCATCCCGTGCCAGGGGGAGCACGTAAATCCGTCAAGCCACCCTAGCCATATCACAAACGATACGTTTGTGATATGGCTAGGGCGGCTGGACCGACGGCTTTTCTCTTTCCATGATCGTTTTCTAAGATCGCTAACACTAAAGCAGAGGTTCCCAAAATTTTTTATTGCACGTCCTATCCTTTCAGAAGGGAAGCGTGCTGCTCTACAGCGTTATCGATCATGGAAAGAGAACACGTTTTTAATATGACTAGGGCGGCTGCACATGATCTTCTCTCCGATTGCGTCGGTCTTATTTTTTGCCTTGAGGTGGTACACTGCTTTTTACTGCCAGAAATTATTTTGTGCGGAACGTATTGAGCCCGGGTTCGACTCGCACTTGGCTGTGCGATGGCTGTAAGCAAGCGTGATAGAAGTAAGTTAACAATTAATGCAGCATAAGGTAGAGCGAGGTTAAAGGTTACTGTTAATTGAACGGAGGTATGGCCGTATGGTATGGAGCTTCGACCATTTAGTCGGGACGAGCCTTTACGCAGATTTAGTACTGAATATATTCTGCCACTTTCTGTGGGAGGTGAGGTAATCACGTACAGCCTACGTACAGCACACATTTAATCACTTCCGCACACTTTTGTAAATGACTCAATGTCTCTATAAACGCACACTAACTCAAAAGCTGTCACCCTTACAAGCTGACACGTACGTTTGTACATGTACTTCGGCAGAGGGGAATGCGTGCGCTTGCCAAGTCCTGGCTAAGGAAAACCTTTTGATCTCAACGGGTAAGAAGCACTGCAAATTGTGATGTCAACGGTTGAAACCCAACGGAGGAGGGGCTATTTTCTCGCCCACTGGACAAACAGTTTTATGCTTAATTAAAATGACCGGTCAAATGCGAGTCAAACTTGCATATAAAGGGTTCCGTACCAAAAAACGTCGAAAAAACTAGTAGGGGAGCCCCATTTCATTTTAAATTAATTTTTATTTTTATTATTTGTCGTTATAGTGGCAACAGAAATACACATTCTCTGAAAATTTCAACTCTCTACCTATTACGGATCATGAGATACAGCCTGCAAAAAAGCAAAGATGGTCGGAAGATTATTTCATATCTTAGCGATATGAATCAGTAAAAACAAATTGCATGTAAAATGTTGGCTAGGTAAAGTGGTACAGACTACAGACATGATGCAGATCTTGATAAAAACACTCTCCACAGAGATTAGCCATCTACGCGGGAGATATTATAGTGCGCAAGTGTGTGCACAAATACAGGTGCACTCCCTATTCCCTCACTCTTATAGTCCGATGGGACGGAAAATCCGGCACGACTGCAGAGAGATTAAGGCTTAGTATTAGGGCCCCGTATGCACCCTTTGGGTACGGAACCTACTCTAAGAAAGAATGACAAGGGCTTCTTTGGTAAAATTAAAGAAAAGTTAACGAGTAGATGCCATACCCACTAATGCCATAGCAACTTTAGGAGATATGCTGTATGATTAAGTATGTCATGCTCTCTTTAAAGTTTCTGTGGTGGTGTCGTGTGGTGCGGGTTGTTACGTTCCCTCAAATATGGTTGAGCGAAGCAATAGCTGGATCATGCGTCATGCTCGTGAACGGGTGCCACCAACGGGAATGGGTCTGCTTTTGCCTGCCTGTGTTGACATGTATTGAATTGTATTTATTTGTATTTGTATTGTATTTATTTTTACTTGTATTGTACTCAGGAAAATTCATCGTGGAAGCACTGAGTATTCAGTTAAAAATTTTACAATTGTTATTGAAACTATGCTATGTATATAGCATAGTTTCAATAACAATTGTAAAATTTTTAAAATTTTGTAAAATTTTTATTTTTAGGGTTCCGAAAAAAAACTTCGGAACCCTTATAGGATCACTCCGTTGTCCGTCTGTCTGTCAGTGTGTCACCACCGTTTTTCTCGAAAACGGCTTATGATACTAAGTCGAAATTTATACTGAATATAAAGTTCAATGGTCTCGTAGTGTTTTAAGAATATCAAGCTTATAGCTTAACTCAATGAAAAGTTACAGCTTTAAAACCACGGCTTTCTCACTATTAAAACAAATTAAGGGACATCTTCCAAAAATCGTTTCTTTCCATACCTAATTCTTAGTTTCATAGTAAGTCCCGTTATATTTTACAAACACCAGTATTAAAATCTTGCAAATTACGGAGATTTGATACCTCTAAACCATTAATAGTACCTAAAACAGTAAAAAAAACAAAAAAAAAACGATAACTTACTATGGCTTTTAAATTAATTGCAACTCTAAGGCTAAAACAAACTATCGGATGCCGCGACTATAGCTGCGACTGATAAGTGTGCACAGTCGTTTGAGATCAGCAGGCCCATATTTCTATCGGACATCCGAACGCTCAAGGATCGCCAAAGGTTACGTTCGCGACTACGCCCGATATAGTGTCTAAAGTTCAATGGAATTTACTATCCAGCCGCGGCTTACGTGTCCGTTAGTTGTTGTTGTTGTTGTTGTTGTTGTTTTTGCTTTCTGGCTTTAGCTAGTGCCAGTTCAGCACAATGCACTTCGCCAATGTCACGTTGAATAGAAGAGCCACACAGGGGAGGTTCAAAAGTTGGCAAAAAAAAGAAAAAAAATAATAATTTTATACTTGCAGTAGCAGGAGAATCTTGTTAGTCACAATATCTACAACAGAACAAAAAAAAAAAACACAGATAAATACAGAATTATATACAAATATATAAAACCTATTACATATTAAATTCTGATTTTGTTAGTATGTACATATTTACAGACAAACTTAACATAACGACTAAAAACTAGCATTAAGAAAGACTCAACATTTATAGGACGGGGAATGTCAAGAGGGAGAACGTCATAAAGTTTATATAGGAGTTTTGGGCAAGAGAAAAGGATGTGAGTAACCGACCCCTCGTCAAGACCGCACTCGCACAATGAGTTGTCTCTGATTCTTAATTTAGCAAGATGAACAGGGGTACATGCGTGACCAATACGAAGGCGGCATATCACTGAAGAAACCCTGCGATCTGTGTTTCGGTAAAGAAAGAACCATGGACGACGTGGAATGTCAGGCTGAATCGCCCCATAAAACTTACCCTTAACTGATTTTGATGCAAACCACAAAGAATTCCACGAGTTACTAAGGTCAGTTCTGGCGAGAGACCGTAGGTCCTGGGTGTGATTCTTGCAGTGAACTAGAGCGCCCGACTCGATCGCAAGTTTAGCATACGCATCTGCCGACTCATTACCTTTTATACCCATGTGGCCTGGTACCCAAGCTAGGATAATGGATAGGCCTTTCTGATGACAGGTGTATAGGGCTTCTCTGATCTGAAAGATGATGGAAATAGGGGGTTTACTACGGAAAGGGTTTGCCTTAAGGGCTTGAAGACAACTTAAAGAGTCAGTTAGTATAATAGTACGTTCAACGTTATGGGCTTCAACAAAAAGGATAGCTTCAAGAATAGCTATAGACTCTCCTGTAAATACAGATGATTCTGGCGGACACTTGAATTGCAGAGAAATTTTATATTTAGGTATCCAACAAGCAGCACCAACGAAGGATTCTACAGACAGTTTTGATGCATCTGTGTATATTGCCAAGTGTTCAGAAAGACCTTTATTGTACATAATATGATTAAATTTGACATTTGCTTCAACAGACTCCTTACTAATACCCAAATTAATTATATTGGGTTTAATAATGAGGCTCTCAAAACTAAAGGAAAATAAAGGGAGGATGGGTGAAGAGAGAATAGAATGAGGGAGGCGAGTAAATTTAAAGTAACTTTTTAAGAGGCAAGTAGGGTTCTGATTGGGCCGCAAAGATATTGAAAGTTGCCCAAGTTTGTCTAAAAGAGGATGGGTGGAAAGTTGCAAAGTTTTACAAACAAATCGATCACTAAGATACTGGCTACGGAGAAGGATTGGAGGATCAACACACTCCACTTGAAGTGCATTAGTAGGGGAGGATTTCATAGCGCCAAGTATGATCCTTAAACATTTATATTGGATTTTATTAAGTTTATCAATAGCTGACTTGTTGATAGGGTCTAAAACAAAAAGGCCGTAGTCCATATGACTACGTATTATAGCATTGTACAGCAGTTTTTGAGTATATGGGTGGGCACCCCACCACACCCCTGATAAAGCTCGAAGAACATTAATATTTTTTTCACATTTTTTAATAACGTATTCTATATGGGAAACACCGTTTAATCTACAATCTAGAAAAACACCAAGAAATTTAACTTTACTAACAAGTGGAATAGGCTGATCCTCAAATACTATATTGGGGAGGGGAATTTGTCTTTTTCTAGTAAATATGACAGCCTTGCACTTAGCGACTGAAAGAGAGAGACCATGTTCGGATAACCACTGACCTAGATAATACAAAGCAGAGTTCAAATTAATACAAATTTCATTCATGGAGTTAGAGCTGGAGTAAAGAACTACATCATCAGCATACTGTAATATATTACAAAAGTTGTTGACAGACAATTCGAGATCGTGAGTATAAATACTGTATAGAAGAGGACTGAGTACAGAGCCCTGAGGGAGACCTTTCCAGATTACTCTGGGGGGAAGGCTTAATGAGTTAGTTTTCACCAGAATAGTTCTGGATGAAAGAAGGTTGCATATGATTCGCGTTAGTCTCGGCGGGACACTCAGCTGTTGCAATTTTTGCCTGAGTACCGGGAGTAAAACGTTATCATAAGCAGCTGCTACATCCAAGAAAACACCCACAAGGAACTCTCCTCTGGCTAGGGCAATACGGATGTCTGTCGAAATCACTCCAAGGTTATCTAATGTACCAAGCCCCTTTCTGAAGCCAAACTGGGACTTAGCCAGAGAACTTCTGCTTTCCATTATCCATTCCAAGCGATTTTTAATCAAGTGCTCCATAATTTTGGCTAACG
Source organism: Hipparchia semele (assembly GCA_933228805.2). Taxonomy (NCBI): domain Eukaryota; kingdom Metazoa; phylum Arthropoda; class Insecta; order Lepidoptera; family Nymphalidae; genus Hipparchia; species Hipparchia semele. The sequence continues at coordinate 13,981,336 of OW121720.1, read as the reverse complement.
TAGAGGATAATGCAATAGGGCGATAGGAATTAGGATCTAAGGGGTCCTTGCCAGGTTTCCTAATAGGAATTATAATTTGAGTCTTCCAAGGTTCCGGGACGATTCCTGATTCAAGAAACCTGTTGACCATATCTAGGTAGCACTGCTTCGCCTTATCGCTGAGATTTACTAGAAAAGAGTACGGAATACCATCTTCACCAGGTGAAGAATCTTTTAAGTCTGATAGGACACACTGTAATTCAGGGAAAGAAAAAGGAGAGTCCATTCGGTCAGAGCTGGGTACAGGAGAAGGAGATGGGAGACAATCCTCGGTAGGGACAGAAGGCGGGGCCAATTTGTCTGCAAATGCTTCAAGCCAAACAGACACATCATTTGATAAGAGATCATTGTATGCCACAGAGCGGCGGAACCTTTTAATCCTATCCCATACCAAACTGGAAGGAAAACGAGGATCTAAAGATTCACAGAATTTCGTCCAACCCTGTTTTTTCTTCTTAGACAATAATCTCTTATACTTGGCATTAGTACGTTGGTAGTTGATAAAATTCTCCCGAGACATACAAATTTTGTAATTAGTCTCCGCATCCTTACGTTTAATTACCATGTTGGTACACTCTTGATCCCACCATGGAGGAGAAACCATAAAATCCCGTTCAGCCTTTTTTAACGGTATATGGAGGTCAGCAGAAAATTTTATAATACTAACAAAATTACTATAGTAAGAGATAATATTTCCATCATCATTCATCTCTGGTAGAGTATCCGTGAGACAGTCAACAGATTCTGCAAAAGCAGACCAGTTAGCTTTATTAACTTTATGTTTCAGGAGAGGATTGGGCTTTGAAACAGGAGAGGAACTCTGAGCAATAGAAAGAAGGATAGGATAATGATCACTACCATAGGAGCTAGGGAGAGTATTCCAGGTAATGAGGGAAGCAAGAGAAGGAGAGCAAAGAGATAAATCAACAGCAGTTTTAGGGTTTTGATGGGGAAATACTCTTCTGGTTGGTGAACCATCGTTTAGGATGCATATATCAATTTCATCAAAGAGTTCCAAAAGAAGAGTAGCAAACCCATCACAAGAATGAGAACCCCAAGATGAGTGATGAGCATTAAAGTCTCCCATCACTAAAACAGGAGGGGGAAGAGAAGTAAGGATTAATTTCAATTCAGGAATCATTGAGGAATGAGGGTGAGGAATATATATTGAAATGAAGGAGATGTTGAAGGATCTCACAGCTACAGCGTTAAACTGCTGACTGTGAGGGGGAAGAGAGATAGAAGAATATGCAAGGGAGCGCTTGATCAAGATAGCACTCCCCGCATACCCATCATCCCTGTCATCCCTCAAGCAGGCATAGCCCGGAACCCGAAATTGGGACCCAGGCAACAGCCATGACTCAGAGATGGCAAATATGATGGGTTTAAATTCGTTAATAAGGGAGAGTATTTCAGGTTTTTTTGGTCTGACACTGTTACAGTTCCATTGAAGGAGCTGAGCCGAGGCCATTGTTAAGTTCTGACGCGATTTTGACAAATATTTGAGCAACGTTGGGCGGTATAACATTTTTATTCAGCAATTCAATAATAGAGTTAAAGGATTTGGTAAGGTTTGAGACAAGGTTATCATTTGATGAGGAAGCATAGGAGTGTTCATTGTTGAGGGCACAACCATTGCCCAGGGAGGAGGGAACATTGCGAGTGATATTGTGGTGGGCCTGCTTATCGAATCCCTTTGCTAACGGGGTTTTTGGCCGGGGAGAACGAAACACAGTTTGCCTATAGGACTTGGATGGAGTTGTTGGAGAAGAAATGTAGTTAGGAATGGTCCTGGTTGAATATGAGGGAGGAGTGAACATTTCCTTAGCCATTTCGGCATAGGAACGACGTACGGGAGGGAAACGAGAGGAGGCTTCCTGGTAGGAAAGGTTCTCATCTGACATAATAATTTTGATTGATTGCTGTCGGGCATGTTCTGGACAAGTTTTATCAGAGGCTTGATGCTTACCAGAGCATAATACACAAGCCCACAAATCTACGCTCACAGTACAAGTATCACCTGAATGTGATTGCGCACACTTAAAACAACGTGGGGAAGATCTGCACTGAGCTTTTACGTGTCCAAAACGGCAGCAGTTAACACACTGGATAGTAGGCAAACGGTACGTCTCAACCGGCAGAGAGGTGTGGTAGGAAAAAACTCTAGATGGTAGGATTTGACCACGGAATGTGACAACAACAGATTGGGTAGGTACCCAGGACACTCCACTTTCATTCACCTGCTTACGATTCAAGCGTCTAGCTTTAAGAACCTCCCCACAACCAGAGGGAAGTACAAGCGACGCAACAAATTCATCCAGATGCCAATCACTAGGAACACCTCTTACTAGACCCATGCGAGTTATATTGAAAGTTGGAACATAAGCCTTAAAATTGGATTTTTCCAAGACTTTGTTCTCCAAAAAGTCATTGGCCGACTTGTAGTCCAAAAACTCGACGGATATCTTGTTGCGTCCTGCGTTTTTTACACCATCATTTAGAATTGATGAAATCTTGTGTTTGTGTAAGAACTGACCGAAGGAAATTGCACGAATACTGGTACCTGCCGACGGGTCGGCCACTTCGCGGGAAACATGAATGATAAAGGGCCCTTTGTCAACTGCTAAATACTTTTTGGGTGCTTCAGATAGGGAAGGGTGCAGATATAGTGACTGGATAGAAGGAGCGGACGAGGCTGGGTCACTAATTTGCTTTTTAGGAGCCGTATCCGAAATATTACTATCCCCGCCACGCTTGCGTGGAGTGGGATTTTCATCCATTTGAGGCCCTTGAGGGCTAGGTGAGTTGGGAATTGTCACGTTTTCACTAGGGTCCGGGGGCCCCGGATCCACCTCTACCTCCATCTTCACTTACCCCACCACCAACACACACAATAAAAACACCAACTAATGCAAGAAATAAAGACTAAACACTGAAAATTAAAATTAAAACACTCCGAATCCCACTAACACGTGGGTCCCCCAAACAAACGCAGAGCGAAGTCTCGTCCGTTAGTTTGTTCAAAGCTTAACTTTTTAACGCGTCACGTTCACATGTCACTTGTCACAACTACAGATTCACAGAACACTAATAGAATTTTTTTTCTACTACAGATTATTATTACAACTTTTTTACACTGACCTCTAGAATTAATCTATGATTAACAGTGGACAGGCTGCTGTCTGTGCTGTGCTGTATGTCATTTAGTAAATTCTAGTACTATTAGTACAGTAGTACATACACGCATTCCCTACCCATAAACTTTGATTTTACTTTTTATGTTACAGATTTAAGTATGTCATTCTAATAAATAAAATATTACTCACTACTACTAAAATCAAAATAAAATCCTACTCAAAAATTATAAAATTTCAAGTTGAAAGTATTGATTTGTTGCTAACTTTTGTATAGGTATAACAAAGTTAGCGACACTGCATTGATAAATGCAATTACTTTTAATTTATTTCTCCACTATTACTTATTCACTATTTATATTAGTTAATAAAATTATGGCGGTCGGTGCACCATTTGCAATATTATTAGTTCCAGAGACACTCGTATGTCAAATGTGGTGCTTCAAATTGATTCATAACTATTAAGGTATCTAATCATTGGTAGGTAGGTCTAGGTAGGTAGGTACCTGCAGAGATAGCCAGTCCAGTAGGTATTAATCATAGCATAGATTTCATAGAGGCGTAGACAGCTGTCTACGGTGTTCAAAGTTGGTTCAAAATTCAAACTTTCAAAGCCAAATTCAAACAAACAAAAGTTCAATAGTTTTAGTTTGCACAAATAAGCATACTAAATGGTTTATATTCTCTTGGAGACAAATAACATTTGATTTCTTGTTTTATATGTGGGATAGTTATATTACATTTTACAATATTAGTACTGAATCAGTGTTTTCTTTTAACTTTGTATGGAGGTGAACTTCGTATTCGAGACAGAGACTTAATGCATATACCTAACTTTGTGAATTAAACCCATTATCAAAATGGACAATACTCCATCGCCAATGGATAATACGTCATCACCAATGTCGGTGAGTACCTACTTATTTATTTTAATCTCTCGCAAAGAAGCATTAGAAAGGGAAACTCAAACTACAACTCCCAAATTCATGCAGTCATCTAACTATAGAAATGCCTATCTATAGAAAACAGTCTCAGACTTAAGACCGAGTTAAAAGTAGCTTGTTATTGTTACTGTTTTAATTAGTAATAATGCTACCTAAATTTTGTCCCATACCATTATAATAATTCTTTCAACAAGTTTATTTAAATAGGTATTCTTCATGTCAATATTATATAGAAGTATAGATAATTTATGTGTTGTACAACAATATATCATAATATAATCAGAGATAAGCCTAATTTATGCAAAGGCATTTGTTAAGTAACTTGCAAAACTGGCGTGCATTATAATTTTTTGGACAGGCCAGTTAAATAATCATTTGACAATAGAAAAAATAGAAGCACATTCTACTTTTGCTGCCAGCTAATTGCAAGTGCACTCCCCACACTTATAGGAGACTTTAGTACGATGACAAGTTAACATGTCCTGACTTGTCTCGTTGAAAAGTTTGATGTAGGATTTGTTAAGAGTTTAATCTTAGCTTGCCAATTTACCAGTTACTTATATTATTTTAACAATAATTATTTTTATTTCAGGTTACCAGAATACCAGACTATTACTAGAGTTTGCACTGCATGTTGGATTGCTGCTGGAAGAGATAATATAATCAGAAGTAAATGCAGCACAATGTCAATTTTTTGTTGTTGATATTTGGTTCCTTGAGTATGGATAATATTGATTATGAAGAATCCATACATATATCTGTACCTCCACACAACCCAGAGAACCTACAACTTTTAGGATTGTGTCACAAGCTCATATACATTCTGTGTTTACCTTGAGACATTATATATTTTTAGGATAAAATGTTGAATGCCTATTGGTGCCAATTGCAGTCAAAGAAATGTTATTAAACTGATATGCTGAGGCATTATTTTCAAATCACTGTGTGGTAAGCTCAATGTCAACCTTTGCTATGTTTATATATCACCTTTAGAATTAATGTGATTTAACTCAAAATTCCTGTAACTTCTGTTGTTGTAAAATGTATTTAACATTTAATATAATATGTATTACCAATCCATACATATAAGTTGATTAAGTATTAAGATAATTAACTTTTTTAATAGTTTTATTGGCAGAGATACATTCAATTTTACTCAACACTACTTTTTTGAAGTCTTGCTCATTTCCCACAAATTGCAATTTTTGAGTTAGGTCACTTTAATTCCAAAGTTTGTATCTCCTACTCACATTTTTTATAGGTAAATAAACTTAATGAATAAATTAAATTGTTTTTATAATTTTGTATTATCAAAATACTGTGTCAACCCCAAAATAATATAGTAGTAATAGGCAATTCATAGTTCAATGATACGGAAATCAGAGAGAGAGATTAGGTGTAAAGCCAACGTCTTTATATGCTCTCTGAGGTACAGATATAATGGAACCTTGTCATCTGCAGTAGAACATCCACTAGACCAACGAGACAAATAATGTGATGAAAGATGGATTGGGGACTCTGTGAGAAAACTACACAACCCCATCGAGTTTGGGCTTTTTAATTCGTCTTGACAAGTTCTCTAGTCCTAAATGATATGCAGGTTCTGATGATGAAGCCGAAAGGCGTTTATGGGAACTCTGTAATGAAACGACGTAACCCCATCGAGTTTCGACTCGTTTGATTCTTTTTGACGTTTAAAAGGTCATTAGTAGGTACCTAATTAATACATTGGTCAATAGTTTCGGAACCCTCAGTGCGCGAGTATGACTCGCACTTGACCGGTTATTTTGAAAAGAGCAACCGCCGAGTTTCTTGCTGGCTCTTCTCGGCAGGAAAGGTATTCCGAACCAGTGGTAGATTCATTGACGATTCAAAAGTGCTTGTAAAAGTTTATTTGAATAAAAAATATTTCTATTCTATTCTATTCTATTGGTGTGATGTGTCGGAGTAAAGCGTGCGGTGTTTTTTTTTAAAAGAATTTAAGAAAAGAAGACAACCTGAAGTGGACTAATATAGCGGAAAGCTTGAGTTAGGAGTGGGTACGACAATAGTGCAACGGGTGGGATTCGAACCTGCGACCTTACAGTTTTCAGTCCGTACCTTTAACCGTTGGGCTATTAAGTCTATACGAGTTTTGAAGAGTTGTGACGTCACACAAGAAACAAAGCGCTTGTCCAGCGTGGACGTCTAACGAGTGCGACGACATACTTGTGCAGCAGGAAATAACCCCAAATGTAGGTTGAGGACGCCGAGACCATAAAACATAACAGCTCGACGACTAAACTACCGCGACATGAACCTCTCGACTCTTATGACGATTAAAACTCGTGCAAGGTCTCAATAAATCTATTGCATTTTGTACAATAAGGTAGGGATGTTGCCAACTAATCTAACTAAATCAGCAACTCTGTCAAAAGTCACAAGTATAAACGTGAAAATTATTTTTACAAAACCGACTTCAAACGAAGTATATCAATTGTGCCTCGAAGAGTTCCCTCGATTTCTCCAAGATCCCATCATCAGATCCTGACCTGATGACAATGGGACCTGGGAAGTATACCCTTTCAAACGAAAAAAGAATTTTCCAAATCGGTCCAGGCGTCTTCGAGTAATCAGGGAACATACAGATGTCGTCACGATGCTTTTCTTCACCGTTGAAGCGTGTAATTAGCGTGTAATATTTCCGAAGTCAGAGGTGCGTGCCCGGGTTCGAACCCGCTACCGCCCGTATAGGAGACTGTCCTAACCACTAAGCTATCACTGCTCTTCTTTTTCTGCTAAACAAACATAGTCGTAAACATTTATCACACTTTTACGATTAGTAATTTAATCGATATAATTTAAAATAGTTATATCCTGCTCTGTGGTTTTAACACATTCTGATTCAAAACAAATGACCAAGTGTTGTTGACCATTACAACAACAATGTTGTTGTAACAATGAACGTGAGTTTTACTTTAATTAACGATAACCATTATTAATAATAATAATCAATAAAAAATAATTTAACATAGTCAACATCCCAATGACGCACATTTATTGCGCTGCTGGAATTGACGGAATTCGTGAAATATTTTTCCACGTGAGACTTTAAAATCTAGTGATTTTATTTTAAGTCATTTTTATTTTGACCTTTGAAATAAGTAGTAGGTACGTAATTTGTTTTGATATTAAATTAATTTATTTTTAATTTTATTAAGTATTTTGTATTTTGTGTGATTTTTAAAAAATTTAATTTATGTAATATTTTTGACATTCGTAAGCGCTTTTGTAAGTCAAAATCGAAGAAATAAACAATACAATACAGTGATACAGTGATATTACCATTATTAGTCCACGATATTGGTTTCTGCATTTGCTATCGTTTACCTACTTGCAGAACCGAATCCTAGGATGCAGTTGAGAAGGTAGAGTTTTTTGTGTAGAGTAATTGTTATGACTATTTTTACTTTTTAGGCTTCCGTATACAAAGTTTTGGAGAATCTGGAAAAGTCCCAGATTTGGTGGTTATTCTTGTATGAAAATTCAATAAAAATCTGAATAGAAATTGTTTCGCTTATTTTTATTTTAGAATATCTCATAGCCAGTCCATTATTTTTTTGCCTTCCGGTTTTAAATATCATTTGGCTGTTGCATATTCATATCCAAGTAATCATCGAGTGTGTGTTGAACAATATTGACCAGGTTCAGAGTATTCATAATGCGTAATGTGTACTGTTCTATGGACGCTAGTGTATTTCCGCGAGATGCTTCCATGGAATTTACCTAACACGGTTTTTAAGTTTTTATGCATACCTATTGTGAGTTTTTGTGTAGAAAACTGACACGATAATGTATTCTTTTTCTTATATATTTTTTACGATTTGTTTAAGTATCTGTGACTACGATATCTCGGCTAGCAAATAAAAGTATTTACTTAGGTATTACCTTAGGCGGTAAGGAAACCTCGCATGCTATGGTGTGGCTGTCTTCGATCACAGAAGAAAATTTTCTGTGATCTATAGACCCCGTGAGGTGGTTATAACTACACTCTATTTAATTGAATTCGTTTATCAAAGCAGATAAATACGGTCTAGGTCCTCAATAGATCTTCAAATAATTTCTTGCTAGATGATATAAATTTTCTTAAAGTCCCGTCTTTGGCTTTGATTTTCCAAAATAAAAAGTAGCCAGTGTCCACAGTGTACATACAAGCTATCTCTCTGCCAAATTTAATGTAATTTTTTTTGCACGGGTATACTTAATTGGAGACCTGCTGGCTTCTTTTTGTCTCGGAAAAACGAAGGTTTCCCGAGGGATTTTACGCGGACGAAGCCGCATGCAAACGCTGGTTTTTATGTTTCTGTAAAATTTTATTAGTATATTCGATAAAATGTAAGATAAACACAGTTTTCACCTCTATTATTCTCGAGAAAAACTATACCTACGATTAATTTTATTTATTTGAATACTCTCCATTACATTCACTCCTGACAATAGTAGCGATTTACTAGCGAGTAGATTTGTAATCCAAACGAATAAACCAACAAACAAAATATTTATTTGTTATTATTTATGAATTATTGTGACCTCATATCCATTAATTTTCCGTTCGAATAGAATCTCGTAAGTGTCAATTTCCACGAAAATGTGTTTCGCTCATCTAAACAAAGCAAGATATTAATGGGCTTGAAATTAAAGGATTTCCCTGCAACCTGTGACCCTGAAAGGTTTTAACAAAGGTTAATTATGCCATTTTGAATTATTTTTGCCTATTGGAATTTCCACTTTTCTTAACAATGAAAAGGTCATGAAGATCAGTCAAGTACCTGTAGGTACATTGCGAGAGACCTACCTACTACCTAGGTATAGGTAGGTAGGTTAGATATGCACGAGTCTTCGCTTTAATTTTTTTTAATTTAAAAATTAACCATATTGAATTTGAGTGATATTAGTGATATTCTAATCATATTTTTATTAATTTTTAAGGTTTTTAAGATATGTGACAAGTTTCTAGTTTAACTCCATGAAAAGTTACAGCTTTCAAACCGCGGCAGCCTTATTATCAAAACCCAGTAAGTGACAGCTTTTTCACTTTCATATAGTAAGTCCCGTTGTCATCTAGTAGGTAGGTACCTATCTAATTTATATAAACGTCACAAGGTTTAGAACCCTCAGTGCACGAGTATGATTTGCACTTTTTTTTTTAAAGGGCTGGTCCATTCTTGGTACTATGGATAGGAATTTTATATAAAAATTTCGGCTTTGTAATATGCAATACATTAAAATTGCCTCTTTTTCTGTCGGGGGTTAAAAACATTGCATTGTGCAGAGTGGCAAGATTGTTATTACAATTCGTTTGCCGGAGCTTTATTTTTGTATGAACCGACGACTCGTAGGTGAGAATTTACTCGTTCCACCACAACGAGTTTTTCGGCTTATGACCTCATATAATTCACGGGTGACAGTGTGACATCCAAACGTGATATGACCATAAAAGTCACACGTCACTGAGGTTCCATGACGCATTGATCAAAATACCTTGTTTATGGTTATGGCTCGAGGAGCCTGCCTTGGCTTTAATGAGGAAAGTCAAGGTATATTTTAGCTATTTCACCTCTACTGAGAAACAAAACATTATTTGGTGATTATTTCCTTTAAAATTATTTATGGAACTATAACGTTTAGAACAGAAACTAATAAAGTTGCGCTCCAAACGTATAGTGTCAAAACAACCAATGGATGTGGGAGTGCCATATAAATAATTTTCCGTACTGAACCTACTGATAATTACACCGTACCGTTATAGATGCGGACTGAAAACTGAAAGGTCGCAGGTTCGAGCCTCATCCGTTGCATTATTGTCGTACCCACTCCTAACACAAGCTTTTCGCTTATTTGGAGGGGAGAGGAGAATATAAGTCAAGTTCAGCTTGGCTAATATTCTTTAAAAAAAAAATTGTGACGAATTATTATGACACCCAGTTTTCGTTCTTTTTTAATAATTTTCTGCGACGCTATTCTCGTCGTAATAACGCGATAACGCGACGATATTGCTTAGTCGGCCTTTTAAAAGGCTTACTAATAAAAATGGCTTATCACCGCGCCGACTATTGCGCTTCTAAGCGTTATAGTTCGATGATTAGAATAGATAACAATTATAATTATAAAGATTTTTAAAATACTTTAAATATTTTTTTAATGAATTACTCATTCTTTTAAATAAATAAATTATATTCTGCTGCAAAGTAGCTATGGGTCTACGTGATTGTTTGCGTACCTACTTATATTTAGATGGCTCAGTTTTCAAAACAAAAAAAATGGACTTAAAAATTTCTAGAACTAAAGTGAATTTTACTAAAACAGAAAAATGGACCTATGGACTTCTTGAACTGGATCATTTATGAACTAAGTGACTTCGTGAATTTGAGGATCTGGAGAGTGATATTGGCTGTTTTCATTCGGCTCTCGCCAAAATAAATGGTTCCCGTGTGGGTATTCCACACGGACGAAGTCGCGTACAAAAGCCATTTAGGCAATAAGCTAAATGCGCTAAATGTAAAGCACAACGCTATTACTATTATTGACGTCACATCAAGGTTCTAATAGTTATGTAGACCAAAAGTCCAAAAGCCCTCGGAGAACGCCCTTGCAGTCACGTAGGCAGTGCAGCGAATCGCACGTACACCTCCAAATTAACTCTAATGGCAACAAATTTATTACAAATTAGTATTGTTTTGACGAATTAATAAAGTGATTAATTTGCAATTGAATAATTAATTACTCAAAAGGTGTCATAATATTTGACGATCTCTACATTGCAGCGATTCGATAGGTACCTAATGTTTCACCACTCACCAGTTACTATGAACCGGATTTAAAAAAATTATAATAGATATGCATACATTCAAACTCTAAAAAATAAAAGTTCTCCCCTCATTTGATGATAGATCACATCAGACCAATAGAGGCGTGACCGTGAGGCAGTATATACCTTTTGTATCTATTGTAGTGAACATCGAAGTATAAGAAACTAGCTGACGCTCGCAACTTCGTCCGCATAGACTTAGTTTTTAGAATTTTCCAGGATAAAAAATAGCCTATGTCACTCTCTAAGTCCTCAACTATACCCCCGCATAAAAACACGTTAATCACTTTAACGACTGCCTTCCTTATGAAGCCACAATCCTACTAATATTATAAACGAGAAAGTTTGTTGTTATTTGTTATTACGTTCCCTCAAATATGGTTGAGCGAAGCAATGGCTGGATCATGACCCGTTCACGAGCACGACGCATGCGTCGTGCTCGAGAACGGGTGCCACCGACGGGAATGGGTCTGCTTTGACTTCCCATGTTGACATGTGTTAGATTATATGTATTGTATTTTTGCAGCTTCACTGTGGAAGCACTGTATACTTAGCTTAGTTTTGTTACTTGTTGTAAAATTAGTTTATTTTATTTTTTGAAAAGAGCAACTGCTGAGTTTCTTGCCGGTTCTTCTCAGCAGAATTTGCATTCCGAACCGGTGGTAGATTTATGACGTGTCATCTCATAAGTGCTACAGGGTAGCCTACATGAAATAAATGAATTTTGAATTTGAATTTGAATTTGTAAGTGTGGATGAATGGATGGATGTTTGTTACTCTTTCACGTAAAAACTACTGAACCGATTTGGATGAAAGGCATAGAAATAGATTATAGTGTGAAATATCACATAGGCTACTTTTTATCCCGGAAAATAAGAGAGTTCCTGCGGGAATTACAAAACCTTAATCCACGCGGACGAAGTTAACTACTAATTTCAAACAACTAATTTCAAATAATCTTAGCTACCTGATCAGACCCTATCTTATGAATAAGCCATAATAGGACTAAATGACACTTCATGTAATATGAAAATAAGCAAAAAATATAATGTTCTTCCTTGGAACGGACCTAATAAGAAGATTTATATAAAATCAGCATCCATGACTGGCGTCAAATTACAGTAATTTACGACTAGTTGTTGTAATATAATAATGAAGATTTTATTACTCTATCTACACGTGCACAACCGTACATTTAGTAATATAGATATATATTTAATCGCTTACCTAATTAAGCAATTAAATATCTCTTGTTTTAAAGGTGAAGGAAAATATGATCAATTAAGCCTCAATAGCTCAACGGTTGAAAGGTCGCAAGTTCGAGCCCCACCTGTTGCACTACTGTCGTACCCACTTTTAGCACAATCTTTTGACTTATTTGGAGGGGAGAGGAGAATATAAGTCAAGTTCAGCTTGGAAAATATTCTTTAAATAAAAAAGGAAATAATTTCCTGACACAAATGTTTAATTTGAAGCAGGTAATATTATCATATCAATATTTAATAGTAAGTTTGTATCAATTTTAGCTTCGATCTCAGAAAACATTTTGAGTGAATTCGGAAAATTCGATTCAAAAAATTATAGTCATGCTTCTTATGATCATTTATTTAAGTTTATTTATTACCTACTTTAGTATTATAATGTTGTTTATCTAAGATATGTTTAAATTAGGCAGAAAAAACACGCATTTTTAAAATGATTCATGGAAGGCTAAAAATTAAGCTAACGTAATTGAAATATATTATTAATTATTATTATGCTTGTTCCGTTTGTTGTTTGTTCCGTATAAATATAAATTATAAACATCTACTCAATTTCTCGAAAAATGGATTCTATTCCCTCGCTGTTAAAACGGTAAAGTAGACTGCACCCGTGTTTTTAAAGCGGGACGGAAAATTAAAATGCACACGAAAATCAAAATTATTTTTAACCGACTTCCAAAAAGGAGGAGGTTATCAATTCGGCCGGTATCTTTTTTTTTCTATGTATGTCCACCGATTACTCCGAGGTTTCTGGACCGATTCACGAGATTTTTTTTTAATCGACAGAGGAAGCTTGCGAAATGATCCCATATTTTTTTTTACCTTCAACTCCTCAAGCCTGATGCTGCAGGGGTATTTCCCCCCTAAATTATGGGACCTTAGGAACCGTCGTTTACGAATTGGTATGCTTGGCCTAAGCATATACTAGATTATAGAGCTCCAGGTCCTACTCCTCAATCCTGATGCTGTAGGGTACTGCCCACCTAAATTATAGGGATTTCGGAACTGCTAATCATGAATTGTTATTGTATGTAATAAGCAAATACTACACCATCGAGGTCTAGGTTCTAGCTCCTGAATCCTGATGCTGCAGGGTACTGCCCACTTAAACTGTGAGGATTTAGGAACTTTCGCTTGCGAATTGATATTTTTAGTATCACGCATATTCTACATCGTGGAACTCAAGGTCCTAGCTCTTCAATACTGATGCTGCAGGGGTACTGCCTACTTAAACTGTGAGGATTTAGGAACTGTCGTTGACGAATCGATATTGTTGGTACCGAGCATATATTACATCATAATGCTCAAGGTTCTAGCTCCTCAATCCTGATGCTGCAGAGTTGGAGGAATTACGAACTGACGCTTTCGAATTGATATTGTTGGTACCAACAAAATGTCCAAAATGTTAGTCCGTCGGTTCGGCGGTGTTATAAGGAAAACACGGGGCCGTACTTTGAACTAAGTTTATTATGCACTGTTCTGACAAATAGGGGTTACACTACTTAAATCACTTTATTGTTCTTTAAAATACGCGACTCGCGGGACCTCAGGATAGGGTCTTTACGGCGACTATTTCAGGCTCTCAGCTTCCTTGCTGGTCAGACCGGCGGGCAAGAATACCAGGTCCGTAGCTGAGCAGCAATTAGGCCAATTACCCTAGCTCTTGTGTATTGTTAATAAGTACTGTAGGTACCAAGTATAGAACTACATTAGTACCGTAGCGTTGGAGGGAGGGGAGAAAGAGAGCAGGAACTCTAAAACGCTTATGCGGTAGATATATCTGTATGTCCTCCCTTCATACAATGATACTGCAATAGTATCTTTAGAAGAATTTGCTAATATTTTGCGAAAGTCATTTTAAGACATTCACTTTTTTGTAGACATCAAGTAGTTTATCTCTTGTAAGTTCGATCCCAAGAGTATATTTCATATTACTATTATATATCACTACATATAATATATATATATGTACATATTTTGATTTTTACAAAACTTTGAAATTAAAGCGGGAACCCTGATATATTAGTTACCTATTTATTGTATGAAGTTTAAACAGGGAGATCCCGTGTAGGTACCCTAAATCATACGTAATAATTATTATGGTTTAATACAGAATATTTCAGTAATAAAAATAATAACAAGTCTGACAAAAATAATGAATAACTATATAATATTTTTGAAAGAATCTATGTGTCGCGATTGAAAAATTTTACGAGTTTTGAGCTTATAATTTAAAAATTGACAAAGCTAAGATAAATTTTATAAGATAAGGCGTTAAATATATAAAATTTCTATTCGATTAAGGTTTATTACACTCATTAGTTGTTATCTTTTATAGATTAATGAGACTGAACTTTTCGCTTTGTCCATGCGGTATGGACAAATCGAAAAATCCAGTTTCATTTTAGTTCAGGCATGGATCATGCCTCGAAAGCACGTTTAGCCATTGATTTCTAGTGGCTTTACTTTGAAAATTTACCCTAAACCCAATCAGAAATTGCAGTTCCTCAGAAATGATTAGTTCCATAGGAGAACCTGAGTTACCGACAAAGCTTATCGAGTCGCATAGTAAGAACGATGGTCGTTGCGGTCCCGAGGAGTTGATTGGCGACGTCACACTGGGAGGCGCAGCTTTTGAAGACCCCCCTCCCCCCACTAGGTGGACGTTCAAGCGCGTTGCTGGTAGTCGTTGTGGTAACAGGCGACAATAGATCGAAATTCGAGATGTATTCTTTCTTTCAAGACACCTATTCCGCAATGGACGTCTATCGATTAATACGGTAATTGCAATTTTACAAATGCTGTGCAGTCCTCCTGTCCAGATACAACACGATGGCGATCATGTCACGGCTGTCACAGTGTGGGGCTGCGCTGCTGGTCTAAACGGTTCTTCCATGACGTCAGGACCCTTGCGGTTAAGGCACATTACGTTATCTGAACCAAAGTTATATAAACCGTATGTAATGTGTTTATTATCGGTAGTCTGTCCACTTTTACATCAGTTTTGGTTTCGATCGGCTCAGAATATACAATAATGAAGCTGCTTGTGATATTTTGTGCCCTTTTTGGGGTCTCTGTTAACTGTCAATTAGGTAAGCGTCAAATATATTCCTTTTCCTTCGTTTGGAATGTCTGACATGATTTAAGGACAGAATATTTCGCCGTAGCACGCCGCCATTTTGTAAAGTACCGTAGGTGTATTGAGAAATATTATGTTTATTATCTGTACACAGCTCCCTTCATTGAGCCGTGCCACGCACAGGACAAGGCCTGCCTCAAGCGGTCGGCGCAGAACGCCGTGGCCGCGGTGGCGCAGGGCGTGCCGGCGCTCAACATGCAGCAGCTCGACCCACTGTTCGTGCCGCAGGTAGACGCCAGCCAGGCGGGCCTGACGCTGCATTTCCGCAACACCGTGGTCAAGGGCCTGAGGAACTGCCGCGTGGCTGATATAGGGTGGGTACACAAAGTGTCGCAATGTAGGGCACCGTGCTGCGGGGGCTCAGGGTGTGCCAGCGTTGAACGTTCACCGCTGTACATGTAGCAGACCAAGCCAGGCGGGTCTGACGCTGTAAGGGGCCTGCGGAAGTGCCGTGTGGCTGATATCGGCTCCGTGGCTACAGGATCTCAGGGCGTGAATACTGAGTCCATACCCCTTAATCCTGATGCTGTTAGACTCTGCATTCCTAAGTCGTGGGGATTTAGGAACTACTTATATTGACACGACTGAGATAACATTTACTTAAAGGATACCATCTTCTGTTGCAGTCGCACAAACAGCCACGAAACCTTTGTGACCCTCGCTTGCCAAGTGGAGCTGATCGGCGACTACTCCCTCGGCGGACAACTACTCTTCATGCCCATTAACGGCCAAGGGAAATATAAGATTAAACTACGTAAGTATAAACCCGTACTACTCACATAGCAGAGGATGCATACTGGCTGATGACGCTAATTAGAGACTGAGTGCTACTATGGACGTTACGTGGACAGTGGACACTGATATCATTTTGATAATTATTTATCAGTAATTTGAAGCTAAATCAGTAACTTAATTTAACTAGGGCTTTATCTGATTTGGAAGATAACAACTGTCTTACGGAGGGAGGTGGTTCTTTCGGTAACCTAAAAATAGCATCCGTTGATCCTCCGAAACAAGATGCTCGGAAAAGAACACCTGAGAGTTAAGTTGTTCGATGACAATTAATGGGACCCGACTCAGATACTCAGAAATTAAAAATAACACCTAATCCCAACAGCTTTCTCCTACGGATCACCGAGCTTTAAGCTGAGTTCGAACTTCGAAAACAGCATCGCATAAAATAATAATCCAAAGTGTCTCAGAGTGTAAAAGTTATAGGCAGGTTTTAAAAACTGTGATAAAGATGGTTATAGATCCAATATGAAATTGTATTCTAGGTGAAATCGTAGTAACAGTGGTGATGCAGATCGGAGAGCGCTGGTCGGGTGGGGAGCGCTACTGGACCGTGAAGAGTTGGCAGCACCACGCGGACGCCACCCAGCGCGTCCGCTACCAGTTCCAGAACCTGTTCAATGGCAATAAGGCAATGGGTGAGTAAATTTTTTTGATGACAAGATAGGCCTCGACTGCGATCTCACCTGATAGTAAGTGAAGATGAAGTCTAAGATGGTAGCGGGCTAACTTGGAAGAGGTAGCTATGGTAGTGTACATTCAATCCATACTATTAATCGGTTTCTACTCGCCATCGTGCCGGAACGCTAAATCGCTTGGCAGCACGTCTTTGACGGTAGGGTGGTAACTAGCCACGGCCAAAGCCTCCCACCAGACAAGTTTATTTAGATGAACTTCTAGTAACAGTGGTGACTCAATAGCCCAAAGGTTAAAAGCGACTGAAAACTGAAAGGTGGTAGATTCAATTCTCGACCGTAGCACTATTGTCGTAGCCACTCCTAACATAACTTTTCCGCTTATTTGGGGGAGAAGTAGAAGGAAAAGACAGTCCTTGGGAGCATAGTCAGATATCTTTTCGAGTACTGGTTTAAACCGTTGGCACAGCTATTTGATTGTCTTTCATCTTCCAGCGGACCCTGTCCTGAAGTTCTCCAACGAGAACTGGCACCAGATCTTCAAGGAGGTGGCGCCACCCATCGTCAAAGCAATCATATCGCACGTCGTCGCCGAGATCACGAAGCTCTTCGACCGGGTGCCGATCTCACAACTCGCTTTAGATTAGGAAGAAAAGCTCTTCAAATAAAATCATCTTTTATACAAATGTTAATCTATAGTTATACCTACCTTTATAAAAAAATTAACTGTTGCTCATTTGTCCAGCTAAAACATAATCGGTCAAATGCAAGTCGGACTCACATACAAAGTTCTGTACCAAAAAAGGCCAAAAAGAAATACGTTTGTAGTAGGGAAGCCCCCTTTATCCCCCTGCCGTAACCCCCTGTAGGGCTAACGGGAGTAAAGCCGTGGCTTAGTTATAAATAATATTAATCCTCAATCGACTTAATTGTTATTGAAAAGTTTTATTAGATCATAAAAAGCATAATTTAAATCGAGCTATGTTATAAAGACATTTAATTATGATTTCAAGTGTGTCTAGCAGGATATTTGGCCCCTAAAATTGGTCTGTCTACAAATATACAGTATTAAAATACTTCCCTAAGTATCTATACCTATACTTATAAGAAAACTATAACGAGACGAATTCTGTACATTAAATATACCTACTCGTATTTTGAAAATTTTAATCGGAAGGTGCGGGCGAACGAAGTCGCGGGAATCAGCTAACTAGTTGTTCAATATTTTTGTTTAGCTGTTGATGTGTTTTTTTTATTGGTGTATAATATGTAATGTAATTCTTTTATTTCATTTATTATTAACATAAGTAAAGTCAGTAAGTTAGTGAGTACCTAGGTAGGTACTATAATTATTGCAAGTTGTTAGCAAGCGTGCCCCGCCCACTTTCCGCTCCATCGTGGAACATGATATATTTTCTTACATAAATCTGGTTTATAATAAAATAATAATTATATTTGTCGCAAATAGTCATAAAAATGTTCAGGGTCACTCAACGGGTGATATGTATATTATTGTATATGTAGGTATGCTATGCAGCTACGCTCGGAGTGCCCCTGCGAGATCAAAGATTGAGGAGATCCGTAGAAGATACGAAGTTACTGACATAGCTTAGTGAATCACGAAGCTGAAGAATAAATAAACGGGGCACATAGTTCAAAGGTCTGATGGTCGTTGGGGTCTCAAGGTGCGACCCCGAACCGGAACGCTTTCCGGCTGTTGGCTTAGCCCCCATGAGACGAGTCGCAGGGAGCCGCTGGAGGCAGGCGACGCAAGTCCGAGACCTGTGGAAGTCTATGCAAGGGACCTTTGTCCAGCGGTGGACCTTTACTTGATGAAAAAGAAGATGCTTGTTTCACGAGCATCGAACTATGACGCAAGAAGCGTAATTTTCGACGCGGTGATCAGGTATTCTTAGTAAGCCTTTAAAGGCCCACTACGCGAATTCGTCGCGTTAGTACGACGAACTTGCAAAGTAAAATCACGTTTCTTGTATGGGAACCTCCCTTTATTTTTTATGTTATTTTATTATTTTTTGTTATAGCGGCAATAGAAATACATATCCCGTGACAAGTATCTACCTATTACGGTTCATGAGATACAGCCCTCAATAGCAGACGGACGGGGGGACAACGGAGGCTTAATGATAGGGTCCCGTTGGCACTCTTTGTGTACGGAACACTAAAAATGACGTGCTGTGCTGTGAAAGGTTGTCATTTATTATGTAAATTCATTACAATAACCTGAAAAAAAAAAACGTAATTATCAGTACTAGTAAGTATAAAGAAAATAATTACATTGCAATCGCATATTCATTGGTTGTTTGGAGCCTAAGTTTGGAGCGAAACTTTTTTTTTATTCGATGACAAGATCGCCCTTGACTGCGATCTCACCTAATCGTTAGTGACGATGCAGTCTAAGATGGTAGCGGACGAACTTGGAAGGGGTATAGCAGTGTAAATTCAACCCATACCCCTAATCGGTTTCTACTTGCCGGAAAGCTAAATCGCTTGGCGGAACGTCTTTGAAGGTAGGGTGGTAACTAGCCACGGCCAAAGCCTTCCACCAGACAAAACTTTGTTAGAAACTTCTGTTCTAAGCGTTACAGTTGCATGTTCATGAGTAAGTATTAAACGAGCAGTGATGCGGACAGACAGTAAGGACATTATTTTTTAAACTGTAGATGATGACGTCGGCACTTATGAAGACCCATATAACTTATATAAGTAAGTGAATGGATCAAAAGTTCTTACTCGCGGCCTGCACGTTTGCGCAGTCTTCCTGCTACAATCTTTATAGCATAAAACAAAAAACGAAAAAATTAAAAATGTTGAAGGTTGTTTCCATATTTTGCTTTGTTCTCGGTACTCACTCTTCCTCTGGTAAGAATATATATATTTTTAAAATATTATAATAGTAGATACTAAATGAGTAATTTGCTGCTATTTCATTTAAAGAACGAAGTAGCTAGGCTCTTCATGTACCCTAAGGAATTACACTAAGGAGAGATGATTTTTTTTTCCGTCCCTAAAGACGTGAAAGAGGTGTCGAAATATACGGCACGAGTGGAGAATTAGGTACCTCCTTTTTCGTTATGCAGTTGAAAATTGATCTGATCACTCGTGATGATGTAAGGATTGTAACGATACCCCTTTAATCCACAAGCCTCAATAGCCCAACGGCTAAAGGTGCGGACTGAAAACTGAAAGGTCGCAGTTTCGATCCCCACCCGTTGCACTATTGTCGTAGCCACTCCTAGTAACAGCTTTCCCTTTATTTGGAGGAGAGAGGAGCTTGGCTAATATTCTTCAAAAATAAATAAAAATCTGTTCAGGCATTTAAAAGTTATTCTCAAGTACTATCCTTACTAATATTATAAATGCGAAAGTGTGTTTGTTTGTTGATTTGTCCTTCAATCACGGTGCAAGACGTAGCGACGTGAATTCAAATCAAATAAAATCTATTTTCTTTCAAAAAAAAAAAATTTTTTTTCATGAGTAGGCATAGTTAGTTGAGTTTTATCCCGGAAAATCAAAGGGATTTTAAAAACTAAGTCCACGCGGACGAAGTCGCGGGTGTCAGCTAGTGGTAGAATAAAGGCAGTCGTATAAAAGCATTACTGATAATTATCTGGAAACTTACACTATATGACCGGCCGCGTGGAAGGAAAGGAAAGTCGTCTTCCCGACCAAGAAAAAAAGCCAACTTCCCAAGCAAGCAATGCCACCACCACTCACATGCACCATCACACAAGACTTTTATACTACTCAGTCGGGAAGGTAAGCGGTGCTTAGCTTTTAACTGCATGATTGACCATACAGATTTTTTCTGTTGGCGGATTATAGCAAAATAATTCTAACCTTTTCTTGCTAATCATGAACTTCCGCAAAGACGCCTGATTCTATCCGGACGATAAAAGTGTTTCATTACGTACAGCCCCCTTCATAACGCCGTGTAAGGCCGGCGACTCCGCGTGCGTGACCGCGTCCACCAAGGCCGCGATCCGCCCGTTCGCGGCCGGCGTGCCCGCGCTGGGCATCAAGCCGCTGGACCCCATGCACATCCCGCTCATCCAGAGCGACCACGCCGGCCTCCAGCTCACGTTCCGGGACTCCACGCTCACCGGCATCAAGGACTGCGACCTGAAGAGTGTCAAGTAAGTGTTTACCGTCCAACTATAACGCTTAGGAACGAAGGGCTGGGCCCATAACCTGAAGGGTTTAGGCCGTAAAAGGAAAAGACTTTTTGAAGATTAAATTGGATATTTATTCAGACTAATTGGGAGCACACACGAAACAACTTTAGCCGGTGCAGTGGTCAGTCGTAGGCAAAGAGAACGTAGAAACTTACGACGAGATAGACGTTAGACAGGGGCAAAAACCAAAAACTATCAAGTAACCACAGACAAACCGTACACCGTACCCTGTAATGGTTCGTTTACACATCCGCACAACAAGAAACGCAGTAGTCGACGCGGTGATAAGTAAGCCTTTAAAGGCCGATTTCGCGGTATCGTCGCGTTATTACAACGAGCTTGCAGCAAATTATAAAAAAACTAGTTGATGCCCGCGGCTTCACTCACCTGGAATTAGTTGTCAAAAGTCCCGCGGGAACTCCTTGATTTCCCACGATAAAAAATAATAAATTATAAGTAGGTACGTATTTAATACGTACGTAAAACATCTATTAGGAAGTAGCAGTACGCATGTTTCTCGTCACCAGAAACAAATTCTTGAGATGAGAAAAGTTTATTTTCATAAAACGGATGAAAAACTATTTAGATATCGGTCTTCTTGTATATTATAATATATGAGCGAGAAATATTTTGTTACATTGCTGGAGCATATAGCAAAAACTAAAGATTTCGTTTATTTCGTTTATTTTGTTTTAAATTTTAAATATAATAATTATAATTACCAACCTACTTATCATTTTTGTTAAATCTTTGTTTTTTTTTTTTTTTTTTATATATTTTTAGCGAGCAAACGAGCAGGCGGGTCACCTGATGTTAAGTGATTACCGCCGCCCATGAACACTTGTAGCACCAGAGGCACCACCAATGCGTTGCCGGCCTTTCAGGAATTTGTTGGTCCGCCCCTTGAATAACCCCATGTTGTAATTCAGTGGAAACACCGTCGCAGGAAGTTGGTTCCACAGTTTCAAAGTACGTGGAAAAAAGGATCTGGAACATCGGATGGTCGAAGTGCTCCAGGCACCCAGGTGGTGAGGGTGAAATTGTTTTCGGTGGCGAGCGGTGCGGTTGTAGAAGAGAGACGGTGGAATAAGGTCAAATAGTTCTTCAGAACACTCCCCATTATATAGCCGATAGAATACGCAGAGAGAGCTAACATCTCTGCGGTGCTCCAGGCTTTCCAGCGGGTTGGTTAATTTGGGATTGCCCACAAGCCGAACTGCCCGCTTTTGAATCCGGTCAAATGGAAGGAGTTGGTATTGGGGTGCTCCAGCCCAAAGGTGAGAGCAGTACTCCATATGCGGGCGGACTTGCGCTTTGTAGAGTAGGAGCCTATGCTCGGGCGCAAAGTACCGCTTTGCTCTGTTGAGCACCCCAAGCTTTTTCGAAGCTAATTTAGCTTTTCCTTCCAAGTGATCCCGGAACTGGACGTCGTTCGAAATGCAGACACCAAGAATCCCAATGCTGTTGGAAGGGGCTAGGGGGGTGTTCTGGAAGAGAAGAGGAGTGGTGAAGGGGGTCTTTTTGGCGGTGAACGCACAAACTTGTGTTTTTGAGGGATTGAAATGGACAAGATTTTGTGAACCCCATACTGACACTTTATCAAGGGAAGCCTCAATGTCAGACACAAGTTTGGCTCTATTCTCCTCTAGCATTGCGCGGGAAAATTGTGCATTTCCTTTGTAAAGGGCATCACCAGTACTGTCATCTGCATAACAATGGATGCTGCTGTTTTGCAACATGTCATTGATATGCAGAATGAACAGTGTAGGCGATAACACTGAGCCCTGTGGAACACCTGCATTGATGGGCTTAGGGTCAGAGCAAAAGCCGTCGACAGCGACTTTGATGCTGCGTCCATCAAGAAAGCTAGCGACCCAATTACAAAGCAGCACGGGGAGTCCGTAAGATGGTAGTTTCGATAGAAGGGCCCTATGCCAAACCCGATCAAAGGCTTGTTATAATAAAGTCAAGCGAAAATCTTACCGAATAATATTTATAATAAAATATATAGGGTTTTATACCTACTAAAAGGAATTCTTTTGTGATGAAAATGTTTTCAACTGTTTTTCTGCCTATATAAATTTTAGCCCATAGTCTATATGACATTTCGTGAACCCTGTAGAGACAGATCCTCAATTTTAACTCATAGAAAAAATCATGTCGACCTGTTGCTCTTTTGCTACGTGATTGAAGGACTAACCAAGCAACAAAAACACTTTCGTTTTTATATTATTAGTAAGAAGTAAGGACTACCCGCTAATCGCTCAGTGATTGGCACGCGCAGACTTAATGATAATAGCGATGTAGATTGTAGATATAATTGTTTTCACATCAGATAACAATAATGCATTGTATCATGTAATTTATATTATATAATTAGAATAACACCTATTTTTAACCGTATTTCAAAAAAGGAGGAGAGGAGGTTCTCAATTCGTCGGAACTTTTTTTTAATGTATGTTTCCCGATTACTCGGAAACGCCTTGAGTCTTGACCGATTTGGAAAATTCTTTTGTTGTTTGAAAGGGTATACTTCCATTGTCATTAGGTCAGGATCTGATGATGGGATCCTGGAGACCTCGAGGGAACTCTTCTTTTATAGGCACAATTGATATAAGTACTTTGTAGTGGCGTTTAAAAAGTCGAAAAAAATGGACTCTCGCGGGATTTTTTAAAATTTAACTCTATAGCTAAGTTTATGATATTACGTAGGTATCTGTAATAATGTTAGAAATAAAGCGATACCTAATCATTATAATCATGTTGTCCACTATCCAATAGTTCGATTAAATATTTCATTTATGAATGTATAATAAAGGTACTTGTTAAAAATAACAATTGCACGACATTTATGTTTAACCAGTCTACAATTATGTGCTTATATTTCAGCATGACTGTGATATTCTCATAACAAGGTTGTTATTAGTATAATCACACTAATAGTAATAATAAATAATAGGTATAATTGTTGTCCGTGTGACCCTTGACGAACATTTCCTTCCATTCGTCTACCCCTCGCTGGCCCAAGAAGCTCTCAATATGAGAATAGTCTAGTCTGGATCATAAATAATATCTATATATTCCATCTTGGCAGACTTCACACAAGTTTGAGTACATTTTGGACAACTCTCAAGCATGCATTTTTCCTCACGATAGGTATAGATATAGTTTTCATTTACCGATATAGCGAGTTAGATAATATAAGTTTTCCGAAAAGTCAGAGGCGAGTGCCTGGAATTTAAAACGAGGACCTGGAGTCTGTGCTGACTCCAGGTCCATACTACTCGGAAAGGGATCGTCACCGTATCGCCTTTCGCCTCGCCGCCGTCAATCAGGCGTCAACCTAATGTTTTCCCGGGATAAAAAGTATTACCTACTTTTAGCTAAATATTTACTCTCAATAGCAAAAAAATTCACGCCGCGCAAAAAAAATCAAAAAATCACACACATTGAGGGACAAACTAACAAACATATTACCTACTTACGTGATCTGCTTTTTGAATCGGTTAGAATATACTTAATTCTTATTTTGAAAAGGGTCTGATGTTTAGGAGATTAAACTTTTTTTATTCCATAACAAGATAGCCCTTGACTGCGATCTCATCTGCACCGGTAGCATGGGCAGGAGATAAAAGTTTTATCCCCCGATTTTATCCACTGACGGGGGATAAAATTATCTTTTCCCTATGCTAAAGCATGGCGACAGAGGAGAAGGCGATGTATATTTCTATAAGTATATCCACTGAGTGTTATTTCCACCGTTGTGCCCATGCTCGACGGGTGGATAAAGCTAAGCGAAGGGATAAACGTTTTATCCTTTTCCCGGGGATAAAATTTCTCCCGCCCATGCTACCAGTGCTGATGGTAAGTGACGATGTAGTCTGCACCAGACCAGAGACAATTCAGAAATAATAATTATACCCTAGACTTGCTTGAAGTCTGCAGAGCCCTGACTTGTTCAAGGTTTAATAAATCAACTACTTATGTACCTAGTGCTCTTATTCCGTAGAAAATAAATAAAGAATAAACAAATATTGTATGACGAAGTTAAATAATTATTATGAGTTAGTTACGTAAATACTAAATATGTATTGACAGCCATGGTGCATAGGGGGATATACCATTTAAGTATCAGTAAATACGTGTTTTTTCCTTACAAGTTATACTTTACTATACTTTACTTACGGTATAATTATAAGTAGGGTAAATTAACATTACAATTACAGTCATTTTTTGGTTCTGAGAACTCGTTATTGAAAAGTATCAAGTAGAATATTATAGGCACCTATTTTCTCAATATTAGGTAGGTATAACAATGTCACAAAACATACACACATAGATTCTTTGAATTATTAAAATATAAAATAAGCCGATCTACTATTTCCAGCATTTTTATTATTTTATATTTTTTTAAATTTAAAGATTATCTAGTAATCTTAATTATACCTACTTGAGACACTGGTATTAAATGGTTTAGGTACGCGTCACTGCAAAAAATACACTAGGTACTTAACTCGAAGTTAATATCTGGCTAGATGTTACCATGTGGCAGAAGGTTGAAGGACGTTTTTTTGTAGGTACGATAGTTAAAATGTTTAAAACTTACTGAACCATTATCCTCCTATGGCTTATTGGTTAAGCGGACTGAAAACTGAAAAGCCAACTGTCTAACGCCCATCCGTTGCACTCAGAGGCGTAACTATAGGGTGGCATGACGGCAAAATGCCACGGGCCACCAGCCAGCAGGGGCCCCCGGTCAGAGAGCGCCGGAAGCACAAGATGATCATAACATTTATAGCCATTCCTGTGACTACGGCTAGTGCCGAGCGATCATTTTCAAAATTAAAATTGATAATAAACTAAACTCTTTGGGACAAGAAAGGTTACGCACAGTGGTAGATTTACCAAATGGCTGATTTGAATGGAGCCTAGGGCAGCAGATTTTAGGGGCGGCGAATTTGGGGCCAAAATTTTTATTTATGTCTTACAGAAATTAAAAAGATACATATTTGTAATACCTAAATGTCATTAGGTCCACAAACACATTTTAAAATAACCCCAATAACAATAACTAAGTAGGGCCGACTTTAAGTACGATGCCGAGTGTGCGGCGCATACAAACGCAAGGTCTCAAACGCCAAAAGTACAGGACTAGATATGGCGTAGTGCAGAATAAAAAATTTCACGCTCACTTCGTTCGTGAAAATGTCACTTTTCTGTTGCTATTGTAGGTGCCAAGAATGGACTACTAAGTGCCGTAATGCAATCATAAAAAATTTCGCGCTCGCTTCGCTCGCGAAAATGTCACTTTTATGTTCCTATTGTAGGTGCCAAGAATGGACTACTAAGTGCCGTAATGCAATCATAAAAAATTTCGCGCTCGCTTCGCTCGCGAAAATGACACTTTTATGTTGCTATTGTAGGTGCCAAGAATGGACTACTAAGTGCCGTAATGCAATCATAAAAAATTTCGCGCTCGCTTCGCTCGCGAAAATGACACTTTTATGTTGCTATTGTACGTGCCAAGAATGAACTACTAAGTACCGTAATGCAATCATAAAAAATTTCGCGCTCGCTTCGTTCGCGAAAATGTCACTTTTATGTTGCTATTGTAGGTGCCAAGAATGGACTACTAAGTGCCGTAATGCAATCATAAAAATTTCGTGCTCGCTTCGCTCGCAAAAATGTCGCTTTTACGTTGCTATTGTAGGTGCTAAGAATGGACTGCTAAGTACCGTAATGCAATCATAAAAAATTTCGCGCTCGCTTCGTTCGCGAAAATGTCACTTTTATGTTGCTATTGTAGGTGCCAAGAATGGACTACTAAGTGCCGTAATGCAATCATAAAAATTTCGTGCTCGCTTCGCTCGCAAAAATGTCGCTTTTACGTTGCTATTGTAGGTGCTAAGAATGGACTACTAAGTGCCGTAATGTAATCATAAATACAGAACGCTCCGAATTAAAGGTTATTATAAAATCAATTAATTTTAATTGCGTTTGTACGTGAAGTAGGCGATTTATGAAAAAATAAAAAATACTATCTCATTGGGTGAGCTTCTTTATATTGGGCGAGGGAGGGCCCCATCCGATGAATTTGCCACGGGCCTCAAACGGTATAGTTACGCCTCTGGTTGCACTATTGCACACATATATATAATACATATGGAGACAGGAATATTAATCATGCCCGGTTAATCTTTTATCTTATTCTAAATATATGAAAAGAAAAGCCTACTGACGGACGTCTACCGATTGATAAAGAAGAAGAAGATCACGAAGCAGTCTTAGATGGAAGGAGTTGACCTAGCCAAGGTATAGAAGCTTTATTTCGTTATGGTATACCTTCAGACACGACGCAGAGAAGCAGAAGCAGTCGCTGTCGTTCCAGTGCAACGTGGTGCTGTCGGGGCAGTATAAGCTGGACGGCAAGCTGCTCATCCTGCCGGTGCAGGGCGACGGGCCGTTTTCTATCGACATACGTGAGTACAGACACGACGCAGTGAAGCAGAAGCTGCAGACACTAATGACGAGTGCGACGTGATGCTTAGTGCAGTCATCGTCAGCCCTCCATCTACGGCTCACTAGTACTGAGTGCTGGTCTCCTCTCAGTGAAAGGTTATAGGCCATACTTCACCTCGCTGGCCCAATGCAAACTGGCAGACAACTCGTGCCTTTGAGTTGCTCACGATGTTTTTCTTCAGAGTCCGCAGTTCTAAGCTCTAACCACAAGGCAATCACTGATCACTGCTGTTCAATGATACTGAGTGCAGTATCCTGAAACATCAAGATTGAGGAATTGGGATTGCCTGCTGTTATTTTTCACCTTTAGATGTGCCCTAAAAGTTGGTGATGGCGAAATTGTCAGTAAACAACAGAACTTACAAAAATTAACTTGCTGCGAATGTTTCAACAGTGCAAGTGACTTATTGTCAGTAGTTACTCACTTCTGCTTTTATTTATAGTAGAGGTAGAGACACTGCTAAAGTACCTACTCCTATAATGTTGCAGGTAACGTCATGATCAAAGCGACCCTCGACTTGGAAACCGTGACTGGCAAGGATGGTCTTCCGCACTGGCACATCAAAAAGTGGCGCCACTCCTTCAAGGTCATCACTAGCGCCAAGTTCGACTTCAAGAACCTTTTCAACGGGAACAAAGCCCTTGGTAGGTAGTAAACGGAAAGGCAGATACGCAACGCGGTTGTGTAAGGACGGATGGTGGACGAGGTGTGGACATAAACATGGATGTTATGTGTACGTCCACTTCAGATTTGAGATATGTCGTTAACTTTGGTTTTCCTACGGAGTAGGTAGGGTCAGATGTCCAACAATGAAACAGTGGTACACAATAAAACACTGTGATATTTCTAAAATTCTGCATTGCCATTTCGTGCATTATATTGCGTTAGGACACTCTCGTGAACCCCCCGCCCTAGCCCAATTTGCATCGACGCCGCGTGCGAGAAGATGTGTTTGCGGAGCACTTTTGGTTTTTTTCGACAAAAAGTAAGTATTTTTAGCATTCTTTATAGATTTTTTACTAAAGTATGGTTGAAAATTTCATAAATTTCATGATTAATTAGCATTACACACATTTCGTAGATTAATGTGCAATAAATTATATCTTAAAGTATTACAATTTAGTGGGTAAAAAATTGAGATTAGTAAAAAAAACCTTAGGTAGTTCACAATGAAACAGTTGCACAGTAACACAATGAAACACTATTTCAATGTGTATCATTTTGTTTTATTGTGTACCGTATAATTGTACATACATAATATCATGTACTTTCCGGGCAAATTAATAATTTTTGTGGCTACAAATTCACAAATTAATCTTATTAACATTAATTTTTTATAATACCAGTAATAGTACTGGTAACCTGATTAAAGTTAATTAAAAATAAATCCTTTTGTGATTATTAACTCAAGCATTTTTTTTTATTCACCTACTCCATAAATTACACAAAAGTCGAGACAATACTATTAATGTTTCATTGTTGAATTTGTGGTGTTTCATTGTGTACCACCACTGTGGACACAATGAAACATTTCCCATTTTTTAGTTTATAATTTTTTGTCGATTGATTACATATTAATTAAAAAAATTGTAAATGAAATCAGATGCCGAATAAAATTACCTACATACCTGTAAAAAATTAGACTTCTATCTGTCAAAACAAAAGGTGCATGAGACTTTAAATTTTTTGTGTTTCATTGTTGAACACATGACCCTACGCATCTCCTCATTTCTGATTTGATTTCGCAGGTAGGTATAGGTACCTAAAAATAGGTACTCTTAGCTCTCTCCATATCGCCCGCATCGAGTCGCGAAAATGAAGTGGAAATGGGCGGGCACATATTTCGAAGAACTGATAGTCGTTGGAGCCCCAAGGTGTTGGAATTATATTTTATTGCAAGATATGCTTGTGCTTGACTTCAATAATACTGATGAAAAGCAATAAATTATGAAGTTTGGGTAGGAGTTTATCTGGAAGATGTCTATTCACTCTTGCTTTGAAGATAGGTAGGTACTTAAGTTATTCGTAGCAGCAAATAGACGTCAGAACGGCATTCCAGCAGGGCGATCGACTAAAAATATATCAATTCTTAAAGGACAGCATCAATGTCAAAATATGGCTTTTGGTCAATCCCATTGGCTAAATCCCCTTGCGTTTCTGTTTGATTTAGGTCAACCGGTCCTTGACTTCGCAAATACGGAGTGGAAGGATGTCATGGAAGAGGTAGCGCCGCCAGTGGCGAAGGCCATTGTTTCTGACATGGTCGACGCAATCGAAACTTTGTATGCCGCCGTGCCAACCACGGAACTTGTACAGGCTTAAGATGTAATAATTGAATAGCTAATTGCTTATGAATTTAAGAGCCTCCTAATTAAGTACAATATTTGGCCCGATTCAGTGCGACGCGGATGACCTACGCGGATATCCGCGACGGACGGTAAAATATATTAAGCCCTTATAGCGTGTTCAATGCGACGCGGATTGTCCGCGTTGCGGAGAGCTATCCGCACGCGGTTTTTCAACACGATCCGCGTGGAAGTGAACGATGAATTCATCCGCGGCGGACGCATGCTCTAATCCGCGCGCGGATGGTCCGCGTCGCACTGAATCGGGCCTTAAAGTTGATTTTAGTAGTCCTAAGTCCTAATAAACACAGCTAATAAATAATAAGCTACCTACCCTACTTCCTGATTCCTTGACGCTGCCACTAAACCTAGCTGTCATTTGTCAATGTCAGTGTCCGGCGTACGCTGTCAATTTTACTTTTTGCCTGTGATTTTTGTTGATTTGTTTTACATGTTTTCGTTCTAACTTTAATTATTAATTATTTGAACATGCTTTGCCCCGAAGTTTGGAATTTTCCACCGCCAAAAGTAGTGGCCTCTCACAAAAAATGTTTAACATTAGACGCTGTATCAAAAGTTATAGAACTGAACAATTTTTATAGAAGTGTGATCATAACCTGCCCTGATGAATTACACACTCCGCAATTAATCGAAGAAGCTTTATTAGAAGACAGCGATTACTACACAGTTACGGCTTGCCCTTTAACAGAATTCCTTGATCCGGTTTTCATTCAAAATTTCGTTAAATCGGGAAAATTATACTGTGTGACAAAAAATACAAACTGTATCATACAAAACTGTGCAGCTGTAACTCCAGACGGTATTTTAACCCTTCATGTTCTAGAAAATGTCTACCAAACCCTAGGGCTGGAGGGTACAAAATGTCCTCACAAGTTTTATGAATTAAAGATCATTTTGAACAACCTGAAAAACATTGATAGAGTAAAAAGAGCATTAGAAAAGCTAAAATATTTCGATTTCAACATATCTTGGGTGCCCGATAAAGAGAATGTATGTCCATCATCAATAGCTAAGTACTTTTTTGATAAAAGTTATAAAGTTTCTACAAACAGCTTGATGGTACAAAAATTAACACCAGCTATTAGTGAAGTTCCTACGTTAGATGGTTCAGATATTGACGAAGTTGTAGAATGGATTGGAATGTTGGCCCACGGTGCAGATTTATCACCAACAGAAAGCTATATAAGCTCATACAGTGCCCCTGAATGTACCAATTATATTAAAACATCAAGAATATCACTTCTTATAGTTAAAGGATTTTTGACACCTAACATTATAGTCAATGCATGTAAAAAATTAGCCGATTATGTTAAATCTAGGGAATTAGAATACTACTGGGCATCAATTAGCATACAAAGTATGGAGGAAAGCCTATGGCAATGGGATATTGGGAGTCCTAGGATGTTTCAATCCCAAAATGCCTCTTGTAATATATTCTTCACTACTGACACACATTCAATATATTCTGTGGGACAATTAAAATATTCATAGCTAAATGTAGTTTTAAAAATTTCTACCTAATCCTTAGTTATAAATCTCATCGATATTTTGTAAAAGTTAATAAAAAAATCCCATCAATATTTTTCATGAATGCATGTTCTCATTTACTGATCTGATCATACATAAAACTGTCCATAATTGTAACATCAAATGAGTTATTATAAGTGTATTTAGGTTGTCAAGGAGTTTCTACAAAGATTAAAGTAGAATAAAAATCAAATTTAAATTTAATAAAGTTTTTATTGAAAAAACCAGCAGCCAATATGATATTAACTATACCATTATGCCCTGAACCAAGTAATAATATAAAAAAACAATATAAGTAGTTAAATTTCTCTTTGAAATACACCTAGGAATGCTGAACATAGGCACTTGGAAGTAAATGGCAATTTAGAAAGTGGGTAATTTATATTTTTTTTTGTGATAATTTATTTTTTTGATAAATACACAGACCAAAGAAGAAATTGGATAGAAATTATCCAATTTCTACTATAATAGTAAAGCAAAAATATGTAATAGTTAAAATCAGTTTATTCAATTAGGGATATTAAAATAGTTGAGAAATGTTCATTGATTTCAAAAGTTTAGGTATTATGCCATTGCCTACAGATAGATAATTCACATAATATGCATCATACAATATCTAAAACTATCATAATAATATGCTTGTGATATCTATAAGCTATCTCTCTTGTTTATAGGAAGTTTAAAAGGGACAGCTTGAACACACCAATAGTTCAACAGTATCTATGTACATATTTTTAAAACTTAATTTCATGTATGTTAAGAAAATAGTGATATTGTACCGACAACTGTAATAACTGAACAATAATGAACCAGTTGTATAATAAAATGTCATAAGAACCACAGGTTGGCCTACATGAAATAAATAATTTTGAATTTGAATAAATATACTTAATGGAAAATTTAATCAGAGTTAACAATTTTATTATTTAAGCTTTGATTAAATCTAAATATAAACAAGGCTATTTTCTCAAGATAAATGAACTGAAACAACTTAGATCTTTAGTTACTGTTGAACATAGAGATTGTAAACATGGGGGCAACTTTGACAAGTCTAAGACTTAGCCAACCCGATGACTCCGCAAGCGATGCGTGCTCCAGCATTGCCTGTAGTCTTGCTGAGCTCATGGCCTCCAATGCCGAGGTCATCAGGGTCTGCGTGGACAACCAATGTACGTCCGATGATGCTGTTGGGCCCACAGAGGGATATCTGAGAGTCTTGGATGCATACCTGTAATTAGAGTAGGGGTATTATATTGTACACCAGCTGACTAGCTGATGCCCTCAACTTTATGCATGTGGAGTGAGGTTTTTAATTCCCCCAGGATCTCTCATTTTCCAGAATAGTAAGCCCAAGTGGACAACATGAGAGTGCTGCATCAGGGGCAATATGATTTTGCTTTAGAGCGTTATTAAGTGATCTCACGTTCCATACAGCTGATGAGGGTAGATCAAACATAATATACCTTTGTGACCACTTTATCGTTAGTAGCGTTAATTTTACTCAGGCCCCAATGTAGCAAACTGTTTAACAGGGGTACCATTATCCAGCTTCAAGTGGTTAAGTGCCTACAGCTGTTGAGGGTAAAGCAAACTTAATAATTATATACCTTTGTGACCCCTTTATCATTGGTAGCTTCAATGTTGCCCAGGTCGCCAACATGGCGTACTGCTGCATCAGGGGCACCATGATCCAGCTTCATGGGGTTGAAGTGTGCCCCTGCAGATGTACATCCATTTGTATTGTCACCAAATTCGTGCACATGGAAGCCATGTTTACCCTGTAAGGAAATATTGGATATTTTTGAGTGAAACTTTTAAAATTTTTCTCAGTGATTTTTCACTGTTGCCAAGTAAATTTTAATAAATTGATAAAGTTGGTGGTAATATGACAGTGAAATAGGTTCAGTCTTTTATTTAAGTTAAAATATGTACTAAGTATGTTAATGATATGCCATTGCTGAGTAACACACATTATAAAATCAAATTAATTCATTGGTCATTATCACTCAAGGTCACAACACATGCTAGTAAAGTGTTAAGTCATTGTTTTTTCCATTATTTTTTATTTATAAGTTATTAACTTATTACTTATAGGACTGGGAAAATGAATTTTGCTTTTAAAAATATAGCCATGTACATTTTATTTTCAACATAAAATTACGTTTTTTTATAAATCCTTCCTAGATTCCTTTTCTGAATACTCCAGGAAGAAAGCTAGGTGCCTCTAACTAGGCATAAAATTTTCACACACGAAGACAGACTCAGAGGATACTTTATTTTTCCTTATCTTCAAAAAAATATATATGATGCGCTATTACACCTTGCTACCTGAAATAAGACTCAAAGGTTGGCCAACACTAAATAATTTGGCAATAATCAATTACTTGTATTATCATTTCCTTACCTTTGTGAGGCCTTTGACTTCTCCTGACAGAACCACAGGTGATTTCTCATCCTGAAAATAAGATGAAAGCCTAATGTAAAACAGTTTACTTAATGTTTCTTTATCTTAGTGAGAATCCAATATTTATCAAAATGAAGGTTATCTTAGGCCATGGTATATTATATTAATATAGGTATATTGTTTATGCTAACACAGTAAGTACCTTCTAGAAAGAAACACTTGAGTAGTTGAGCACTTATGAACACTCAGAGAAACAGGTAACTTGTAGGTACCTACTGGATTACGTCAAGAATCCTCCGCAAGGTCAAGCAAGATTATCAGGAAAAAGAAATACCTTCTGGTCGAAAAACACCGTGCCGCTTACGTCGCCGTTCAATACGCAGACCGCCCGAGCCGGCATTATGCAATGAGTATTGCTTCAAAGATGCAACGATCAATAAAGATGTTAGTAGCGGGACTACCTACTGAATGCAGCTAGGAATCGGTAAACGCAAGCAACTGTAAATTACCTACACTGTAATGTTAGAACAACCAATAAATTATTACGATTGCACAAGCAAAAACCACAAGTTATATATTATATTTAAGCAGCGACAATTGACAACTGAATGAAGACTGACAGTAGGTACTGACATTGACAATTTGACAGAATTAGAGGTGTCGTTGCAAACTTGAGCTGTAGTAAACCGTGAGTAAACCGTAAGTAGGTAGGTATT
This sequence comes from Hipparchia semele, assembly GCA_933228805.2. Classification (NCBI taxonomy): domain Eukaryota; kingdom Metazoa; phylum Arthropoda; class Insecta; order Lepidoptera; family Nymphalidae; genus Hipparchia; species Hipparchia semele. The sequence continues at coordinate 13,946,818 of OW121720.1, read as the reverse complement.
TGTTACTAAGTAACGGGTACGCTATCTATTTTAGTACCAAGTACCGAAACATTAATAACGAATGCATTTTTGTACAAAGTTTCGTAGGTAAGAATCTTCGATCACAGAAAAAAAAATAAGGATTCAGTACTTCATACTTCAACAATTATTCAAATGCATCATTGTTCTTGACTTATGTTATCGTGACACATGCTGTCCCGACTCCCGGCTCAAAACTACGGGTAGCGGCTTTTTAATTTTATGATTATTTTATTAAATATTTTTTATTGCATTTCATGACTATGTAAATCTTATGCGTTCTGACACGTATTTCACGTTTATGTTCATTTTATAGCCTCCTAATGCCATTAAAAGTTTAACTTCAAAATATTCAATACTTAATGTAATTCAATAATGCGCATTAAAATTTAAGCAAGTGTACTTAAAAATTAAACACATTATTTACAACTTTGCAATTCAACACCGCATTATATCCATCCAAAGTTTTTACTTATAATATTCAGTATTATAGCACTATATTATTTTTAGTATATTAAAATAAAGGAAAAAAAGAAATATTTTTTATTTTACACTAATCCAACTAAAAATAGAACATCAAATAAAAAGCATAATAAGAATAATTTGATGGTCTCCAACCCGGATCTTTCGTAAAAAGTACAGAATTAATCCACTTTCTAGCCTTTCTGCAGATTGTGCAGGAATAATAAGTATTGAAAACTTAGATCTATTATTATTTTCGTCCTCGTCACAATGCGGTTAACAACGAAAAAAATTTATAATCAAAAAATTTAAAAAAATCAATTTATTAATATTTAGGGTCACTTAATCTAAAGAAGACTTTGCAAATCGCTTTCAAGGATGAGTATTTATTAATTCTAAAGAAGCCGTCTCCACTTTTATCAACCAGATTCAATGTATGACATAATAATGATCTTACCGAGTAAGTGCACTCTGTGGTTACACAAATCGAACTAACATGCGGTATCCACTTATTTTTCTATGATCGAAGGTAAGAATGGCATAAATGAAATGTCCAATTAACTGTCATATTTACATAGTATCGTTATATATAGTAATCTGTGCACATTTATTTAACTATAATAGTGTTCTCGTACTTCGTAGTCTGTGCATTTATCTGTCAAAAAAAGTTTGGTAATTGCCGGCGTTTCAAAAATTTAAAAATCCATTCGAATAAAAATATATAATAATTATAAACCTACTCAAACCTACGAGCAGAAAAATTTACTGCCTTTGCAATTAATAACTTTCTTGTAATATAGTTATGGAAGAAAATCTGACCGTCGCTTCCCCACCGAATGTATGTTTACAATAAGTAATAATTATTTGTTTTTTCACCTTACATTAACTTGAATTTTAGTTCTAAGTGTGGTTATTAAAGATTTTAACATTATTAATAATAAGTTTTTAACTCAATTATTTCAGGTAATGCCAGAAAGTGAAGTCAGTACTCAAATTATTGAGGAAGGACCTAGGGTAAGATTTCGTTCAAATTGTAAAACCAAAAAGGTTTTAAGTTTTGGTATTGTACTGAATTGCACGAATACTGCACGAATACTTTTCGCGTCGCTTGCAAACGGGTTCTAACAGTTTTTTGATTCATTTCAGTATAAATTATAGCCTTTGTTTAAAATTAGGTTAAGAAAGTTGTTTACTTATGTTTATATAATTTACAGGTATGCCCACTGTGCGCATCCGAAATAAGGCTTTTCTTTATAAACTATCATGAAAAGTTGCTGATGTGTGAAAATACAGAATGTGAATTTCCATTTGGGTGTGAGGAATTACAATTTGTGCAAGTCCCCAATGATGACAACTTTAGTGACATAGTTTCTGTACGAACACAAAGTCGACCATATTCTCCCTCTATCTCTGTTATTTCCACCTCGGCTTGGTCAGAGATAGAGAGGCTCAATCGAGTCTGTGAGTCAGAAGATAGTCAATTGGGAACTAACATACCCTCAAAAAAATCAAAAAAAGTAAACAAAAAAATTGAAAAGGAAAAAATAATTCAAAAAAATGTTGAAGACTTAAAAGGACTCTCACTTGAACTTAGCGACATAACAAAAACAAGAAAAACTATAAGAAACGAAAAATGGATCAAGAATTTGATGCAGTTACAAGACCAGTCCGGTATGAAGTTAGTTGAGCCCCAGGAAATGATGAAACTGGTTAAACATGAGGAAGTCAAAAGTGAATTGAAGATTGACATAGAGCCAGGGATCAGCGGATGTATGTCGTCAATTAAAATAGAAATCACAAACCAAGGTCAAATTGAAGAGATCACAAACCAGGGTCAAATTGAAGAGATCACAAACCAGGGTCAAATTGAAGAGATCACAAACCAGGGTCAAATTGAAGAGATCACAAACCAGGGTCAAATTGAAGAGATCACAAACCAGGGTCAAATTGAAGAGATCACAAACCAGGGTCAAATTGAAGAGATCACAAACCGGGGCCAAAATGAAATCAACATTCAAAGTCAAAAAAAGCTGTCTGTGGCATAAATGCACTGCTAAACAAATTACTCATAATACTTGAATATTTATTTAGTTTTTAGTGTTTTTTGTAAACTCACCAGAGGCTGATGATAGTTTTAGTTGATTCTTTTTTTAAATTTTTTAGTTTTGTCATACTAATATCACAAACACTTTAGGTGGGTGATTATTAAGAAGATTCCTTATGTTATTTTTCACATATTATAAAGTTTTCCATAGTCATTCTTAAAAAAAAAGATTATAATTTATAAACATACAGAGATTTTATAATTTTTTCTTAATTTATTTACTTAGTCTTAACTCTTGTGTTGGCAGTTCGGAAAATAATGCTATCATAATGTTCCTTTCAGAGAAAAGAACATCTAGACATTCTTTTAGACATGTAATATTAACTTATTTTAAGATTTTGTACAATCAAATTATCACAAAGTGTCTTCTCGCAGAAATGCTTAAGGGCAGGGCTTTGCCCAGCGCAGGTTGTTGAGAAAGGTCATAGGCCATAAGTCAACCATGCTGGCCCAAAGCAAAGTGGCAGACTTCACACAATATCTGAGAACATTACAGAGAACTCAGGTGTGCAGGTTTCCTCACGATGTTTTCACTATGACCATTTATCTCTTACAAGTGAAAAACGAAACTGCCGAATGTCTGAAGCGCCGAGCAAAGCGTGGCGTTTACGCATTACGAGAAGTTCTTTCGTTATAGAATAGAATACTTAATTCAAATAAACTTACAAAGTGCTTTCGAATCTTATTTATTTATTATTTATTGAACACTTTATTTGCACCAAAACAACAACAAAGAAAAAAAAAAATATATATATATATAAGACGAGACAAAAGTTATGACACAAAAGGCTTTCTTACTTTGTTTATTAATTAAACAGTATTATAGTAAATAGTGGAAAGTTCTGTATCTAAAAGTAGTCTAAAGAGAGGCCAAGTTGGAAGAAGTCGCATAAGGAAATACGATTTTCATAGCTGTGTGTTGAATAAGCCTATACCACTGGTTCTACAAACACTTAAAGCTGTATTATTTCAATTTTGTTTTGACAACCTTAAAGTAATTCTGCTTTAAGCGTTGGTCTTGGTAGTATAGGCTCAGTCTGCACGATGGCAGACAAAGCTTCCGATTGTCGCGGTGTTTGAAAGAGGAGAAACGATCCACCGCTCCTCCACTGTTTTGTTGCTAAACTGTTGTAAAAGATCGATGCTGGTGGCGTTGGATTTGCCTGAATATTGCACAAATGTGGCTAATGTTTTGTTTAAAGTTTGAAAGAAATCATGAAAAAATATATATTTTTTTCAGTAAAATAGCTTGTTTTATTGTTATTGAAATCAGCATTTGGGTACGGAACCCTAAAAAGGAAAAGTGACTAATAGAAAATTAAATTGTATCAATCCGAACTACAGTCCAATTTTAATAATATAAAATTATTTGCACGACCTCCTTAGCTCAGTGGTAAGCGTTGTGGTCTTATAAGTGGGAGGTATCGGGGTTCGATTTCCGGCGGGGGCAATTTGGGAATTTATAATTTCTGAAATTGTTTCTGGTCTGGTCTGGTGAGATGCTTTGGCAGTCCGTCTGGCACGATGGCGTGTAGAACCAGATTAGGGTATGGGTTGAATGTACACTGCCATACCCCTTCCAAGTTAGGCTGCTACCATCTTAGACTGCATCGTCACTTACCATCAGGTGAGATAGCAGAAAAGTACGATCATCGAATAAAATTTAAATACATAATCGCTCCCGATTCGAATTGGAGGAGTCTTGACTTTGGTCTACCGACTTCAAAAACGGCGATTTCGGTGGCATCTTCAAATTATATGAAGTTAAACAATGTAGGTACAGTATCATTCATCTTACTCTATAATTCTACTTAGGCATACTTATTATTTATTCGTAGTACTTAGGTACCTAACTACCAACGTGACGCTACCTCACAACGTTACGTCTTCGTAAATTATGTAAAGGTATTAACTGTGGACTGAATTACTTGCTGTTGTTATTCACGAGTTTCATTATCAAGAGTAAACCCTGTTAGCAATCAAAATTTTATTACAATTTAGAAAGAAAGTTTACTAACAACATTTCTTTAACTCGGTAATTTCTAATCCTATCTAGTTAGTTAATATCTGGTAGGTACCTAGTGCAAGTATTCATTCAAGTCGGAATTGAGTAGTAGTAAATCTGTTGGTTCTGGTAGATACGAGATATGCAGAAACTCTAGAAGGTAGGAAATAAACTCGGAACTAGGAAGGCCGCAGGACGCGAGCGAGAGAATTTTGAACCTGACTTTCGCTTACGATAGCAGCCGGTGCCGGCTTTCTACGTCGATCGAAAGTGTCGGCACAGAATACACCTAACCTGCTTGAGTTAAACTTTCAGCCCTATTTGAAGCCTCGCCCACAGATAGAGCAGGTATTTCAAAATTGAAAATGGTATAGAAACAAGCAAACTTTTAAAATCTTTGAGTATAAAGTTGGTTATACCTTCATGTATAAAATAGAAAAAAAAATACGATTGCTCTAAAGAATATCAACTGAAAAATAACTTTGAATTATCATAGATCGCAAATGGTTTAATTTTGTTTACGTTCCAAGCCTCAATAGCCCAACGGTTAAAGGCGCGGACTGAAAAGTAAAAAGTTGCAGGTTCGATCCCCACCCGTTGCACTATTGTCGTATCCACTTCTAGCACAAGCTTTTCGCTTATTTGTAGGGGCTAAAAAAATAAAAATTAATAAGGGGCAGAACCCCTGCAGCATCAGGATTGAGGAATTGGAACCTGAAGTTTTTATGGGACTATCTCGCAAAGTTTTTGTATCGATTAAAAAAAGATTCACTCAAATCGGTTAAGAAATCACGGAGATATCGATAGGTATACATAGATAAAAAAACACAACTCCTATGTTTTCCAAAGACGGTTACAAAAGTAGCCTAAAGTTACTCCCGATAACATCAGCTACCAGAGAAAGTCCCGTGATAATTGGTCCAGCCGTTCTCAAGATTAGCCGGAACAAAAAACAAACAGACAGACAAAAATTTTTAAAATGGTTTTTTTTTACTGTATTTATTACATAAGTATGCATTTAGTAAAAAGTTGATATTTTGATATTACAAACAGATATTTCTATTTTATTTATTTCTATAGAAGGAAATCGTCTCAGCAAGCCGGCAGATATCGCCGCCAGTTTTTTCTCCCCCAGAACTTATAAAGGTAACCGCGCACCATCTCATCGCATTTGTTCCGCCGCCGCCCGGGAGAAGAGTCGCGTGATTATGTTTATATCGTGTTGTTAAACTTACCGGAAGTTACAAAGGTAGGTGACTAAAGTATACCTAACAAAAATGAACGTGGACAAAATTAGTAGGTAGCTTTACTTGCGTTACAAAAACATCTTGCGTTTGCCTGCATTGTATTGTGAACTTGGCTTGTGAGCAAATACAATAATAATGCCCTTACCCTGCCTTTAGTGGTTGTTTTTTGGTTTGTCCTTCAATCACGGATCGACGCGATCTTTTGCATGGGTATAGTTGAGGACTTGGAAAGTGACATAAGCTACGTTTTGTCCTAAAAAAAAAACAGATAGTTTCCGAGTGATTTTTAAAACCGTAGGCAAGCTAGTAGATATAATATGACACAACTAAACGATGCCCGCAACTTCGTCCGCAAGGATTGACGTTTTTAATTGCCGCGGGAACTCTAATTTTCGGGGATAAAATGTAGCCTTTGTGTTAATCCGTGAAAAAAAAATAAAAAAAATAAAAAAAAAAAAATCCTGGATACGAGCTATCTCTATTCCAAATTTCAGCCAAATTGGTTTATTCGTTGTGGCGTGAACAAACAAACACACATACACACACATACAAACTTTCGCCTTTATAATTTTAGTGTGATTTTCAGATGTTCGCGCCGCCTGCATTCAGTGCCATCTTCCTGTTATCCGCTGTACACGCAACCGACATGACGAATGCTGGTAAGAACGACAATTACGGCCCGGGCAATTGGGATCCTTTTCACTAATGATAATAAATAATAATTATTATGATAGAGTTGCCCATTTGGCAATGCTTTTAGCAGCCGCGATCGGCGTTTTTGCATTCGACGCATTGAATAAAATTAACACGAAATAAAATACAATTTTTGAACGCAGCATCGAGCTTCCGAAAAGCAATTAAAAAGCTTTTAAAAAGCCTTATCAAAGAATCTCTTGATGTTATTTATTATGACTCTTTGACATCCGTTAAGTAGTGATTGAAAATTCAACCCCTAAGGGGGTGAGTAGGGGTTTGAAAACTCGAACTTCACGTGAGCACAGAGCAAAGCTAAGGGCAAAAGCTAGTTTGCAATAAGATACCTACGTAATTCCATCTCAAGTAGAATTTTAAAATAAACACATTATATAAGAGAGACCGGAAATGATCGTAATACATATTAAATTAACGACCTTTACAACAACGCCTCGCTTGCAGTTGCTTTACTTGCGAGTAGCAAAAATGTTAGTCATGGTAAAAGTGTACAACGTTTACAAGTGATCACCAAATACCACAATTACGTCACTAACTACTTGTTATTGTTAATAAATCTGGGTATACCTACACTTAGCAGTTGGATTCGTTGTAATTTGAATCTTCGTGACGCTTCTTCATAGGTACAAGCGATAGCCACATAGGAAGCGTCTTTTATTTTTGTAATATGCTAATTGTTCGTTTTTTGGCTTCCAAAAAAAAATTGGAATCATACACAGCGACTGATCAAGAGTTCTGACCGCCCTAGGCTAATTTTAACGCGCGCTTTTTAAAATTTCAAAATTTATTGTGAAAATAAGGGACTCTCAAGCTCATTGATCATAGCAATGATGCTAGATTAGTGCATGCGAAGATACGATTTCAGCGCGCGCCCCCCTGATCCTCGCGCCCTAGGCTACAGCCTAATTAGCCTAAGGGTTAATCATGCCCTGATCATACAGGATCACTTTGTTGTCGGTATGTCTGTGTGGCAACGTCTTTTTCTCAGAAACGGTTTGGGATCTTAACACTGTAATAGTTTCAAGTTTCTATTTCACCTCAGTGAAAAGTTACGGCTTTTTCAAAGCGTATTTTCATACAAAAGTTCCAATGACGTAACATCTCCAGTAATAAAAGTATTATAAAAGTTCTCCACTCATTTAGCAATTAAATATAGGTACCTAATCCTCATAAGGTACGGAACCCGCAGTACGCGATTATGACTCGCACTTGGCCAGTTTTTTTAATTTTATGACAAGTCTGCGTTTGACTGCGATCTTGCTATCGTCTAAGTGACGAAGTGCTATTAGCTTTTTTACATAAGTATCTGCTGAGAATGATCTAAATCTACAATGTTTTTAAAAATCGAATGCATTAATTAGTGTGGCAAGACTCTGAAAGTAAATCGCAACTCTCCTTATGTTAAAGAATTGTTAAAATCGAAAGCTATGAAAGTACTTGTGTACTTACGCACTTTTTGAGTTCAAACAAATAATTTACATAACAAAGATTTTATAGCTTCATACAAATGTGGGCATTAAATTATAAGTAGGTACTACTGCAAAAATTGCTTTCGCTTCCTTGAATTTTTGATCTCTATTATGGTAATCTGGACTGTGGTGTAGTTAGGAAAGCACTTTGATCGGTTGAGATCGTTAAGCGACGTTATCTGAAGTCGGTAACTGGATGGGCGAATATCTTATGAATTATGATGTCCTTATCACCTCATGAAACGACTACCTAAAAGGAAGAAAGCAGTAGACGAAAGTGATGGAATATTCAAGGAATAGAAATATTAGGAGCAGTCAGATTCCTAAACGAAAACAGTATAAAATCTAGATGCGTTGCGGGTAGATGTAGGACTCCTTCCGTAATAGTTAGTTCAAGACCGTATACATATCTAAGAAAAATAAAGCACTGTATGTACCTACAAATCGCGTTGTCCTCACACCTCTTGAGGTTTTACCACAAAATACATTTAGGTACCTATACATTCCTTCGTAAGAGTTTCTGAAAATAGATTCCGAACAAGAAGCCCTACGAATTGATGCTCAAAGAAGTTAATTTTTATATTTCAGGTATTTCCCAGTTCTGGACAGACGACTACAAAGTTTTCGATCAGATATACGGCAGGACGTCCGACAAGGAACTGTACGGGGCGACCCTGCCAGCGAGCATCACATACGGTTTAGATTTCAAAACGCCCATCGCAGTCGAGGCTTCAGCCAAAAGAGAACGGTACATGACCAACGGGAAGAACATACTTGAATTTGATCCCCAAGCATTCGACATTAGCGATAGATATGCCAAGTTATTTGCCAAATCCTTATATTCCGAGAAGACTAAACCTTCATCTGCTTTACAATTCATAAGTTTCTCAGACTTCAAGCCCATAAGCGAATCTACTGATCCAGAAACGTACAATTATTTGAAACATTTAGAGCATTCGAGTAAAGAAAAGTATGTTACTTCGAAAAAACGAAAAGCCAATCATAAAGCTCTCGCCGATACCGATTCAGATTCAGAAGCAGACGAAGCGTATAGAAGTATTCAAGATATATTAGATGCACATCAAGCTAATAAAGAAAGCGTATCGAATGAGGACGAAGAAGATTTTAATGTACGATCTAAAGGGAAGAAAACAGCAGACGAAAGTGATGGATTAAAATATTCAAGGAATAGAAATAGGAGCAAAGTCAGATTCCTAAAAGGTAACAGTATAAAATCTAGATGCGTTGCGGGAAGGTGCAGGACTCCATCCGTAAGAGTTAGTTCAAGACCGTACATAAGAAAAATAAAACACTATACGTACACTAGACGTTGAACATAATCGGAAAATAGCGTGGTCTACACGTCGAGTGTTTCATTAATTTATAAATTTCGGTAACAGTAAGATTTTAATATTTAAGTATTTATTTATTACGAAAAAACTAAAGTCTCAGCTAGAGTATTTTTTTAAAATCAAGAGTTAAACCTGCGGTTAAATATTAAATACATAACGATTAAAGATAACTAGAAAGCTGGAAACAGTTTGCTCAGAACCAGTAACGAAATCGATTGCCCATAATAGAAACACAAGCAGTGGGATACACGAATACTGTTCTACTGGTTTACTATTTTTGGAAAAATATTACAAAGATTTTCGGCAACTTTTCAGTTAACAAAAAATAACGTTGTAAAGTCAGTTACTCGTTATTTGTGGTTTATTGGATTTTGTGGTCGAAGTTGGGATGGAAGTTTGTTATTTGGATTACCACCGTAAATAAATAAGGGTGCAATAATTTACTTTTGTCATTAGACTATAGGTTAGTACCTTATTATTATAGTTGTAAGAACAAAACGTTTTTCATAGACACTAAGTATTTTTTAAATGTAAGTTGTATAGAATATGTCATGTATTTATGGTAAAATGTTACGAATAAAAAAGCCTTTTAATTTAAGTAAATAATTTATTTTTAAATCTTAAAAATATTTCATCTGATTCTTATTGTATTTAAATTAAAGTAAATTTTCAATAATACTTTGAAGAATTTACTGCATCATCACTTGTAGCATTGCATAATATCTTAAATTGTAGTAAAAATAAACACAATTTTGCGTCCTCTGTGTTTAGGTTTAGCACAATTCTTATTAACTCACCAACTGTATAGAAGGCACATTTGATAGGTTGGCTTTACGATACTTAATTTATCCATGGTTTTCAATACTGCAGGGTGACTGCAGGCATAGATCTATGATAGGTTGCAGTTACGAGCGTAGCGACTCTCTGTAGCGATCCTCTCATAAATCTATGACTGCAGGCATAGCCTGGAAAACACGCTTGCAGATTTCCGAATTCGCCGACAAAAAGTTCAATGAAGTTAACCTAGGAGTTAACCTTGACTAAACCATTCTCAAACTCACCAAAACAGTAGGTATTTCTCTTCTTCGACCATACTTATTCGTACGTTAAGTGTTCAGTTATATTTACGGGTCGATTGTGGAAAAGTGTAGAAAAAACCATCACCATAATATACCTACTCAAAATATCTATTACGGTGGTGGTTTTACTTGAATTTTCTGAAAAAGTTTGACACGAAAATAAAGAATGCTTTACCGACGTTCATCACATTTGAAACGCATTATGTTGCATAACTGCACCTTAGGAAATCCAAACTTGAAGATTTATTTATTTTCCTCTGTATACTCGTTGAGCTTTGAGAATGGTTAGTATATGAAGTTGGGATTGGTGTCGCTCTGCCGGCTGCCGTGGTTGGCCACGGGGTTGTTTCTCTTGGTGGTGTCGTCGACGCCCTGCAGCAGGAAGCTGGGCGTGGTGTCGAGCCGGTGCTGTCGCTTGTCCAGTTCCCTCGCGAGCTCCTCTACGAACTGCCCACCCGTCTGACTGAAGAAATTGCACGTTAATATAATTTTTATATTTATACTGGATAAAAGGTAAGACAGGCGTTATTTAGCGGAATTCTATGATACAGAAGGAAAAACTTTTTTTTGCTAATCCGCCAAAAAAAATCATTTGTATGGTAGGTACAAAGCGTCACTCGCGTTGCACACTGTCACTCTTCCAGTAGTAGAACAAATACAGGAACAACGCATTACCAGCAACAGTTTAATTTTATCACCCTGCTAAACTGGTCCTCGTACAATCGACAAGGATAAAGGAGCGCATGGTTCCTCAGTAGATTGGAACGTACTGCTCTGTTCCCCTGCCTCTCTCAATGCCGTCATCAGTCCCTGGTACAGTAGACGCGGCAGGACAGCTCCTTGTCGGGCTTTATACCAGGGATGTGGAACGCTTGATTGTTCAGTGAATTAGAATCTACTATTCCGTCCCTCTGCCACTCTCCACGTCGTCGTCAGGCCTCTGGTACGTGGAGTAGCCGTGGCGCGAACAGTTCCTCGTCAGGCGTCAGGCCAGGGTTGTGGAACGCGTGGTTCCTCAGTAAATGAGAACGTACCGCTCCGTCCCCCTTCCGCTCTCGACGTCGTCGTCAGGCCCCTGGTACATGGAGTAGCCGCGTCGCGACAGCTCCTCGTCGGGCGTGAGGCCTGGGTTGTGGAACGCGTGGTTCTTGTCAGGGTTCATCGTGAGCTTTCTGGAAATATTAACTGTAATATAAGGAATCTGATCAAGGTTATATGAAGAATATGCATCGCCGTGTTGTTTGAACTTAGCCGACACAAGCGTGTATCTAGATCGAATATTACCCTCAATATCTTGAACAATATTTATGTCGGACAATCTTGACATACAAAAATTAAAAGTTATTCAGTTAGACAAATTGCCGCTAAAATCTACCGCTACCTACTCGATGGGTTGAACTTGAAGGAGGTAAGTGAAGGAAATTATCAGATTAGGGAGAAGATCTCATCGGAACTAGTAAATAAAGGAGGCTGAGCTGTGTACTGACTGAACTCGCAGCCGGCCGCTTGCACCGAGGTCGCTGACCCTGCGCCGCAGACTGGCCACCTGCGCGCACAGCACGCCGGTGATCAGCAGCAACAGCAGCAGGGCGGCGCCGAACACGCTCACTACGATGATCGTATCTGTGTCCTGAAACACCACCACTCCATACTTGAGTATCTACCTATGTACACTAAACAGGCTGTTCCTTTTTTATTTTATTTATTTTATGATTATGGCGATTAATTGCTGCCAGAGGGCGCAGTAAACTTCGCCAATGATGCGTGGAATGGGGGAGACACGTTTATGAAAATCACTGGTGAGAGTTGGAAATAGTATATTTTGAAATTCCAGCTTGCAATCCTGACATTCGTGGGCAAGATGCCATGTTACTTGATTAGCCACGGTTAACAGTGCGCAGAATGCCAGAAAAAAAAATCCCGCGATATATGAAATTATTCATACCCGAATTTTCGTATGAAACGCGACAGATGCTAGCGGGTAAGAGTGCAGTAAGCGCGAAATTCATCATTTATTGTAATAACTTGCAAGATAGGTATCCATATCCATTTTTTTTTAATAGCTGGTCCGTCTGCCATAACCAAGATAGCTTCATCACTGATTAAGTACCAGATGAGAATGCAGTCAAGGACTAACTTGGCATCGTATAAAAACAAAAGATCTTTCTTTACGCCTATGTCCACATCATCAATGCTATAAACACTCAAACCAAACACCGCGATATACAGATAACGCGTCCGCGACATATCAGAGAATTATCTGAAGAATTCGTGATACCATTGATAGTGACACATTCCCACACGAAAAAAAAATTGCCCCAGCGTCTGCCAGATGAAACAGAACTTTGCTTTCTACATTCATTATTCATCTTCCAAGAATAGACACATGCTTATCCCGATAAAACGAATATTTAACTCAACGCAAGATACCTATTTGACCACATGTTCTTCTTTCTCAACCGATAAACGTCTATTTTCGTAACGACCCCAATGACCTTCTACGAACTTTGAACTAATTGTCCACATCATCAGTTAGATTTTGGATGGCTATAACGACTAAGGTTACACATTTACCCACCACCAAATAGCATATGCCTAAGTTTGGTCACAATAGCGTTTTATCATAATTAAGCTCAAGGAAGAAAAATATAAACAAGCAGTCCTGAAGTTGGATACAAAACCCGTGCAGTTTACAAATCGATCTGTGGACATCCATCAGTTGAGACAAAGATGATGGAAAATGGAGAAGTACCCTTATCTTGAAAAAACTAGCCCTACCTGTAGATCTAATTGACCTTAATGGACTAATGATACCAACTCGGATGATATGTTGACAACATGATCATTGTTTTTTCAAATATCCGAAAAACGAGCAGGTCGTGTCACTTGATGTTAAGTGATTACCACCACCAATAATAGAATCTGTGTGTGCCGACTGCCGTCAACCGACAGTCGGTTCGTGTTTTGTTTCAAACTCAACTGTAGGTAGATAGGTATCTATCTACATGAGCCATCAAGATATAGCCCAAAATTTTTTTTCCTCCGAGACATGAGCACTAGCAGTAATCGTAAGAAACTACGCCTTGGCAGCATTTCACTCTCTTAATTTATTTGCCGGTTGCCCCGAGCTTGATGTACTCGTAATAAGTGGCTTGTTTATAAGCAACACTTTTCTAACTTAATGTAAACAATAAATGACCTCATTAGGAAAATTATTAAAAAGATTTACTCACCATGTTCCTAAGTTATATGCCACATGGTTTTCCACTCGAGCGCTAGCACGCACTGACTCGCTATAATCATCGACTGATAACACAACGCTGATAAGGTGATAACACATCTCAGCGACGCGCGTGTCTTCATTACGTTCTTATCAGCCATAAAAATCATGATAATCGCACATTTTCGAAGATTCGGTTACATGAAGCTTGGGCTGGGTCAAGAATAACACAAAAACTTTGCTGGCAAAAAACTCAGTAGGTAGCAGTCCAGAGTTAGGAAGTTGGCGTTGCGTTGTTAGATATAACCCCGCATCTCGTAGAGTATCTTCTTCCTCTGTAGGGTTAAAATGCGCGCCACGTGAAAATTTTGTTTACACTTTACTTGTGAATCTAATAGAGATTCACATAGAGATTACCAGTAAACCTGTGGACATCTCGTGGTGCGCATCTTAGCCCTACTGGTCATGTTAGACTATGAGAATGAGGGTATACAATATATAGAGTGCAGTTGTGTTTGCTCACATAAACTATAGTCTGCGCCTCAGGTGAGATTGACCAGGGAGAGCGTTATTTGTTCATTTTCAGTGATAATATCGCGTTGCTTGCGGCACAAGTGCGTGTTTATTGACCGTGCGAAAGTTATTAATGTGCAGTCAGTATTATGCTTATAGGTACAGTTTATTTTTGCAGAAGTACTTAATGTAGCTGTTTTCTTAGGGCACGACTCTGGATTTTCTTTCCAATCTTATCATCCCCATTTTAATCTAAACTAAGTTTATAGACCAAAAATGTTGTATCTAATTCTTACTACACTAAATTAACTGGCCTTAATATCGTGCCGTTCCTTTGATAATCGTGCCTGTGGGAAAGGATATCACTATATTATTAAGGTCCATCCAACCTACTTTTTGTAATTACAATTGTTACGCCTACCAAACTTACCAAAGCAATAATGTTAAAAGTGTTTTTTGCATCCAAAAAACTAGAAGAAGCTATCAGCGCAAGTGAATTGACTTCTTGTGGAGATTATTTGAAAGGAATTTCATTCAGTTCACTGTAGTTCTGTTGCAACTTGCAACCCATTCTAGCATGTTTATACAATTAACAATAGAGATCTTACGCTTAAGATAATATTATATCCCATATTATAGCATTCTTTGTTAGCTATGAAAGCTCCCAAAGATCCAATTTTTTACAAAAGCAAAGTCGTGAGTATAATTTTAATTTTAAAATTGACACCTCCATTATCGAGACAAAGGATCGACGAAAGAACTTGAACTTTGATGCACATTTAATGGTATTTTATTATCTTCTGGACATCATTGTATTTATCGATTGGTTTAATCCCAATAATTGCGTAGGTCAAGATTTTTAGAAAAATAATAACAGATAACTTAATGAGAATGAAGCTGTCTTATATAATGTATGTTATTACATTACTAGCCTTCGTTGATTATTTTTAGCCTAAGTTGATTAAAAACACCCTTGAGATAAAAAAATATTATTACTAATCATGCAAGTGTGTTCAACTTCAGAATGTATCAAAGCATTTAATATTTATTTTTGCATTAAGTTTTTCTATCATCTGTGAAAAGATAGATAGTAAAGATAGGCAGACCCACTTTTACATTGATATAATCTGCATAATATAGGATCTATACATATATCGCGTCGTAAGTCGCAACCTCATAGACTAGTACCTACCAAGATTAATCCGCAAATGTGGATAATGATCTATGCTCTATCTCTAAGCCATCGTAGCTTGATTTAAGAAAGTCATGTTGGCTGAATCATATAATATCTAAGTACATAAATTGTGTCATAGATAGGATCTCAATGATGACAGTTGGCGCACAAATAATGAATCATGGCTTATAGCTATGTGGCTCATGTGAAGGTTGGAATTTGATCGTGATCTGCAAGAGGCAGAGGGTCGGAAGGTCAGGTCAGGGGTCGGGCAGAAACGGTAACGATTTCAAAAGACAGCCGCCTTGTGCTATCACTGTCAAAATTTCGGTGTGTTTTCATTGTTTCTCTATGGATTTTACCATAAAATACTTTTACATTACCGTCAAATATTTGCCGCCATGCGATTTAGCATGATGACCTATACAAGTCTAAATTAGCCCGCTACCATCTTATGGTGGGATCTATAGAGCGTGCTCTGCCTTAGCTCAGACTTAAGATAGAGTTAAAACGAGACACAAATATGCTCTGATATAAATCTGTCTCGTTTTAACTCTGTCTTCAGTCTGAGCTGAGGGAGAGTGTTGTCTATAGATTCCGGCCTTAGAATGCATCGTCACTAACAGGTAAGAACAGAGTCAAGTGCTATCTTGTCATTGAATAAAAAAAAGGTATTTCTGTTCAATATTAAAATTGAAATTTAATAAAAATTAAAGTGTGGCAATACATACTTGTCACTGGCAACACTCCGGCTTCTTACCTCCGTTTTTCCTTGCAACAGCGGCCATTACATTCTTACATTGTGCTTACAATATATAAAATAATAAAAATATCAATTCCAGTGCAAAAGTACTTCTTTTATTTAAAATCAAACAAATATCGTACAATTACAATGGGACACTTACTTCCTTACTCCGAACTAGTACTGAGAATTTCTTGACAGAAAAGCCCACTGTATTTTTTGGTTCGGCCCAGGAATCGAACCCATCATCCGTAGTGGAACACGCCTTGATACGAAGTATGTAAGAATCAAATTCTATGGGAAGTTTCGGACGATAAAATCGGATATTTACAGTACTACAATGGACTCGTGCAGAACTACAATGGTTGTTACAGTGAGATCGAACTGGCGAAGCAATGCCATTGCTCCAGAAGAGGCGGGTCACGTTTGTTTTGAAGAGTATAAAAGATTGAGCACCTTCAGGTATGCAGAACATTTAATACGTATTGTTACGGTTTCATAACGATATTGATGCTTCATAGATCAAGCTATTCTTTACGTGGAGGGAAAAGGTTAAGTGACGACCACATCGCTGCGGAGTTTTAATGAGCGTGTCTGTCTGTTTGTAAATATCCTTATCTATCAAACTATGAACCGGTGGTAGATTCATGACGTGTCATAAGAGCTATAAGTTGGCCTACAGGAAATAAATAATTTTGAATTTGAATTTATGCAGATTGGCTGCATTTGGACTGCTAAAATTGTAGTTTGCTTTAAAAAATTAAATTCCAGGTACATGAGAACGTGTTATATAATATTTTAGTAAGTATAGGTACTTAGTAGTATGTAGGTTCCATTCCGGCCGTGCAATTATTTAGACACTAGATGATGCCCACGACTTCGTCCA
Source organism: Hipparchia semele (assembly GCA_933228805.2). NCBI lineage: Eukaryota > Metazoa > Arthropoda > Insecta > Lepidoptera > Nymphalidae > Hipparchia > Hipparchia semele. The sequence continues at coordinate 13,929,836 of OW121720.1, read as the reverse complement.
TGTAGTTTAAGATTTTTTTTGATTCCCGCGGGAACTCTTTATTTTCCGGGTTAAAATGTAGCCTTTGTATTAATTCTGGTTATGGGTATGGGTATTAAATATCTCCATTCCAATTTTCAGCCAGATCGGTTCATTCATAGTGGCGTGAAGGAATAACAAACACACACACACTTTATAATATTAGTATGATGTGATATGATATCAAAAGTGTTGTACCTAGTATTTATATATTTTTTTAAAGAATATTAGCCAAGCTGAAGTTGACTAATATCCTCCTATCCCCTCCAAATAAGGGGAAAGCTTGAGCTAGCTCAACCCAACTTAGGGTGGGTACGACAATAGTGCTCTTGGTGGGATTCGAACCTGCGACCTTTCAGTTTTTCCGCACCTTTAACCGTTGGGCTATTGAGGCTTTTATTTTTATTATTATATTAGTGTGATGTATATGTATAAGCTTTCTTAATATTTAGCGTTGGTGGGATGAAATGTCGTGGATGAGTGAAGCTATGAGAGTGCTTCAACAGCCCGGGGCGAATCGTATTCGTTTTAATTTCTTAACAGCGACCTTTAACAGAGTACAGACAACCTTAATTTTCTTGAATACGCCTTATAGCTAGCTTACACACTCGTTGAGTAGGTAGATACTTGTAATTATTAGCACTATGTTTGCCTGCTAGCCGGCCCCCATATTAAACTGCATCGTCACCTAACATCAGGTGAGATTACATTCAGGGTTATCTTGTCCCGAATTAAAAAAAATACTTTGAAAAGTGCGGCTAACATAGTGCTGCACTCGAGGAGTCGTTTGCAGAACTTGCCTTACTTCTGTATGACTATCATCTCCTCCGTCGCGTCTGTCTGTTTGTTCGCGATAAACTCAAAAACTACTGAACGGATTTTAGGCCGTACGGCAGAAAAAACATGTTGGCATAATATGCTCTACTACCCGTGCGAAGCCGGGGCGGGTCGCTAGTGTAGGTATAATTGGGAAACAAAAAATCGTGCTGACCATCACATATCATACCACATAATTTAAGATAATGGCCCTAATTACAGAATCGCTCATACTTGTATTACGAGTAGGTTATAGGTACATGTAACTCACGACTCATCCTCGTTTTTCTTTTTTTTTTGACTTGTACACTTCATCTTAAGTGAGTGTTGAAGCTATAACTAATTACTTAAGACAACCATTAGTCATAAATCATAATCAATCCCTTATTTAAATCGTGTCTGTCAATATTAACTACCATGTTTCTCTGAATTGCATATTATTATGTGGTGGCAAGTCGCTATTAATAGGTAAATCTTCCGTACAGTTGCTATTAAGGTCTATTTTACTTTAATGTTAATGTCGTCGAATTCTTATACGATTAATCGAATTAAAACTTAGACTAACCCTACTGTACTATTGTGCTTGTACTATTGTGTATTTTGTGGTATTTAGCCTAGTGTGATGCGGCGATAGGTTAATAATTTCGACACACACAGACAGACACTTCAATTTTATTTACTTGTAGATTTTATATAGATATAGATATTGTGCAGTTGCTACAGAATGATGCTCTCAATAATCGGTTCTCGGGTCGTGAGCTTCGCCTCGCAAAATGTCAGTTAAGCTTCGAACTTTATATAGAGCACCTCACTTCACTGCCGATTCACTCCCCTGCAATTTTGTTACGCAACCGATTTATGTAAGGCTGTTGCATCATTGTTAGGACCGATCAAGTTTTTAACTATACCTTGAAGAAAGGATCATTCATAGTACTTACGTACTTCCATCTTTCTAATCCATGTTAGGTATTTTTTTTTAAATATATAGCCTAGCGCTTGGCTGCGATCACACCTGATGGTAAGTCAAGATGCAGCTGAAGATGGAACGCGCTTGCCTAGAAGATGCCTATTCACTCTTGATTTGAAGGTACCCAAATTATAGTTAGAGGGAAAAACGGAAGCCGGAAGGGCATTCCAAATTGTAGCGGTGCGTAACAGGAACGAAGAAGCAAAGCGCTTAGTGCGCGTCCTTGGGATTTCAACTACGTAGGGGTGCAGATCTTTTCTGTGCCTTGCGATCTAATCATGCAGTTGTTAGTCTGGTAGTTAGGAATCACGGGTTCGATCCCGGCCCGGGATTTATAGAAGTTATGTGCGTTTAAGCAATTAAATACCACTTGCTTAAACGGTGAAGGAAACCATCGTGCATCGTGAGGAAACCTCCACACCAAGTGTTTTCAAAGGTGTGTGAAGTTTACCAACTCCCGTTGGGTCACCGAGTTGTACTATAATAGATGTGGAGTTTTTAACCGACTTCCAATAAAGGAGGAGGTTTTCAATTCGTCGGATCTGATGATGCGATCCTGGAGAAATCGAGGGAACTCTTCAAATATAGGCACAATTGATAAACTCTGTGGTGGCGTTTGAAGTCGGTTCTGTAAAGAATTTTTACGTCTAATATTATTGGAGTTACAGTGTTGTAAATGCAATAAAGTTTGCGTTGAATTAGAAATATCAAAAAAAAACTTGGCCAATCTATTTTTTTTCATTTCATTCAAGAAGAACACCTTATGGAAAAATGTAGGTTGGGCCGCTGCACTTTAGAACTTAGATATAATCTGATATTGTCTGTAGGTCAAATAACTTAACTCGCCTTTTTAAGCACAAAAAATAAACTAATTGAATAACAACTCTATCGTTCAGCATTATAAATCACAATCATTTCCAAGCACGAGCTGTTTTGATCTTCTTGCTCAAGACTTAGGGTTTAAATTCGCGTGTTTTCAATGTAAGTTTGTAACCATGAGAGGTACCCTCATTATGTAATTTTCGTCATATTAGGTGGTTCGAACATGAAGCATCCATCGTTCTAAAACAAATGCTCTGTAAGAAGGTTACCGTCATCGAACTATAGTGCTTAGAAATGCAATAGTTGACGCGGTGATAAGCTATTTTTTAGTAAGCCTTTAAAGCCCGACTACGTAATATCGAAGCGTTAGTACGACAAGGTCACAGAAAATTATTAAATACTAGCTGATGTCCGCGATTTGTTCGCGTGGATTGCGGTTGTTTTAATTACCCCAGTAACTGTTATTTTCCGGGATAAAAAAGTAGCCTATGTGTTATTTCAGACTAGAATCTATCTCTGCGCCAAGTTTCAGTCAAATAGCTTCATTCGTTGCGGCGTGATTGAGTAATAAGCCCTAACCCATCCATTCATCCATCCATCCATCCATCCATCCATCCATCCATCCATCCACACATCCAAATTTTCGCATTTATAATATTAGTAGGATACGTACAGCGTACTATGCTGTGAAAGGGTATCATAATTCATCACAATATCCATCAGAAATATGATTAGTACAAGAACAAAAAATAATTACATGGAACTCGCACATTCATTGGTTGTTTTGAGCCTACGTTTGGAGCGGAACTTTGTTAGAAACTTCAGTTCTAAGCGTTATAATTCGATGATGGTTACCTTACTATGTTAGAAATGATTAATGAATTATATTAAGTTTAACGTTCATCTAAAAAATATAATAGCAGCTTTAGTGTGAAGTTACCTTTTGTACGATAATTTCACGGCAATTTATTTAATAGTTTTCTGTCGATTGTTTTCCAAAAAATTTTTTTTTCAAACTTATAAGATTCATTTTCACTTTGTATCCGATTCCTTGCCCTAGTGATAAGACGATATTAGAGCGAAGCTACGATGTACGAAGAAGCCAATCGGTAACAAAATAAATTAGTTAAAACTAGCTTTTGCCCCCGCGACTTCGTCCGCGTGGAATTAGGTTTTGGGGTGGAATTTTCAAAAACTGTGACACACGTACTTCTTTATTTTTAACTGAAAGTTCAAATACCAACTTTGATGGAAACAGCTTGAAAAATGACGGAGTTTCATATAAACTTCCATCCCCTATTTAAACCCCTTAGGGGTGGAATTTCCAATAAGTAATCCTTTCTTAGTGTGCGCCTACGTCATAAAAGGAACCAACTGTAAAAATTTCGAGTTTCTCACTTCAGTAGTTTAGGCTGTGCGTTGATATCTCAGTCAGTCAGTCAGTCAGTCAGGACTTTGAATTTTATATATATAGTATAAAGTAGATTATTAGCGAAACTGAATTTTACAGTCAGTTATAATAAAGGTTATAATGTATCTTCAATATCGACGTCATTTTTTTTAACTCGCTGTACTTTTTCCGTTTCATTTACGAAATATGTATGTGGACGCAACTTAATAATATGATAGCGCTCAATCAAAAAATACTGAATAATAAACCTTTTTGTGTAAACTGAGCTCATCTGTAAATAATGCCACAGTCATTTTGCAAGTTAGTAATATCACGTTATCTGATGCTTTGTGGGAACCTCGCGATATTGAGACATTGTACGGAACGCCCAAAAAAACTACAATCATCTCTATAATATAATACTTATTCATTGTTATTCGCTGTAAATAGACAATTAAACTGGATCCGCAATAGTAATGTTTTTCAATGTCGTCTACTTGGATCGAGCTTCTTGGAAGCTGAGCTTATTCAATAATTCACAAGTGTGGGCGTAAACAGAACTCTCTTTTCCCTCATTCTCATAGTATGATGAGACGGAAATTCGACATGGTCATCACGACCGGAGAGAGATCAGGCGCAAGACCAACGGCTTTACATGCTTTCTGAGCAAGGGAGTGTAAAAGTGTTATCTTCGATCCGTTATCCATTGCTGCGTGATAGAAGGATAAACCAACGAACAAAAACTCTTTCGCACTTTTTTTTATAATACTAGATGTCAGCTTGGATTAACATTTTTTAATTCCAGCAGGAACTCTTTAATTTTCCGGGATAAATGTAGCCTATGTGCTAACCTATACCCAGGGTTAGCAACATAGGCTACATTTATCCCTACCTCCATTTCAAGGAGCTACCTCCATTTCAAATTCAAGCTAAATCGGTTCATTCGTTGTGGCGTGAAGGAGTAATAATCATCCATCCATCCAACATCACAAACTTTCGCATTTATAATATATCAATCAGTCAGTCAGTCAGGACTTTGAATTTTATATATTAAGATTAGTAGCATTAGTAAGAATAAAACACTGGAAGTATAAATAATATGAATTTAATTACAATCCAAAAACTCCATCACGATTACCGCTTTTGGTTTAAACAAATTAAATAAGTTATCGGTTTTTGGGCGGTCACAACGAGACTCCGATTCTCGGTCAGGGCCAGTTTGGATGAAATACATATAAGGCCGCGCCATTTTACACGCCTGACGCACGGGATCTGCTGATTGCAGCTCTGACAAGCGTTAAGAAAATGACTGACAGTGATTAAAAAGGTCTTAAAAGCTCTCGTAAAATCTAGATTATTTTAGCAATTACGTGTTAACATAGGTAATGTTATATTGATTTGCTTCGAAGAATTTTCGCGAGATCAGTTTATCACAAATGTGAAGATTCGTAGGAGAAACAAAGTTACTGACATAGCGAGTCTCGAAGCTGAAGTGGAAATGGTCAGGGCACATAGTTCGAAGAACTGTTGGTCGTTGGGGTCCCAAGGTGCTGGAGTGGCGAACCCACACCAAAATCTGGTAGACCCCGCATCAAACGAATCGCAAGGAGCCGCTGGGTTCAGCCGGCGCCAGACCGAGGCCTGTGGACGTTCATGCAAGATACTTATGTCCAAGAGTGGACGTTGTTTATCGGTTCATAAAATAGAAGATCAGCTCAATGAGCAAGGCTCAAACATGTTCTGTTTAAAGAGTTTGGTCTTCACTCTTCCGAAATTGAGGGATTTTCGGTGAGAAGACATTTCGAAACGAGGAGATCCACAAAAACCCAGAGCTACTATGAAGGCGAAGTAATCGAGGCTATTGAATAAAGAAACCATCAAAAATGATAGTTTCTTTTTTCTTTTATTACAAAATTTCGAAGCTGGTTTTTGCTTTTCACCACAAAATGTATTAATTATAAGTATATTGTGTTTTCTCAAATCTATCGATAAAGCTGCATTGGTGAGACATGTGCCACAGCTTTATTGCACACATAATGTATAGGTATACACATATAATGTATAGGTATATAATAATATGGATAAGTATTACATTTCACACATCGCTGAGGGAAAGATAACGTAATGGGCTGTTCATTCAAATTACTGAATGCGCTATTAGTCTCAAATGTAACCTTAGAACCAAGATACTGAGCCTGAGTCTAGGCAGGTGCGACCTTGAAAAGATTTAATTCCTCATTGTGGCCACATTACGATAGCTTGCGATACAAATTACAATGCGTGTGAAAACATTACAATGGCCTGTAAACGGATTATGTTAGCTGTTCGCGTCAGCTTAAGTATTTGTTTCTAGAATAGATTTTTTTTATTGGTTAAACAAACATAAGAAGATTAAATTATAAAATAGATCTGTATCTGATATTCAAAAGTTTTTGTCCAGCCGGGAGCCGCTGGAAACAGGCGGTGCAAGATCGTGACCTAACTAAAGATGAAAGATTAAGAGAACTAAAGAAGGAAGACTATTCTTGAATAGACTTTTGAGACATTTGTCCAGCAGTAGAAGTAGATAAAGAAGTAGAAGGAGATTATGTTATGTATAATTGCCGTCTCACGCATTGCTACTTTTCTTAGTTTTTTTATTTTACTTCAAACTTCAAGTCTGTAGATCCAATAAGTGTAGGCTGTGATGCTAGATGTGAATGTTAGGTACACGAGTGAATTAGGATTTTTTCCTGTAAAGGTAGAATGTAAGTATGAAAATAAATAAATACCTATATAATAATAAATTTCTTTTAATTTCAAATAAAAAAAAAATAAATATATTTTTTAAAAGAATATAATTTATTTAAAAAGAATATTAGAAACTAGTTGATACCCGCTACCGTTACAGCGTGATTGAAGGACAAACCAACACACTTTCATATTTATAATATTCGTAAGGAAGTAAGGATTCTCACTTCCTCTCTCTCAGTAAGTAAAAAGCTGTGTGCTGAGTGTGTATACGACGTATACGACAGCAGTTCAGCGCTCTGGGTTACAACGTGCCGTCTGAGCCGCTGAGGATTTGGTCCAGTCTCCAGCTTGCCCAATATATTATGATACGGCCTACTTTAATTGTTTGATATCGCCGACAATAGGTAAACGAAACAAAGGGTGTGCCAACATCCGAAGCCGATCTCCGAGGTCCGGCGCGGCGCCGGACATGCAAATAATGGAACAATTAGACGATTGCTTAACGCCGGTCATCAGCTAACGTGACGTGACGTCGATTGATTTAGTCAATCGTCATTATATCTGACTTTTGTCTATACGATACTCCAACTAGGTCTAGCTAGTCTGACTAGGGCTTGAAACCGGTTTAATTTACCATTTTTTAGGGTTCCGAAAAAAAACTTCGGAACCCTTATAGGATCACTCCGTTGTCCGTCTGTCTGTCAGTGTGTCACCACCGTTTTTCTCGAAAACGGCTTATGATACTAAGTCGAAATTTATACTGAATATAAAGTTCAATGGTCTCGTAGTGTTTTAAGAATATCAAGCTTATAGCTTAACTCAGTGAAAAGTTACAGCTTTAAAACCACGGCTTTCTCACTATTAAAACAAATTAAGGGACATCTTCCAAAAATCGTTTCTTTCCACACCTAATTCTTAGTTTCATAGTAGGTCCCGTTATATTTTAAAAACACCAGTATTAAAATCTTGCAAATTACGGAGATTTTGATACCTCTAAACCATATAATAGTACCTAAAACAGTCAAAAAAACAAAAAAAAAACGATAACTTACTATGGCTTTTAAATTAATTGCAACGCTAAAGCTAAAGCAAACTATCGGATGCGTCCGTAACCCGCGACTATAGCTGCGACTGATAAGTGTGCACAGTCGTTTGAGATCAGCAGGCCCATATTTCTATCGGACATCCGAACGCTCAAGGATCGCCAAAGGTTACGTTCGCGACTACGCCCGATATAGTGTCTAAAGTTCAATGGAATTTACTATCCAGCCGCGGCTTACGTGTCCGTTAGTTTGTTCAAAGCTTAACTTTTTCGCGTCACCTGTGCGCGTTACGTCCACATGTCACTTGTCACAACTACAGATTCACAGAACACTAATAGAATTTTTTTTTTCTACTACAGATTATTATTACAACTTTTTTACACTGACCTCTAGAATTAATCTATGAAAGTATTGATTTGTTGCTAACTTTTGTATAGGTATAACAAAGTTAGCGACACTGCATTGATAAATGCAATTACTTTTAATTTATTTCTCCACTATTACTTATTCATTTTTATTTATTCACTATTAAATTATGGCGATCGGTGCACCATTTGCAATATTATTAGTTCCAGAGACACTCGTATGTCAAATGTGGTGCTTCAAATTGATTCATAACTATTAAGGTACCTATCTAATCATTGGTAGGTAGGTCTAGGTAGGTAGGTACCTGCAGAGACAGCCAATCCAGTAGGTATTAATCATAGCATAGATTTCATAGAGGCGTAGACAGCTGTCTACGGTGTTCAAAGTTGGTTCAAAATTCAAACTTTCAAAACCAAATTCAAACAAACAAAAGTTCAATAGTAGTTTGCACAAATAATTTATATTCTCTTGGAGACAAATAACATTTGATTTCTTGTTTTATATGTGGGAGAGTTACATTACATTTTACAATATTAGTAATGAATCAGTGTTTTCTTTTAACTTTGTATGGAGGTGAACTTCGTATTCGAGACAGAGACTTAATGCATACACTTTAACTTTGTGAATTAAACCCATTATCAAAATGGACAATACTCCATCGCCAATGGATAATACGTCATCACCAATGTCGGTGAGTACCTACTTATTTATTTTAATCTCTCGCAAAGAAGCATTAGAAAGGGAAACTCAAACTACAACTCCCAAATTCATGCAGTTATCTAACTATAGAAATGCCTATCTATAGAAGACAGTCTCAGACTTAAGACCGAGTTAAAACTAGCTTGTTATTGTTACTGTTTTAATTAGTAATAATGCTAACCTAAATTTTGTCCCATACCATTATAATAATTCCTTCAACAAGTTTATTTAAATAGGTATTCTTCATGTCAATATTATATAGAAGTATAGATAATTTATGCAAAGGCATTTGTTAAGTAACTTGCAAAACTGGCGTGCATTATAATTTTTTGGACAGGCCAGTTAAATAATCATTTGATAATAGAAAAAATAGAAGCACATTCTACTTTTGCTGCCAGCTAATTGCAAGTGCGCTCCCCACACTTATAGGAGACTTTAGTACGATGACAAGTTAACATGTCCTGACTTGTCTCGTTGAAAGGTTTGATGTAGGATTTGTTAAGAGTTTAATCTTAGCTTGCCAATTTACCAGTTACTTATATTATTTTAACAATAATTATTTTTATTTCGGGTTACCAGAATACCAGACTATTACTAGAGTTTGCACTCCATGTTGGATTGCTGCTAGAAGAGATAATATATTCAGAAGTAAATGCAGCACAATGTCAATTTTTTGTTGTTGATATTTGGTTCCTTGAGTATGGATAATATTGATTATGAAGAATCCATACATATATCTGTACCTCCACACAACCCAGAGAACCTACAACTTTTAGGATTGTGTCACAAGCTCATATACATTCTGTGTTTACCTTGAGACATTATATATTTTTAGGATAAAATGTTGAATGCCTATTGGTGCCAATTGCAGTCAAAGAAATGTTATTAAACTGATATGCTGAGGCATTATTTTCAAATCACTGTGTGGTAAGCTGAATGTCAACCTTTGCTATGTTTATATATCACCTTTAGAATTAATGTGATTTAACTCAAAATTCCTGTAACTTCTGTTGTTGTAAAATGTATTTAACATTTAATATAATATGTATTACCAATCCATAAGATGATTAAGTATTAAGATAATTAACTTTTTTAATAGTTTTATTGGCAGAGATACATTCAATTTTACTCAACACTACTTTTTTGAAGTCTTGCTCATTTCCCACAAATTGCAATTTTTGAGTTAGGTCACTTTAATTCCAAAGTTTGTATCTCCTACTCACATTTTTTATAGGTAAGATAAACTTAATGAATAAATTAAATTGTTTTTATAATTTTGTATTATCAAAATACTGTATCAACCCCAAAATAATATAATAGTAATGATACGGAAATCAGAGAGAGAGATTAGGTGTAAAGCCAACGTCTTTATATGCTCTCTGAGGTACAGATATAATGGAACCTTGTCATCTGCAGTCTACTGCTACATCCACTAGAGTCTAGTGACTAGACCAACGAGACAAATAATGTGATGAAAGATGGAGATTGGGGACTCTGTGAGAAAACTACACAACCCCATCGAGTTTGGGCTTTTTAATTCGTCTTGACAAGTTCTCTAGTCCTAAATGATATGCAGGTTCTGATGATGAAGCCGAAAGGCGTTTATGGGAACTCTGTAATGATACGACGTAACCCCATCGAGTTTCAACTCGTTTGATTCTTTTTGACGTTTAGAAGGTCATTAGTAGGTACCTAATTAATACATTGGTCAATAGTTTCGGAACCCTCAGTGCGCGAGTATGACTCGCACTTGACCGGTTTTATTTTAAATATATAGACTAGTGCTTCGCTGCAATCACACCTGATGGTTAGTGAAGATGCAGTCTAAGATGGCGCGCTTGCCTAGAAAATGCCTAAATCTTGAAGGTACCCTTGAAGTTATCGGGAAAAACGGAAGCTCTCGGTACTTACCGGACTTTAGCCGGATCGTTTCAGATATGCATCGGATTTAGCGTATCAGGAACGATGTCCGATATCCGGTAGTGCGATACGTTGGTCAGACCAAATCCGCACAACTCTCGATAGTAAGGTCCACGAAGCCTTGCATGTCGCAAAAACCGAGGCACATGGCGCGACGTCTTCTACAAAAGAGCCCTTAATGGAAGGGGTCACGACTAGCGTTGCCAGACGTCCCGTATTTCCCGGGACATCCCGTATTTTAGGCATAGTTTTAAATGTCCCGGCGGGACTGACTCTGTCCCGTATTTGAATCGTACTTCGTTTTTATTATGAAATCGATCTCTAAGTATTCACATACGCAACGTTCGTAAAACATACGCTTTACTTTGTCTGACTCGGCTCGGCTCGAGCGACTGTGTAGTGTGAAGTGCCGCCCGCATCGACCAACGACTCCATCCTCGGAAAAATATATAAAAAAATGACACTAAATAATATTGTTTTTCCCCCTGTCCCGGGCAAAAAACTGAAATCCCGTATTTTTTTGCCCATTTAACCATTTGTCCCTTATAGGCTGAAAAAAAATCTGGCAACCCTAGTCACGACCTTCAGTAATGGGGAGCACGACGCAGAGAGATCAAGAACGAGGAAACAAAGCGCTTAGTGCGTGGTTTGTTTCAACAACGTAGGGGTGCAGACCCATTCTGTGCCTTGCGTTTCGATGGTAAAATGGTGATGGTGGATCCAAGTTGAAAAGTTCCTGAGCACACTCTCCGAAATATATTCTGTAGAATACCAACAGACAGGCAACCAGTTAAAATTATATTGTTTTTCAGCTTCAATAATATATTATAATTCTAATGCTGCTATATTTCGTATCCTCGGGGTCAGATAGCAATTGATTAGTGTACATAATAGGTTGATAGTCTGACAAATATGGTTCTCCGAAAATTGGATTGTTATAATATTGATACGAAGTTTTCTAATTTGGACACAATTTCGTAAATTATTTCAAAACGAATAAAATATTCAATTTCGTGAGTTTGTTTCACTAGGGTTACCATCAACATGTGATGTGCTGGCAATGTATAAAATGATTGAGAAGTGAGTATCTACTTATAATTGTAATATGTTTATACTACTTAATATATTTAGTTATAGATTCAATCAATTGACGTACGAGGTCTCGAGGATTAAATCTTGAAGAAAAATCTTGATTCTAACGAGATTTTTGAATAACACTTGGAGGAAATCATGTCAAAAGCTAGTTGATTATAAGGTATTACTTGAATGTATCCATAAAAATATTTTACAGTTTACAAAACTGAGTTGAGTTGGAATTCTTCTTCTTCTTGGATTTTGAGTTGGAATTTCCAATTGAGTTAGAAACATCCTACCTACTTACCTATCTCTTTTTCTTACTTAGGTACATTTTTAGAGACACTTGCCACGGGGGTGGAAAATAATACAAACTTATTCCCCTGCCGTAGTCTTTATCGTATCTACACGCGTGTATAATACAGTGGCGAATAACTTACTCTACTCGTAATATAAAAAAAAATCAACTCGCTGTATCAGGGAGTGGAGTCATGTTGAATATACATTTGTCTCTACAGTCTCTATCTTAAAAAAAAATAACAATGACAGAACGTGTCCTGAGAAAAACCACAATTTGGCAACCATCTCTTACACAAACAAATAAAACGATAAAAACACGTGACCCTTGTCCGCTTTGGTCCAGTTTCTTTTGGCTTTCAAACGGTATTGCATTTACATTGTACTGTATACAGTTAAAACTCAAAAGTCACATCTCAACTCGTTTTTATTTACTTACGAGACAGTTTAAAAACCGGTATCACATAATCATGTTTCTTGTTAAGTGGTAATAAATATTAAGATTTGTATATAATAATTTTAATTAGCTTCAGGTACTTACCTTGTTTATCTAGTTTACCGGTTTGTTTTTGGAATAATATTACTTACAGCGACTTCGTTTCATTGTTAATTAATCGTTCTAGAGCGCACTGTGAAATACCTTTCCGGCTTCCGTTTTCCAAGTAACTACGATTTAGTTACCTTTAAATCAAGTGAATAAGAATCTTCTAGGCAATCGCGCTCCATATTAGGCTGCATCTTCCCCATCAGGTGATATTACAGTCAAGCGCTAGTCTATATATTAAAAAAAGTACTGTGCAAATACTGTATGGTACTGTTGCTTCTCCCCCGGTCGATTCTCTAAAAATGATTGCTACAGGAAGAACGAAGAACGCGATAAATTCAGCCAATCACCACAATTGAGACTGTAGCAATGATTGGTGCAGCTTTTACTGAATCGGCCCGCAGAAATAATAGTTTATTTTCATTTTACTTGCACATTGTTTTTATTTTCTCCTCTTAAAAGAATTAATTAAATTAATAATTAATTAATTAGTCTTTGCTACGCAAAACTTGTCCTTTTTTACTAATAGTACAAAATGACACGCAAACTATAGTAACCAAAGAACAATAAATAACTAATTAAACTTAACAAAAAGCACTTTTGTACGTTAGTACCTACTATTTATTATCTATTCTGTGCTCAAGATCAGAATTTTGTAATCTAATTTCCATAAAACCCTTAAGTAACCTATAAGGTGTTTATAATATATGCAAAGTTAACAAGTTCTTGGTGTGAAAGGCGATCATTTTTCTGCTTCATTAGATAAGATAAACAGTTAAGCAACCACTCAACAACAAGCTGCAATTAACAGATGTAAAGTAACATTATTATAATTTATATTTGACTTAGCAAGGTATTGAAGATATAAATAATGTACTGTGATTTACTTAGAAAGTACTTATAAGTCGGCATGAATGGATGTTCGTGCTTACTTTTTGTAAAAAAAATTAACCATCCCTTTATTACAGCGAACAAAATAAAAGTAAAATTCAAATCGGTCAAGCTCAACAGTGATTGATTTTTTTATAGATTTTATGTAGAAAAGAGAAAAATGATAAAAATGAAAATTTTTAAGTCTATGCTACAATATAAATATACAAGTAGGTATATTAAGAAAGAAATAAAAATATATCATTCGATAATATAGTTAGATCAAATAAATATGTTGTAGTATAGTAATATTATGAAATTATGATCAAGCATGAAAATGACAAAATTTTCCATATTCAATTCAATTCAATAACCATGTAGAATGCATTCTGGCAAATTCCTGGCATTGTAATTGCCGACGCAATGAATTATGTAGCACCAGCATTCGTCCACAACATGGACAATGGACATCTGCAATTAATTCAGCGAGACATCGCATCGTGTCGAATTCAATCAAGATGCGTCGATCATTTGTGATTACATAATATAATCGATTCGTTGGTAAGCGGGCAATGAAAATGTCATTACATGAAACAATAAAATGTTTTCCCCCTAAAAAACCAATGCTACGTAACAAGTTTCGTGCAAAGAATATTTTGTCTTCCTACGAAAACAGTTACGAACGAAAACATTTTATTCTTTGTACGATACCAATTAACTAGTGCTAATATGTAGCTTATATTTAAATCCTGGGTATGAGCTATCTCTATTCCAAATTTCAGTACAAATCGGTTCATTCGTTGTGGGGTATAGGAATAACAAACATCATAAAATAAGCATAAATTGTCCTCCCGACCGAATTCGGTGACGGCGGCCAATGTCCACAGAGATTAGCCATCTGAGCGGGAGATATTATAGTGCACAAGTATGTGCGCAAACACAAGTCCACTCTCTACTCCCTGTCATAGTCCGATGGGACGGAAATCCGACACGACCGGAGAGAGATCAGAGAAGAGAGAACACGTACACGTACCTACAAACTTTCGCCTTTATAATATTAGTGTGATTTATTGTGACGGCTACATTTAGTTTTACGGTGTTTAATGTGACGTAATTCAATTATATTACTATTATAATAAGCTCCAATTTGTGATTAACAAGTAAGTACAAGTATGTCGAGTGCGATGTTGATTGCAAAATAATTATGCAGTATATTTTTGATTCACCACTACCGAATAGTATACTGCTACAAGCTTCAGACAAAACTGTCGTGCGACTAAGATGTATGATGAAAACTCATCACCAATGACGAATTGAATTTTATATTTATAGGTTACGTACATATATACGACTATACCAATCGAGTACGATTTGTTAGTTTTAATAAAATTATTCAAACCCTCTAAATTAGCGTAAAACTTGTGCTAGGAGTGAGTACGACAATAGCGCAATAGATGAGTTTTGAACTACCAACTTTTCGGTTCAATTCGCGCCTCTCTGACCGTTGCGCTATTGGGGCATCAACTATTTTTAGCCAGGACTCTCTTAAGGAGGGCTTAATGTGCTCTAATCTATGACATAGCTGATTAGTAAAATAGAAAACAACTAATCAATCTAAGTAGATTGATTAGTTGTTTTCTACTAGTGTTACCTACCTAACGCTATCTAACTTACGTAATCGAATGATGTGCACAAGTAAACCTTATCATCAAATATTATCTATTAATTAAGCACTAGAAGTAATATTTTTTGTAAATTTTTTTTACAACGTCCATCGTGCATTTATTTCCCGCGGGAAAATCCTCTTTAATTTTCCAGGTTAAAATGTGTTAATCCTTGTTATGAGCTATCTCAATTCCAAACAGCGAAATCAGTTCATTCGTTGTGACATGAAGGAGTAACAAACACCACACATAGTACATACACACACACACACACACACACAAATAAACTTTCGCCTTAAAACATTAGTGTGATTTAATTTTGAGACAATAGTATTAACCATCTGTTCTGTCGTCAGTGTGTACATCATTTAACTCTAATCAGAATAGCATTAATCTCGGTTCAATTGAGTGTTTGTCAATCACGCGCCCGACCTTGGCACGGCCCTGTTTGCATTAATTACAAGTTTTTGTCAGTTTTGTCGGAGATTTTAAGGCAGACATAAAGGATAGAGCGGCTATTGCAGATTTTGATAATATAATCATCTTTTGCTCTGTTGTCATTTTGACCGAAATATTAGTGGGAAAAGCGCAGATTGCCCAATTCAGACCACAATATAGGACACATCAGTTAAAAACAACTAAAAAGAGTCCAAAACCTCCAAACACATTATTTGGTAGGTAATAAAATGAGTAATTTATAAGCATAATTGATGAAAGGTAATATTATTTTAACTGTAATTATATTTTTCAATATTTGAATTTATGCTTGTTTGTAATAGTTATTTCCGTAGCTCAAAAAAAAAAATCTTAATTAGCTATCTTAAATTATAACAGCTATAGAAATGTGACTTTGCAACACGCGAATAAGAGATTCGTTCATCGAACGTTCTCATACATTTGCTCTAATAATCTCGACGTTTTTCTGTTTGTCGTATTTTTGATAGCTACTCTGGCGAATGTTACTAATATCTTGGTTACAAACCGTTTGTGGTTTGCGTGAATTTGTTCATACCGCGGGTTACTTTGAACTATGAACTTCCTTCATTAGGGGTGTCACCTTCGTTATAATGTTATTAATCATTGGAAATTAATCACTGGAAAAGTTCAGTTTTCTAATAAGTATGATTTAATGGCGAATGCACACTAGTCATGATGAATATTTATTTCCGTCAAGGTCAATGCTTAAATGTTCGAATAAATTGATCATAAATTTAAAAAACTTGATAGATGAGAAGATTTTCCAATTTATTTTCTAATAAATTTATATTCTATTGGTCTGGGGAGTATGATGCGTTTAAATGACTCTGAGTATGAACTTTTTTCAATCTATACGATATGATGTAGATTCTCAAGTAGAAGTTAGCGACAGTAAATCTAATCACATACCTAACCCTTTGTTTTTTCTTCCAAGAGACGCAACCCTGCCTCTCAGGGATACCTAATAAGTGGGTACGGACGTATGGTCTGTAGAGTAGTGTCAACGACAAATTCCATACCGCTTGAATCATCAGTGTCAAGTACTAGATCTCTAAGCACATGAAAATTTCTTGAAGAGATCTTGATCTACATTTAAAGCCTTCTTTGCCAGCTCGAGGTGCAAGGAGTGGTCTGAAATCCAAAAGCTCAAATCTCACCCGTTGTAATATAATTGCTGTACCAACTCCTTTTTTATCGTCTCAATCCATCTCTAGCCCACTACGTAGCACTACGGGGTTTCTTCTCAAAATGAAAAAGTCTTACGTCATAGTCCATCACGCAGGCCAGGCAGACTTTATACACCTTTGATACTATAAGAGCCTTTGATACTATTTTTTTATTTTTACGAAACCACGAAATATTAATAAAAATATCTTAACAAAGTAAGTAAATCTAAAAATTCAAAGTTCTTCCACATAATAATATAAGTATTCTTTAATTAAGATTTTTTTAAAATAGATATTTATTATTAAAATATTTCAACCTATCCACAATAAAAATTTGAAAAACAGCTTGCCTAAAATTATAGGCCTATAACTATAATATGTTCAAATCATGCCCGCGAGGTATGAATCGTGTGACGAATACTTCATGTATTTCCTTAAATTAAAGGTTTAATAGGTTAAAAGGTCTGTGGCTTTTCTGGATCTGTCTGTTGAGCCGTATGTAATTTTTCTTAACTAGTTTTTGAAATTTCAGTGGGAGGCAATTTATTGAAGGTCTGCATGTCCTTGTTTGGACAAAGGATGTAGTTATATAATATGTAGTAATAAAGAATGTTTTATGGTGTCTAGCACGAATAGTTGCCACTCTGTTATATTTTATCACGTACTGGCTTGTTTGCTTTTATGGTCAGGCATCCGATGAGCTAATTTATAAGACAATTATTATTATTTTTTTCTATAAAACTGATGGCATATCTAAGGTAAGGATGAGCATATGCTCATCGATTAATTATATCAGTTATTAATCAGGAATTTATCTATGAAGGTAGATTATTATGATTTGCGTATAATGTACATATGTTTGTTCTTTCGATTTACGTATAAATGTTCCACAGAAGCGCTTAAACTACTGAGCCGATTTAGATGGATGAGATGCTACGAATAATAATAAGTATTTATTCGCAGATGACACGTCAATAAAGTCATTATGTTCCGGGTGTCACATCACGATATACGTGTGTTATACAAACAAAATCAATAAGACAGATATTATATCCAATTGTCGTAGTTGGGGTACAGTTTTAAACTATTTTCCTTTTAATGAAAAGTTTAAACCGTTTTTATTCAAATTCAAAATTTATTTATTTCATATAGGCTAACTTGTAGCTCTTATCACACGTCATAAATCTACCACCGGTTCGGAATGCAGATTCTGCTGAGAAGAGCCGGCAAGAAACTCAGCAGTTGCTCTTTTCAAAAAAAAATTTTTTTTACAAAGCTATGCTATGTATACAGTGCTTCCACAATAAAGCTTCAAAAATGCATACGTAGGTACACCAATCCAACTCATGTCAAGACGGCCAGTCAAAGCAGACCCATTCCCGTTGGTGGCACCCGTTCACGAGCATGACGCATGATCCAGCCATTGCTTCGCTCAACCATATTTGAGGGAACGTAACAACCCGCACCACACGACACCACCACAGAAATGTTTAAAGAGAGCATGACTACTCAGGCTACCCATGTTGAGGCATCGAATTGAGTATTAATATTAAACTATTCAATTTGAGACCTTTGCCCTTTGCCCAGCTGTGGGCTCGCAATGGGTTGAAATGAATGGATGAATATAATAACTACTATTTTCCATCGCTAGTACAACCTAGTAAAAAGCATGACTGCCTGGAAATAGAAATAGAATAGAAATTATTTATTTGCATAATGTGTGTTACAAAAGATGATACACAAGATACATTTTTAGTTAATGGGTGTTCTCATGATGATTATTTCTAATGCCATGCGAGCGAAGCTAAGGACAATCGCTAGTTAAATAAGTATAATACGTCCTAAGAAAATTACTTGCATCTTGCAAATACCGATACTAATGTACGCATTACGCATGCGTATTAGATACGTGGGAAAGATTGTTATTACATTTTATTATGAGCAGGTTATATGCGACTTATATGAACTTTACTTATTACCAAGAGTAGTTTAACGACTCTCGTATATGCGTGAATAGTGCAACATAGTACTATTATTATAATCATAGTAAAAAAAGTCCACTCAGATTACTAAGTAATTAACGCTTTGTCCTTATTATTTCCCCTTAATAAAGGATAAACTGGCTGATCAATATAATAACTTATAGTGTACAGTGCAGATCAAACATACAGAAAAATTTTCGGTCCCAATCAAACCATCTACAAACTTTAGATTTCAATTAATTTAGGAATTTTTAATAGCGTAGACATGTGTAGACCCCTCTACCAAACCCTACGAAAGGATTTTCATAAATTCTTTTGGAATCGGAGGGCATAAGTTTTATTCTTCTAGAAATTTGCGTTACAATCTAAATTATATACAGTGATGTATGTAATTTAGATTATAACGCAATGAAAATTGTATTAATTTATAGTGACTAAACTAAAATATTTAATAATATTGTAAATTACATTCGTGAGAGCTTACACATGCCTTAACTGAAAAATAAAGATGAAGAAAAATTGCATTGGATTCCTAAAAACAGAAAAGGAAGAGTAGCTATTCGTATGTTGTTCTTTAGACGTCAAACAATCACAATACACCTATATTATAAGTGTGTATGTGTGTGTGTGTGTGTGTGTGTGTGTGTGTGTGTGTACATTTTATTTGGGAAAATTAAAGAAAGAATTAAAAATCGGGAACTGTTTAATTTTTAATGACGTAGTAGCAGGAATGTAGTAACCATTTTAGTATTCGCTTAGGAATAGCCAGTTATTCCTAGGTAGTAACAGTAAGCATAGATTATTCAATAAAACACGATAAAAGCTGTATAAAAAAGCTAACGGCAGCCTGTGCCTCAAATCAATTTCGCTTTCGATGCGACTCGGCGGTTGAACTAGTAACCCATCGAACGGACATTTAGCTGGCATCCATTGTAGTACGTTCAAGGACGCGAGCGAAGTAGGGAGCAAACGCCTAGCGCGGTAATGTACCGAAACATCGCATAGTCTCGAACGAAACGCGATCAGTGGAGTACGCGTCGCGAAAACATCGATAAAATCGAACACGAACATCGATAACATACTAATGAAACCTTTTTTTTAACTTTATATAAGTGTTATTGAATGTTTTTTTAAATAATTCTGGTGATTTTTGGAATAGTGCCCCTAACATTACCGATTTTGTCGAATAACTTTAAAGCTTAACTTAAAGCTTAAAGCTTAGTAAAGGTGAAGAGTGAATGTGCGGGTCATCTCATCAATATTGAAATGAATTTATTTAGACATATATATTTAAAAATAATTAATTGGATTATAATTTAATTGTTTAATTGAAGAGCTGAGAATAAATTAATTAATTAGCGATTATTTTTGTAATTATTGCGAGTATAATAGCATTTATTTTAATACTCGTAATTAATATTCATAATTAATATTATAAATGCGAAATTGTTTATTTATTAGGCTATCTGTCTTTAAACTTTTTAACCTGCTGCTTTTAAACTTTTTAAATTGCTGAACCGAACTTGTCAAATTTTTGCACGGAGTAACTTACATACCGGAGGCAGACGAATGGTTTCTTTTGTCTCAGATAGGTTCCCAAGGGAACCAGTTTTTTAAAACTATATAGATAGATTTGGCATTTTAAATTTGGCATTACGTAGCTCATAGAAACCTTATATGTATTCAAGTTTCCTTGTAAATGAGATCAATTTCAATATTTATGAATGAATGATTAACAAAATAGTAAATTAAGACGGCGCGCTACTGAATTAGATTCCGTTGAACGTATACAAAATGCTGACTGTTCAAACATTGTTATTGAATTAAAAACTATATTTTTGGCCATGCGAAACGTGTTCTACAGGTGTATAGATTTCAGAATTTATAATTTGTATAACATTTAATCCTAGTGTCATTTGAATGTAGTTAATTAATATTCCTAGGAAACAGCGCATTTCGCATAGACTCTTCGACCTCTGAACATTTTTATTAATTACTTTGGTACCTATTTTGCTAATGACGTGTGTTTAATGTATGTCTATATACAGACAGCGTAATTTATTCAGTTTCGTAGCCTCATCTCCCATCTAAGTACATTGTTTACTCAAGTAGGTATACGACTTGTGCAAAAGTTCACACAGCAGACAATAAAGTGATGAAAATCTGACTGTTAGTATCGAGTGCGTGCAAAGTGTCGACATGGGTCGCAGACATTATTTTTTACTGTGCGCAACACTAGCGTCTTTTGTTGTTGCGGTGGTTCAGGTAAGCTTTGACCTACCTATTTACTATTTGTCACTAGAATCTTATTATGGAACTATTTTTGAATTTCCTTGGATAAAAAGCAGTCTATACTTGTCTCCGGGAAACAAGCTAGGTATCTCCGCCAAACTTCATGAAGATATGTTCAGCTTTTTTTCTGTGATCGAAGGGGTTCAGCGGTTAGGCCGTGTTGTCGTTGATATCGGCAGTTTTAGAAAGGAACCCTTAATTACTTTAGGAATTAAATGTAGCCTAGATAATTTTTTGTGATCTCTACCTGTCTGTGAAAATCCCGTCACAATCTGATCAACCTTACGAAGATTAGTCCGTACAAATAGACAGACAGACCGACGTACATAACTTCCTACTACCAAAGACCGTAGCGTGTAGAAATCGAGTAAGGATATTTGTAGGTTTTTTTTCAAACGGCCATAAGTGCCAGACTCTCGTTAGAGTGTCATATGTTCTGTGGCCATAGCCCTGCCAAGGTAGCCCACTACCATCTCGCAAAGCATTGACACTTACCATGAGGGCTATTTTATCATCATTAAAGTCAAGTGCGAGGCGGAGACTTGGTAATGCTAGGGTGCGAGGGTGAAAACAAACAAAAATTCTATCATTATCTACCGTAATTCAAAGTCCATAAAGTTGTTTATGTTTTATTATATTTTATCAGTTATCACTGAAAAGGCACCTCGGCGCCACTCGTATGCACTTGCCCTTACTTTAAATGTCTAATCTTTTGCAATACATAGGTTTACTTGATCATTTTCGAACGAAATATATGCAAAATAATATTACTTTCAATATGTTGTTTGCCTTGATTCGTCTTCTATGAAGCGGCTAAAAATTAAGTAGCCTACCTTATTTAGAAATATGCATTTGACTATGATTTGATCTGATATTGGGATGGTGACCTTACTCGCAAGAAACTTGGTTAGGGAGGGAAACGAACGAACGTTACTCGCAAGAAATAGGTTACAAACATAGATGAATGAATATTACAGCTTGCAAGAAGTAGGTTAAAAAGTGAAACGAACGAACATTACCTACTTGCAATAAATAGGTTAATAGTACATTATGGTACAAGTGTCAAAGTTGGTGATTACCGCTGAGGCGCTATTGAGACCCGAGCCGTCAGGTGAGGGTCTTAAGGTAGCCGAGGACGGTAATCATCAATATACACGTGTATCATACGACGTTTTTCAACACACTTGTGAAGAAAATAACACTAAAATAGTACATTATGGTACAAAACAGTGAAAACGAGTTGTGAAAATTTTTTCGCAATGGCGGGAAAAATTAATGTTGTTCTTTTGTTCGCCCTCTTGAGATGCTCTTGAGGGCAGGCAAAGATCGACGACCATACAGCCTATTCAGGTGTTTATTTGATTTAATCAGTTTTCCGAAACCTTTAATGGCCATAGACTAAAGAATGAGGTTTCTTTTTTTTTTGGCATTTCTCTTATAGCCACGTACAAAATGGGGATTTCGAGTTTTCTTTATTACAAAAAAAAAACAAAAGTTACTGACAGTTTTTGACGGCGATTGTCGTCACGATTCTTCTGTAGGCCGTAGTCGTAACAAAAGCTACAGTTAATTTTTATGACCAATGTCGATAGTCCCTTAAATAAGATGGCTTGGATCTCAACATTGCACGAAGGTTGTTCAAGAAGTAATCTCATTTTATTTTCGATTACCTGTTCACCGCGACTTTGTCTGCGTGGAGTTTTTTTATAGATTTCTATAAAATACTAAAAGTTAAATAAAATAATAATTAGATCAAATGTTAAACTATTAAATAGTTTAAGATAACGTAAAAACCGAATAGGTTACCTATGTTACAACTTAAATATTTAAATTAATAACATGCAAACACCCAACATTCAGCTTCCCGATGGAGCGCAATGTTGGCAGATCGTCCACTGAGTGGACCGACGAGATCCAACGGTTTGCAGGGAGCCGCTGAATACAGGCGGCGCAAGATTGAGGCCTGTGAGTTCACGAAAGCGACTTTTGTCCAGCTGTGAACGTCTATTGGTTGATAAGGAAGAAGAAAATTTTCTATTTCGTTTCAACAACAACTATAAAGCTATCGAAACATTGATTTATAACCATTCGCCATCCCAATTATTAAGCGAAAAATAGAAAAAAACCGAAGTGTTCCGCATTTTTCTATACAAGTCTAGACTGGATAAAAAATATAGGTAAGTGGAAAACAGTAAAAAGAAAAAGTTAAATGTCAATCGTAACTTAAAAAATAAAAATAAATGTCGTTATAGATGGAAAATTGAGACAGTTATCTATTGTAGACACGTAATCGCCTCCAAATATGGTAGAAAGTATCTCGCGATCGGTCAAAAGATCACTAGGGTTAGTATAAGATTTAATTCAATCGATCGTTTTCGTATTCGATCACCTTAGCGTCAAAGTAAAATAAACCATAACAGTATTGAATTAGAGCTCAACTTCGTGCATTTATTCTTATACGTTTACGTATAATATGGATACGCTCCAAATTAAAATCGGTTGTACTGAATTTGTGACTTTAAATCAATACAGCTAAGGTTCGCGTTACTTTGACGCTACTGTCATCGTATACGAATCGAATACGTTCAATCGAATTAAATCTTATACTAACCCTACAGAGATAGACGTAAAATTCCATTATTATCTAGTACCTACTAGCATCGACGTCCGTGTAATAATTTTCCGACCTACAAACCTATAAATATAATGACCTATACATGTTTTTTGTTAGAATAGTCATTCAAAAATATTCACGGATAGTTATGTCGTTTTATTTTTGCTGTAGAAGAGATATGAAATTACTGAATGAGCAAATACCTCCTACGATAACTTTAGACTGGTATCATACATAATATTATCATGTGCAAAATAATGTTTAGAGTCAGATTAGAGGAATTTCCTCAACTTTTCTGATGTCTTTCTACACCAGTCAGTCAACACCAGTTGTGGTAATTTTGCGAGTTGTTGCACGCTCTAGCAATATGATATCTCAATGAGATATCATACAGGTAGAAAAGGGATAAGACCACATAAATATAATTTAGTGATTAGTATTATGCAATATTTTTTATCAATATCTTTAGTTGTATTGTGAGTCATACAGACAAAAGTTTATCGAACTCATGATCTCAGATAGATTTGAGTTCGATAAACGGGCCTCTTCAACCGTCAGCTGGCAAGTTGGCGGTAAGTTTCTTGCAAGGATCGCCACAGAACGTGCTCTTGTTTCGCTTGTATCCAGCGGCGAACTAGTGAATCGCTTGAGATCGATAGCTCTCTCCATTGTCCATTGAGCGACCCCGAGCCCATATCAAGCCCATAGTTAGCGATCATCTTTCGGATTCCAAAGTTATAATTACTGGCAACACGCACTATACAAAAACGAAGTATTTTGGAACATACATTTTATATTTTGAGATTTGAGATATGAGTCATATTGTACCATTTCAATGTATTGTACAAACAAAAGTTCATTGACGTTATGACGATCGACATGGTCATGCCTCTACATAAGTCATATAATTATCTAACAATTAAACAATAGATTCATCGGTAAGCGGTCGAGCTTATATAACAAATAACCGGTCAAGTGCGAGTCATACTCGCGTTCTGAGGGTTCCGAACCTTGTGTGAATTATGTAAATTAGATAGGTATCTACTAGATGACCAGCTTAAGCGCGCAGTTTTAATGCAGAGTAGCTTAAAATGGCTATTAACATACCTACTTAATATTTACTAAGGATACATAAACAAAACAAAACGTTTATCAAGTTAATTATTTATTTTTATTAATAATAATTATTTTTTACTGGCATGTAAAACTGGATATTCTAATTTTTACACTTTTCCTTCTGTATGTCCCTGACTTTTTCATGTTTCAAAATATCACAACACTGCTAGCAGAAACAATAATTAATATCACAAATCTGTTCAGGCATTTAGAAGTTATGGTGGAATAAAGAAATTCATATGCATACATAAATCCTCAACATTATACTCCTTACAAACATTACACTCCTTTACTTGGGCATTAATGTAAATGCAGAGAAATCAATAACTACACTTAGTTCCATCTAATATTCATAGTCTGAGTCTGACACCCATATTTTGTCTCCAGGTACAATGTAGAGAAGTCTCTTTCAAGAAAAATTAATTTTCAAGTTTACATTTGAAAAGAAACAGTTTTGTTATTTTTAGTATAACAAATAAGAGTACATACCATACAAATGTAAATTGAAAAATTGAAAACATCCCCAGCATGCAAATCTGTGGTTGAACTATACAACAATATATCTTTGATTATATACTCTCGTTTTTTTGGTTGATTTCGTTCGGCAATTTCGTTCACAGCCAATTTTATAAAATAAAAAATAAAAATAAACATTTATTCAGCTCACACAAAAATTAAAAGTAGGTACAAAGTTTGAGTAATACTAAGTGACTGCACCCCCACTCCGCCCAGACTCAAGTCAGAGCCAAAACGAGACAGATTTATGTCAGAACATATTTCTGTGGCTCGCTTCAACTCTAACCCAAGTTCGAGCCGAGCCAGCGTACACTCTATAGATC
This sequence comes from Hipparchia semele, assembly GCA_933228805.2. NCBI lineage: Eukaryota > Metazoa > Arthropoda > Insecta > Lepidoptera > Nymphalidae > Hipparchia > Hipparchia semele. The sequence goes on along the minus strand of OW121720.1, from coordinate 13,904,127 downwards.
TCAGCATTAATCTATAACATAAAGGTGCGTGTCGGAGCTGAAAAGGCTACTGCCTCAGCATAATGGTGCAGTGTTATGGCTGCAGTGCTGATTTTCAGGCATAGCCTTTAGTGATGTAGTGACCCGATCGAGACAGAAATTGATAGACCAGTAATAACAAGAGAGAAATAAAAGAATAATAGGATAGTAGCCTGTGTTTCGGTAATAGTTGATACAATATATACAGTGGTAATAGGGAGTGATATATAATTACTTAATTATATACTTAGGTATATTATACTATAAGTATCCCATTTCACTTGTTTACTCCCTTTTGGGGAGAAACCCCCATTAGTTGGGATCCCTGGCAGCACTACAAAAATCCGATACCAACATTGACATAATAATACTATACGCATAGCCGTCTCAACACTATATCTACGTTGCTTATTTTTTAGCAATTTCATTTGATTTAGAACAAGCTCTGCAGCAAAATTATCATTTTCAGTATTAACTGCTTCATTCAAGTACTCAATAGACCTTCAAGACAATAGTCAAATGACTTTGTTGGTTCACTATTGTTATAATAACAATATAGTATATTTTCAAGCTGTGACCATCTGCTAAGCTTAAGTTCACTAGGTAATATCCAGCTTAAATCTTCATGATGCATTAAATGTCCTTTTACATATACCTGAAAGCTTAGATTTTCATCCTATAACACACACACTACACACTATTAACTACTTTCACATTGCCGTCACCATTATCACTTTCAATATCAAGATTTAACAAATAGAAATATAGCCTCTTATTAGGTATCACTTGATATAACCATTTAGACTCTTTTAACTTTTCTTGGAATTTATACTTCGAATGATTTTATTATGTCACTCTCTAAAAATTTAGACACCTGCTCCTCATGAAATTATTTAGCTTGTTCTTTCCTTTTTTCGGGCTTGCTTCTTGGAGGTAGAGTACTCTTCGACATGTATGATGGGAGATTATTGAAAATATGAGGTATTGCTCCCTCGACCAAAACATGGGTATTTCAATTGCTCACTTCCAATAATTATTTCTTCAGTCTGGATTTCATGGGTTGAAAAATGGTTGCTACATACAGCTGAGTGTTTTGTAGGTAGGTACCCAGTCTTTTCGTGGAATCGCACGTAACCACGATTGAGAGAGATGAGCATCTTTCGGGAAAGAAAATGTACTTTTAGCTCCTTCAATGCTGATAACACTGTCGTAATTTGGTTTGCATTCGGGCACACAGCATTTTCTTGGAATCTAAAACAGTTAATTTAACTTTTATAATCATAAATAAAATGAAATACATATAAGTATTTGTTTTGTAAGTTATGTTTTCAATAGATACTTATTTAAATTATGAGTCAACTATGTACCTTGTTACTAAACATCTTTAAACGTAAATATCTTCATTTGTTACATTAAAATATATTGACAGTATTAGCCATTCAGTAATAAACTTAGTTAAATACCTTTGCAGCTTTGTAGTCGATATACATATAGGTAGTACCAAACCACGAAAACGGATTCATCTCGTTGTAACTGATGTATTTTTAGAAGGTTTATATCCACCTTGAGTAAAACCGTACATTAAAAACCAAATTTATTGAAACTTTTATTAAATAATTATGATTTATTAAATACAAAATAACATAACACGACGTGAACAAAACCAAACACAAACTTGACACTTGACAGAGCCTCACATCAGCATGGCTCTCTTTCTGGTCTGTGATGGCTCTCTAAAGGAGATAGAGACGGAGCTATGCTATACGTCAATGGATAGGTACCTACCAAAAAGAAACATAATGCGTTGTCCTGCTCCTACATACATATTTTGATATAATGTCTTCTCACTTTAGTCATTTTATTATTCTAGGAGCCTTTAGGAGCTATCCACATTAAAGGGTTAACGTTGCCACAGTTAACGCGGCAGCTTCTGGCAATATTTAACGCGAAAAATTGAGCGGCTACACTTGATCAGTCAACCTCAATGCCCGATAATGACGATAATATGTCCTGATTCAAGATGGACGCTGACGCTGCTGCATTCACATTGCGTTATCGCCAATTAATTAATACAGAATTAATAAATACATGATTAAAAAATTAATACAGAATTATTGCGTTATCGCCAATTAAATTTTCGTTGACGTTGACGAAGTGTGGGCACTCAGTTTGTCGCGTTTAATATCGGCGGAAATAACCGCAATAATAGTTGAGATGATCGATATTGAAGTTTACCATAGTGTGGCCGCACCATTATAATATGTCTACGTGACGCGTCACTAAAGTAAGCATTGCAATGATTGTAATTCACAGTAAGATATCGTTTTTTTTTGTTTTTTTGGCTGTTTTAGGTACTATTATGAGGTTTAGAGGTATCAAAATCTCCGTCATTTGTAAGATTTTAAGGCTGGTGTTTGTAAAATATAACGGGACTTACTATAAAACTAAAAATTAGGTATGGAAAAAAACGATTTTTGAAGATGTGCCTTAATTTGTTTTAATAATGAGAAAGCCATGGTTTTCAAGCTGTAACTTTTCACTGAGTTAAGCTATAAGCTTGATATTCTTAAAACACTAAGAGACCACTGAACTTTATATTCAGTATAAATTTCGACTTAGTATCATGAGCCGTTTTCGAGAAAAACGGTGGTGACACACTGACAGACAGACGGACAACGAAGTGATCCTATAAGGGTTCCGAAGTTTTTTTCGGAACCCTAAAAATCGTCTGTCTTGTTCGAGACATACAGGGATTGTAATAACTGATTAGTCTTGATTTCGCAATGCGAATTGTCGAAATACTATGCTCTCGTAACTTCCCTTTTTTTGTTTCTGTAATTCTAATAACAAAAAAGCGATTTAGGTTTGCGATATAGCTATTATTCACTAGCTGGTGCCCGCGACTTCGTCCGCGTGGATTTAATTTCTAAAAGTCCCTAGGGAACTCTTTGATGTTGCGGGATAAAATGTAGCCACATAGGTTAATCCTGGGTGTGCGCTAACTTCATTCCAATTTTCAGACAAATCTAAAAAAATATTGTTGGGTAAAGGAGTAATAAACATATACACACATACACACACACACACACACACACACACACACACACACACACACACACACACACACACACACACACACACACACACACATAAAATTTTATCTTTATAGTATAAGTGTGATTAGCTTTTATACGCGATTTCGAGAAGATAGGTTTTTAAAAATCCTGCATGAATCTTTTGTTTTTCCGGGAAAAAACTTAACCTATGTCCCTCTCCAGTAGGGCTAACATGCGCGCCACGAGAAAATTTTGTCTACGCGTTTACTCGCAATCTCTATGTCAATCTCTATGGAAATTCACGAGTAAAGTGTAGATAAAATTTTCTCGTGACGCGCATGTTAGCCCTACAGGTCCTCAACTGTCCTTATGCAAAAATCACGTCGATCGGTTGCTACTTGCTCCATTGCCACGTGATTGAAGGACAATCCATCAAACAAACACACTTTCGTAAGGATTTGCGCGATATGTAGAAGCTTTTAACTATTTCTCTAAGCTCAGTTTATACAATGTCACAATGACAGCCCACGCTATCTCCGATGCACCAATGTTTATAGCAATGACAGGTGAAGTGTTTACAGGTTTTGACACAGTGCATTACAACACGATCTGTCATAACGTGCGATTCAAGTGGCGGACAAGTGGCATCGCCGCGCACTCGCTACATTTACATTTTACCATCTAATACTTGACAGAATAATCGTTGGTTCGGACTTGCAAAATGGATTGGAATGTAAGGAGTTAGTTCAAGGTCTTGCATGTTTGTTGAAGATGAAAAACGTTTTATTTATTTACTAGCTTTAACCCGCTGTTTTGTCTGCGTAAACTTGCATCCTGGGGACGGTCAAATGATACTTTAACCCCGAATAAATCATAGTTTCCTCGGGATACTTAAGCACTGTATACTTAGCTTACTTTTATTACTTATTGTAAAATTAGTTTATTTTATTTTTTGAAAAGAGCAACTGCTGAGTTTCTTGCCGGTTCTTCTCAGCAGAATCTGCATTCCGAACCGGTGGTAGATTTGTGACATATCATAAGTGCTACAGGGTAGCCTACATGAAATAAATAAATTTTGAATTTTTTTGAATAAGGGTCTCCTCAAAGAATGAGAAGGGTTTAGACCAGGGGTCACCAAATGGCAGATCGTGGGCCGGATCGTATTTTTAGTCAGTTTATTTCATGCGGACCTTAAGTAGACACTAAAAATAACTAAAACCTAATCTAAAAATATTAAAATAATTTTTTTTTGGCGCGATGGTGTGTAGAAACCTATAAGAGGTATGCGTTTAATTTATACTGCCATACCTCTTCCGAGCTAACCCACTACCATCTTAGACTGCATCGTCACTTAATATCAGCGAGATTGCAATCAAGGCTATCTTGTCATTGAACAAAAAAAATATAAAAAATTAGCGAGCTAAAGGTTAATGAGGACCTTTTTTGGATCATAATATTAAATTAATATTTTTTTTTAAGTGGCTTCCTATTTCCTACGAGCATGTTCACATGCTTGCGATAAACAAATCGTAAAAAAATGCGCAGTTATGGACTTTAAGTAGCATAGCTAGTGATTCTCTAAAAATGATTGCTTCAGTGTGACGCTTGCAATCGCGTCTGATTGGCCGATCCTCACTCTCTATTGGCTAAAGTGCTTTGTTACAGATAGAAAATCAGCCAATCACCTTTTTTGATTGATGTAGCTTTTACAGAATCAGTCTGCATGCTGATGAAGAGAACACATAAGATTTTCCCTTATTAAGAATCGCTCAACGCACTCTAAAAATATATACATATATTATTGTTTTATTATATTGTGGACAGTCCGATGCGACAAGGCGATTGTAGTTATTCATACAACTGTGCCGGAAATAACGTATTATTTTCTGAAATAATAGGTTAATTTGGAATTAAATACTTCACAGTTTTTTATTAATTTTAATTAAGTTACCAGTTAACATTGTGTATAAAAAAGAAATAAATATACCATAAACTATGCAGCACTAATTTGGAAGTCTAATAAATGTAATTTGTGGGAACTTGTACGAATAAGTAATTATTTGATGCAAGTCAACTACGTATAAAAAATTATGTGATAAATACCGTGGTGCCTTAATAAAAATAATACCCATTATTTCACGACTATAAAAACAAATCTGTTGTTATTAAGCATAATAAAAAAATAAATGTAGAAACAACCTTATTTCCTGCTTCAGTTAATTAAATCCTTTATTTTGTATAGAATTTAATCATATAGACGGACAAGCGTGAAATTGTAAAGATCAAACCATTTTTGAGACAAAATGGAGTAATATTTTACTAGCTTTTATTTAAAGTAAAGGTTACGTGACCAGTCACGACTTGATGATATTGATTATATTTGATTGATACGCCGTAAACAATAAATAAACAAGTTTGTGCAATAAAATAATAATATAATGACGCCAAATCAGTGTATATAGCTTGAACTAGACTAAATTGCCATTACTCAATATCCGTTCGACGTTTTTACTTTTAAATACATCCATCTATATGTTTTACTCAAGTGAAGTATCATATCACACTAATATTATAAAAGCGAAAGTATGTATATGTGTGTGTGTTGATTAGGCTGTTTGGAATGGAGATAGCTCATATCTTATGCCAGGATTAACATAATAGCCTACATTTTATCCCGGAAAATTAAAGAGTTCCCGCGGGAATCAAAAAATCTTTATCCAAGTCGTGGGAATCATCTTAATATAATTATATATTGTGAAAATAATGTTGTAATTTTCTATTATTTATTAATTCTTTCTTTATTTAGATATTATAGCCATTCATAATTTTAAAAGTTCGAAAGTGTATATGTCTGTCTATTCATCATTATAATAATAATAGAATCTCAATCGAAAGACGTTCACTGCTGGATTTAGGTCTCTTAAAAGGATCGCCACAGACATCAGATCTTGTGCCGTCTTTATCCAGCGCTGCCACTCGTCCGTCACTAATTAAACAAAAAAAACTATGCTTTCAATCGTTTGCATATTCATAAGTTTGACTTTGATGTGACGAATTCGTCATATCTGCAGTAAAATTGTTATTACTAGTCTAGTCTTTTCCCACTTGTTTGCACTTGCTGGCCTCTGATTTTTCTAGTTATCGCCCCCAGCTAGACTCGTGTTGACATCCTATTCAAGTTTTAAACCTTGACATTGACATTATCTAAAATAGACGTGATTTTTTCATCATAAACAGCGAAATAAAAAACGACTTAGCTGACATTTGAAGCATATTTATAAGACTTATTATACCATAGAAGTGGGACCGAGTAGCTATTACACGCAAAATATATTCGTTTAAGACTTGCCAGTCTTATCACAGATCAGTCACGATGTGCATATACCTGCGCTTCTACGACCTTTCGTTCTTTACTGCAAAAATGTTTTATCTCGAAAAAGTAGTGATCTTAACTACAGTGTAGAAAAAAATGCTATTTTATGCTTTACTAGATGATGTCTGCGACTTCAACCATGTTTTTTAATTCCCGCAGGAACTCTTTAATTTTCTGAGACAAAATGTAGCCTATAGTTTAATCCTGGGTATCCAAATTTTAGCTAAATCGGTTCATTCGTTGTGGCGTGAAGCGTAATTCTACAAAACTCTTTACCTTTTATTACCATTACTTTAGCTTGTTGAACTGTACTGCCCTCCTAACGAAAAGTGCAATAACTCGGGTTTTGGGCCTCAAAGACTTTTAGGCTAACGCACATTTAATAGAGTTGAAAGTCTGTGATGCCCAAAACCCGAGTTATTGCACTTTTCGTTAGGAGGGCAGTGTAGATGACGATGATGAGATTCAAATTCCGGGTTCAGCCAAAATTATATTAGGTTTTTCTGTCAACAAATTCTCACTAAGTAAAGCCCTAAGTTAGAAAATTGGTGCTGCATCACCCCCGTGCATGGGAGAGCACGTAAAGCCGTCGGTCTTACACCTCTCTCTCTCAGTAGAATCTGTCTATATAAGAATAGATAAAGGAAGGACATTATTGTTTATTATGTATTGTTGCATTTTAAAATAAAGCGATTCTGTTTAAATAAATTAATTGCCTATCGATAGAAGTTCGCTGCAAATATAATATGTACATTATGCAAATTACACGTTTCAATAAAGATAAGACTTTATAACGCGTAAAATTAAGACATTTAAGTCTCAATCGTGTGAAACATTTTATTGTTATATCTTTGGATATTATTCATTCATATTATGTATTTCTAATATCGTTCGAGGCGTCTAGAATATGGACATATTAGACGTGACATTGTGCGAGTTTCTAAGTTAGAATATAATACAGGTATTTATTTATTCAAATCTTTACTTAAATATTATAGTGCGAGATCCGGTATAAGAAATTTTTACCCTCATCTGTTATTTACTTGTGATAAGAAATATGGTAGATAAGATATTGCTCATCGACATATTGCGCATAGGTTGCCTGGCTAAATTGCTTATGGACACTATTAAAAAATTAAATTTTTAATTAAATTTATTACGTCTACTAATGAGGGACATTTGTTATTAAAAAAAATTATATACTAGATAAGAGATACCCAATAGAATTGAAAAGTATAGGTAGCCTTCTTTTATTTCGGCCCAACTGTGGGGTAGTAGGTTTAAACAGGTGAGTAAATGTTGTTGATATACCCTCATCGGTTATTTAATCGAATTTTATATCAAATTAAAGCTAATTTTATTCTAAATCTAACTGTATTAAGCTGACTTTTAAGAAGTGGTTGGGTTGGTTGGTTGGTTGGTGATATATGTATGATAATATCAAATGAACTTTTTCGTTGCTGTTATAAGTTCGATAGGCATTGCAAATGACGAAGTGCCTTACTGATCTTTCCAATTGAAATTCGTAGTAGGTGCCGGTGTCCCTCCACACTGCATCATCGATCACAATATGGTGAAATGGTAATCAAGCGCGAAATCCGTCATTGCTTGAACAACGAATAACAAGCCGATGTGTTAACAGGTGTCTTGCTTTATTACTTTTTGCCGAAGCTCGTTAAAATATTACCGGCGTAGTTGACTCCGGTGCGTTACATAATGACATTGTGTTTGTAGATGCCGCCGACTTGTTTTTAGTAAGTCTGGCTCACGAGTTGGCCCCAATAAGTACCAATATGTGGATACATTGTCAGAGCTACTGTATACGTACTGTACAACGTCGTAACTTCAACCGTCCGTTGCTCCAGATCTTTTTTCCACGTACTACCTGATTGTGGAATCATCTCCCTTCGACGGTGTTCCCACTTCATTACAATATGGGGTTATTCAAGGGGTAGACCAATAAAGTCCTGAAAAGGCGGAAACGCATTGGTGCCTCTGGTGCTACAAGTGTTCATGAGCGGCGGTAATCACTAAACATCAGGTGAGCCGCCTGCTCGTTTGCTGGCTATTCATAATATTAAAAAAAACTGACTTTTTGAGCTAGTAGTTAGCATGTTCATTATGGATAAAGAGGTCCCGGGTTCGAATCTCCGAGGAGGAGGAATTCCTCGCGATGTTTTCTTTTACCGTTTGAAGTTTACGCTTGTTGCATGAGAATATCTTTGTATGCTTTTTAGCGACAAATATTTCTGTTTATAAAGAAAGGAATAACTAAGTAACTTTGACATCAAAGTTTTTATTCAATCAATTGTCTTTGTTTGAAGAATACAGAGTTTTACCGGTAATTATGGCAACAATAGATCATGTATTGTAAATGGGAAGTCATTTTGCACGTATTATAGTTAACATATATACCCTAATGATGTGTTGTGCTTATTTCATGTGTAGACGAGGTAGAATTTTAGTGTGCAATACAAAATAACATTTTTAAATTTATATCCTTTGGCAACGTCTAACTAGTTTTAGTCAGTTCTAACTAGTTTAAGACGGTTTCTAGTATAAGACTCAAACAAGCCGAGATACTAATAATTACATATTTATTTCTCAAATAGCACAAATTTAACAAAACCCTTAGCAAAACCCATAGTGCAACTTTAGCAAAACCGTTGTGTCGTTCCCGGAGTCCCAGCCAAAAGTGAGACGCGGCCTACTGCCCACACCGAGGCAAACGCCGCCATCTTTCCCGCCTTTCGAGCACGCGGCGCTGACGTCTCGACCTCTGACAGCTGCCAAAGTGGCGCTGGCGTTGACTTCCGCGCGTGCAACATCCGTTGTCGCTAACACGGCCATGCTGCCTGGTGCCCGCCCCGGGCACCCCACGAGTCGGGAAATTACTACGGAATATAAGAACAACTGTTAACTCATAAATCATTCTACACACATACATATTCTTAGTTATTCTGCATATTCGGAATATTATCATCGGAATATTTCATCATGCGACCCCAGAACTCAATCAACATGACCATCCCACCTAAGGGAACTAGCCAAACTTAGGAGACAGATGTGTCATCGTTGAAAAGTTTGTGAAGACTGTCCATCATGCGACCCCGGAGCTCATTCAACATGACCATCCCACCTAAGGGAACTAGCCAAACTTAGGAGACAGATGTGTCCTTATAGAAAACCACTTGCACTCAAAGAACATTTCGCTCACTTAAGTGTACCAAGTTGGTCCTCAAGCTCAGGCGCTCGCAATCCAATGTGACGTTCTTCGTAAACTCGCTAAAGTGATTCTATTATTGTCCACAGAGCATAAGTAACTAATTAATGAATGACAAGAATATAATTTATAACTTTTCTAATCTAGACTTCACTCATCAATATAAATCCATGATTTCATATCTATCGTTGCTTATGATTTTCTTAACTTGGATTGGCTTTACTAGCTCAGTGTTACCAATTCAACTCCGTTAAACCATCTAAATAACTGTTCAACCTCAAACACTGCAGCTCAGCCACCAATATTACAACTAAACCACAAGCAACACTAGTCAAATTAATAAACCAGTCCGTTACACGACATTTATAAAAACAATAACTTTAAATTAAGTTGGAATTCACATTAAACTCAATTTACCACGTATACCGAAGATTCAAGAACTAATGTAACCATTTAATGGCAATCGATCTTCTTGACTTTAGTCAAAACATTGATTAAATAACTGCTCGGTCTAACCTGACTTTATCTAATGATTCAAATAACTAATATCACTTATGTACGTCAGCGATAGCAAGTATATACTTCCACGGATTAATGAATCTGCACGTTTCTATTCAACAAATAAGTAAGTAACACCGGCAAATAAAACCAAGTTCGTACCCGTACATTTAAGTTTTATCAACAATCTAAAGGTCAGAATCATGAAAGAATACCATCGAAAGTAATACTACTCACTTTAATATCAATTAGAAATTTACCTACCAAAAGGTTGCTTGATATTATTACCGCATCAACACTTGTCAAAACTGGTTCTAACCAACTCTTTTATCCAAATACTTTAAAAACTTCAGCAAAATTAATCGAAACACTATCAACCTTATATGAGACAAACACAAGGCAATTAACCAATTTAGTTTTGCTTCATGACTAAATATTTCACGATTTTAATTTCTACCTACATTTGCACAACATAATATTAATTTCACGCAAAGTTATTATGATTTGTAAAACAACCTTTGATATACAGACTCTGCTATCCTTATTCGGAATACCGACACTTAAAATTTATTTGTCTACCCGTTTTTGTAACTGTTCATCATTTTACGATTTAAAGATTTATCTTTACTCACTCAATTCGAAACATCAAAATGTCAATTCTATCACCAAAAACAAATTGGAAACGTCTTACCAACATTGTACTAGCTACCCGCCGATAAGCGTGGCAGTAACCTCATACCACAGGGATTTCACCATGGCACCGACAGGCAGCAACACGCCTGCTCAAGCCTCAACAATGCGCTTGGCAACAGACCACTCGCCAGGTTGCGAGTCGATCTCGATGCACACGTACAAACTGTAAACTTTAATATTAATTAGTGACCACTCATTAACACAAATGAATCCGCTTTCACGTTACGTTAAGTCTTATCAAAAAGATTTGTATTTTTACTAAACTGAACTTCTCAAACTGACTACTAGATTTGGACGACAGCTTTATTACAAACACGTAGGGTAAACTTGTTAATTTTAATTTCGAATTCACACGTTTTAATTTGAGAGATTTTAAACTGACAAAACTTTAATTTCGACACAAATACTAGAACTGAATACGTCAACGTGGCCAACACGTGCTTAGCTATAAATCTAAACACCAGCGGAACACGCAGGCATATACCACTTCTGATATAAGACTCAAACAAGCCGAGATACTAATAATTACATATTTATTTCTCAAATAGCACAAATTTAACAAAACCCTTAGCAAAACCCATAGTGCAACTTTAGCAAAACCGTTGTGTCGTTCCCGGAGTCCCAGCCAAAAGTGAGACGCGGCCTACTGCCCACACCGAGGCAAACGCCGCCATCTTTCCCGCCTTTCGAGCACGCGGCGCTGACGTCTCGACCTCTGACAGCTGCCAAAGTGGCGCTGGCGTTGACTTCCGCGCGTGCAACATCCGTTGTCGCTAACACTAGTCATTCGATTGTGTGTATCATCTCTTTGTTTAAAAAGATGAATATTTTGTCTCACAAAGCCTATAATATTATTATTATTACTCGTAGATATAAATAAACCGCGAGGCTACCGTTACTATGCTCTCACCTCTTTAAAATTTTCATGAAGAGATATAAATATTAAAGTTATTGTTTTCGTCGTCAACTTGACCGAAAATACATTGCAAGGATTGCCACAGAAAACGGTCTTGTGCCACTTGTGTACACAAGTGGCACAAGACCGTTTGTGGACCGAAGTGGATGCCAATGAATCAAAAAAAAGAATATCAGGCAGGCTGAAGTTGATTCATATCCTCCTATCCTGTCTAAATAAGCCGAAGCTTGTACTTGGAGTGAGTGCGACAATAGTGTAATGGGTAAAGTTCGAACCTGCGACCTGAATACGACAATAGTGCAACGGGAGGGGTTCGAACCTGCGACCTTTCAGTTTTCAATCTGCACCTTTAACCGTTGAGCTATTGAGGCTAATATTCCACTTTCCGTACAAAAAAATCATGTCGATCAGTTGATGATTAAAGAACAAACCAAAAGAGGATTAGTAGGGTTCACACTCCTGAATTGAAATAAAATCCGTTTTACTTTGAAAACAATTTTTACATCAAGTAAACTGCTTTTCTTTTAATTGGGTAAACCCACAAACATACTTACTTACTAACTTAGAGTATTGAGTTGATTTGTCAACTAAAAAATGAGTTTTTAGTTTATTTATGGAATTCGCACTTTGCAAAATATTAGCACCATGAATATTACATATTTACTTACACATACTAATTTGTTGTATTAGAGCCGATGAGATCATTCCCATTTGAAATTCACTAATACAGAATATTAAGAGACTCTATTATATGTATAGTAGGTAATAAATAATATAAAGAGTTATATAATAAAACTTTTTTTGGACATCCGGAAACTATAGGCGCTGGAGTCGCGTTGAAGTCTTTTTCTCGGCCGTTTCTTTGGTTTGATTAAGGCTGGTCTACAATTTTATTAAACCGTACCGTACGTTTGATTAATTCGTATCTATTGACAAACCGATGCACTGTTGATGTACTTGACAAGATTTAAGCTTATATACGAAGGATTCCGTAGCAAAACGCCGGAAAAAACACGTATCTAGTAATTAAAATATATTAAGAATCCCTTTAATTTTATTTTTTATTTTTTAAGATATTGCATAGCTTCTATCGCGGGCCAGCGTGGAGACCGAATCCAGAAATTCCGTAACGAAAATAACCTGACACGGGACTCCTCTACGGTGAGCCGCTAGATGGCGTTGATAAAAAATGCTAAGCAATAGCTTTACCGCGGCAGTCCCCGAGTGCCACACGTCTTTTTTTATTTTTTTATTTTTTATTATAACAGCAATAGAATAGAAACACATTATCTGAAAATTTTAGCTCTACCTATTACCGATCATGAGATCACCCGCTGACAGAGAGACGGATGGACGGACGGACGGTTGAACAGCGGCCGCTTATTAGTTATAGGGTCCCGTAGGCTACCTTTTGGGTAGAGGATCTTAAAACATTTGTTACGAATCTTGTATACAGTCACTTTGATAGTTTACAAGGGCCTGAAAAAATGTGTTTGGCTTTTATGAAAACTCCCACGTTAAAAGTTATTGGCTATGGGTGAATATTATAATGTCCATAACGGGCGAGACGTGCCCCATGAATCAGTGTTTTACGGTGAATCACGTGCCCGCAGTGGGCGGGGCTTAAAACAACTGTCTACCGAAAACAAGTTTCGGAGTTACGTATTCAGTAGAGCTAGTATGAGATTTAATTCGATACGTATTCGATGCGATTTAAGATAATTGTTTTTTTATTTTTTATTTGTTGTTATAGCGACATTAGCGTCAAAGTAAATTAAACCATAACCATAATTATTATTAATTTAATTTTTGTCTAGTTCAATTTAGGTAACAACTTGTAGTATATATTCTGTAATATGTTTAAGTTCGACCTATTTATAATGTTTGCATGATGTGGCTGCCTATAAGTGAAATTACTTGTTTTTCACTACCTGACTTTTATCTATGTTTTAGTTTAGTTTACATGTAATTTTGTTGGTTATCCAATTGATAAATAAATAAATAAATAACGACATTAAATTAGAACTCAATTTCGTGTATGCATTCTTATACGTTTACGTATAAATTAAAATCGGTTGTAATTTTAACTCAATACAGTTAAGATTCATTTGACTTTGACGCTAATGTTATCGAATACAAATACGACCAATCGAATTAAATCTCATACTAACCTTACTGATGCGTTAAACCTACTCTTGCCAGATTTATTTATAATGATAGCTCAAAAATGTAGCCGCGACCTTGGCGGCTCGATTCCCATATGACCATATATAGTAGTGGACATAATGTTTGACATAATTTTATTATGTAAGATGTTAATCATTTTTTGTTAAGGATATCTACTACATTTTTGTTAGATTTTAACGAGGGTCGACGTGACCGCGATTTGAGGGGTTATTCTCTATCTCATTGGAAAATAATGGGTTGTTGCTAATTAAGAACTGTCAAACATCTTAAACTGATCGTCACTTACCATCAGATAAGATCGCAGCCAAAGGCTATCCAGTCATCGAATAAACAAATAAGTATTCTACTCAATTCATTTATTGCATGAGTGTGAGTACCAAATATAAATGTCTTTTTTTGACGACCTCCCTAGCGCATTGGTGAGCGCTGTGATTATAAAACTGAGAGGTCTCGGGTTTGATTCCCGGCGGTGTCAATTTGGGAATTTATAATTTCTGAATTGTCTCTGGTCTGCTCTAGTGGGAGGCTTTGGCTGTAGCTAGTTACAACTCTACCGTCAAAGACGTGCCACCAAGCGATTTAGCGTTCCGGCACGATGGCGAGTAGAAATCGATTAGAGATTAGATTACTACACTGCTATACCCCTTCCAAGTAAGTCCACTACCATCTTAGACTGCATCGTCACTTACCATCAGGTGGGATCGCAGTCAGATCTTGTCATCGAATAAAAAACAATCGTTTAGCATTCGAAGGTGGCGCCATTGGACCAACGAATGTCTTGTGTTTCAAAATATGTTACCAATAAGTTGAGTAAGTATGTAATATGTATAATATTATAAGATAATTTGCATATAACAATAGGAATTTCGAATATAAATCACTAGCGTAGGATGAAACGAGAGCATTTTGTCGCAATAATGCCAATTTATTGCGCAGAAAAATTTCAACTCTTATTTTTGCGAAAAATGACTTTTAAAATAGAGCAAATCCGGGTTGCAATGTTTTGAAACAGTATTTATTGATCATATGACCTATAAGAGTGAATTTATTGTGGAAAATGTATTGAGATATTATTTATTAAACTCGCAAACATATCGACTATTAAGAAAAATTAATTTCTAATATTCTATACAACTTTTGCAGTCATTGAAGATGGAATTAGGGAGATTGATGTCCAAGTACAAATTTTATTATCGTCGAGTAAGGGTTAACCAAGCAATATTAGTTGGACGTTCTGACAGTCTTTGTATGGAACATCTGGCAAAACCCAAAAACAATTCCTCGGTTAAACTAAACAGTATTAGACGATGATGAAATTGGCACTATCAGTTATATTATAATAACTAAATCAATATTTTTGAAAAATTAATACCCTATTCAGATGGTAATAGTGCCTATTACAGTGTGACATCTCCTGCTAACTTCAATAGTAATAGAAACAGAGAAGTTGTGAGCGAAGTTATAGTTAGCAGATAAATCGATTTGAATAATAGCTGTCTTTAAATGTCATATGATGGTACGGAATTCTTCGTGCGTGGGGCCAACTCGCACTTAGCCGGTTTTTAGACAATATTGCAGCTGATTGCGGCTTTTTTATGCTATTAACACCTATTTGAATAATATTAAGTGTAGTAAGTTTTCCATGAAGATCTAATAAGCAAGGCAGATATGTTATGCTGTGTGATGAAACACCTACATTGAATGGTAATGCATGTTAAATGGTCATTGATTAATATTAATAGATCTTCTTGTCGAGAGCTACCGTCCGGTACAAATAACTGCGTAACGTATTATTACTTGCCTGATTACTTTT
This sequence comes from Hipparchia semele, assembly GCA_933228805.2. Taxonomy (NCBI): domain Eukaryota; kingdom Metazoa; phylum Arthropoda; class Insecta; order Lepidoptera; family Nymphalidae; genus Hipparchia; species Hipparchia semele. The sequence goes on along the minus strand of OW121720.1, from coordinate 13,888,350 downwards.
CCGACTTCTATACATTATGTGAAGTTAGTTCTTCATAAATATAATTATTATATGAATTAATAACTGACAGTTACCCTTGACTGCGTCCGCGTGGATTTGAAGTAGGTAGGTTTCGTTGAAATACTTTTTCTATTATACCATGACTATGAGGCTGATAGCTTAACCCCTAGGCGATCAGTGATTCCAACAATTAATTATTATTATATTTAGCTCGGGGGATATTTCGAAAGGTCGGCAGTTCGATCCCAGATGCTACATCTGTGACTTTTCGAAGTTTTGTGCGTTTTAAGTGGATAGTTTTTAGGCAAATAAATAATCACTTACCTAATTAAAAACCTGCATGTCTGATGCTGAGATCTATAGAGTGTGCTCTGACTTAGCTCTAACTTATGATAGAGTTAAAACGAGAAACAAATATGCACTGAAATAAATCTGTCTCGTTTTAATTTCGTCTTGTGATGCGGGAATCCTTATAAATAAAAAATTAATACATAAAATAATTAAAGCTGCAAAATAAAAAATAAAATTGGTAAAATAAACTAAACTTTTTAATCTAAAATGAATTATTTGATAACTAATCAGTCTTTCATTTAATTTTTTTTACTTTATTTAATTTAGTTTTTAAAAGGTAATTCAATCAGTGCGTGTAATATTCAGCAGATGAACATTCTTATTAGATGCTTTGAATACAGTACATACTTTGTTATTCAATGGAGAGAAATGTGATAAGATCACACAAAGATAGGCTGGCCATTTGTTTTGCATACTCTAATCTATATTCCAACCATTGTTTAGAGTTACGTTACTATTGAGGTATTTTTTGCTGCGAGGCTCCAAAAGCGTTTTGAAATCCTTTTGTTTGATATTACTGTATATTCTGTATGCATGTAAAAATAACCTAATGAGTCCACTAGTTTTTGCGCTGAGTGATTGATATGAGATCTGCATAATGCAAACCTATAAGCTCTATTTCCTCATAGCGCTTGAGTCGAGGGTGTCGTATAAAAAGCTTTATACAAGCTTGTATAGAGCTTTTTATACGACCTCATGATCTGAATTTAAGCCAATCATAAGTTTATTGAGGCAAGCGTCATAAACGCAAACAATACAAAAAATCCAGTACGATTTTCATCGTTTGCCTTTTTATTAGGTTTAATAACCTCTTAAACATAAACAATCGAGTTCACGCTATACTTTTTTATCACTATAATTAGTCAAGTAGTACACGTAACAGATCGTGACTGGGTTATTGTTACTGTAAAGAATTGGACAGGCAATACGCGAGACGGCAATTACGCGTCCAACGCGTTCAATTTAGCCAAGAAATTGTTTGTGTTTTAACTTTGACTCATGAAATAATGTGTACTAATACAATATTATTTAACGGCCGGGCTCACAAACGTATAACATAATCCAACATCTAGAAATTTAATCTCGTCCAAATATGTACGTAAGTGATAAAGCAGATTGCAATCGCAGTATTTGTGTGGGTTAATTATATTAACATCATTCATTTTTAGCTTTTGGATTAGATGGGTTATTGAAACCGACCATTTTGTGTAATGATAGGTGTAAAACTTTGATTGTAAAACGTGTGTTATAGAAGTACAAATATCGATACATGGAGCTATATAAAAATAATTTCATTGCGGAGCGTGTTGGCAGTAGCGCGTGGCTCTATGCACGCTCTACTTTGGAAAGATCCTTGTATTAGGATATCTAGGGGCTGCATTGGGCACGTTTCCGTCACGCGTTGTGTTTATCCAAGCCTTTACGGCTAGCTCGGTTACCGCACCGACGGAAGGCGTTCGTGTAACCACCTATTATGTTCAGAACTATGCAAATTAGGGAGGTATAACTTTCTTGTGGACATTAATTGAAACCTTTCATTGGTAAGAGACTGAGATCAGACTGGCCCCTTTCTCTTCCTGTAAATGATAGGTCGTCTCGGCACTCAACTGGTTAGCATGACCATTACAGATTTTGCTCGGTTACAGTTTTCATAAGTATAGAATGTATACATATAATCTTTTTAATAACAAAAAAGGGTCCTTCAGGGTCTTTTAGAGCTATGCTCGACGTATCCCTACGGGATTAAGCCAGCAATGAGAAGATCCGTAGAAGAGCCAGACCTATCGACAAAGCTCACGAAGCTAAACTAAAATCGAATTCTTTGAACTACCTAGCCGCGGGCCACACAGTACATGTACTAACTAAAAAAAGTTGATTAGTTCCTAAAAAGCCGGCAACGCATTGGTGGTGCCTCAGTGCTACAAATGTTCATGTTCAGCGGTTATCACTTAACATCAGGTGACCCGCCTGCACGTTTGCTCGCTAAAAATATACAAAAAAAAATACTATCTAGATGCCGCGGATCACACAGTTCAAAGAACCTATGATCATTCGGGTGAACTTATCAAAAGCACCGACGACGACGTTAGAAGTACGATGTATGTTATTAGGTTGCTTAGGAATAATTTTTATTTATTTCAATGTGTGTAACTCATTAGTGTATACCTATTTGGCAGGCGGGCGTCCTTGAGAAGAGTCCGGCGCCGCGCGCGACGCGGTTCACGTGCCAGGGCCGCGCGTCCGGCTACTACGCGGACGTCGACACCGGCTGCCAGGTGAGACAATACACTATCACTAGCATTTCCCATTTAACGGCATTATAATTTTATGTTTAACGGCATTATGAGTGAAACGTGTACCTATATTGTATTTTTGATTACTGACCTCTGCCATCCTGTGCCATACAAAATAACAGTCGAATCACACTGAAACATCACTGAAAGTATCTACTACGTCACTAAAGGAAGATGAACTGGTCTCACTGATGGTATTGGAACCTGAACACACTTTTCTAGGATGTTAAAAATAATTATTTTTACCGAACCGAACCGGGTTTTTAGGACCAAACTTAGATTGATGGAAAAGGATTAAGAAGGAAAAATTTTATTATTCAAAGAGTGATAGGAGGCTAAAATGTGATTTTTGCCAAATTAATAAAATATCTCACTAAAGTTCATTGAGTACAAAATTAAAATCTGTCACAATTACTTCCTCGACTATTAATTTTATTGGTAATTTTGACAATGAATAATATTATAATGAAAGAATATCTCGAAACGAAAACTTTTAGCCATCGCAAATGCAAATTAAGTCACATTGAAGTAACTGCTTGGGTGAACTTGAAAGGAGTGTTTATGTTTCGTTAGAAAAATCTCTTCAATTTAATATGCAATTCAAGCCACTCAACCGAATCAATGAAATAGCAAGAGAGCTGGTGGACAATTTTGAGAATTGAAAATTATTGCAATGATTTTCGTAGTTTGCTTGAGCATTGTGTTGGCCTTAATAGGTAGAATAGACTATAGACTAGAATAGAATAGAATAGAATAAACATAGACATAGAATAGGCAAGGAACAAATTGGTAACTTCTTCGGGTAAACTGCACCCATTGCACTATTGCCGGTATTGTTAGTCATGTTTAGCATTAATAATAAAATTCTTGAAAAAACTGTTACTGATGGTCTGGCTTATATGTAAAAGAACGCAGTTTACACGTGGTGTTACGACGTGGTATAGGCATACAATTCTTCATTTACGCGAGCGCGAAGCTCCAACAGTATGTATAATGTATATCAAACGATTTATTTGACGAGTATATTCAAAGGAGACACAAATAATAAACTTGAAATGTAAATTCACCACGGACCAACCGGCTACGACAAGTTTCCATACTCAGGCAATGCAGAAAAACTGCAGTACAAACAATGACCGTTTATTAAGCAACTGCTGAAAATATTCCACTAACTCTTCACCGTAAAATGTAATATTTGTCAATCATTGAAACATCATATTATCGATTGTTAATAACTTTAGGAACTGCGAAATCTGTAGAGTCGTATTTCACAAGATGGAAAGTTCGCAGATGAATGTTTGTGATAAAACACCGGTACCTGGCTGCTGGCCTCTAGAATCTTTTAGGCTTTTATGATGCTCTTAGAATGTCGTACTTTAGGTCAAGTGTGTGTCAATTAGAGGCTGCCTCAAGTAGTTGCGTCTTGCGACGCTATTGCCTCGGCAACGCTATCGGCTATACCAGACCCAACTGCATACTTCAAATGTTGCCTTTATCAACCAATAGATGTCCACTGCTGAACAAAGGTCTTACGTGAACTTTGGCTCCCTGCAATTCATCTGATGTCATCGGTCCACTTAGTGAAGGGTCTGCCAACACTGCGCTTCCCAGTGCGGGGTCGCCACTCCAGCCCTTTGGAACTACATCGACCATCAGCTCTATAATGGAAATTATTTCTTACCGATTCTATAGTTTACAGGGAAACGAAATCGAATTTTAAAACCGAAAATAAAATTTTTCGTGGATTCTTTAAAAACATTATTAGGACATTGGTACATAAAAGTAAACAATGATTTCGTAAGTGTATACGCAAATTGAAGTGATCTGAGGATAACAAGCCATTGTGTTAGCGTCGTTTAGCGCCATTGTTTCTGCACTACAGTTCAGTGCGATCGCGTGCAACAGTGGCACTGGCGCAGGTGCATACATAACTTGTCCTTATTTGTGTTTATTATGCTTAATTTGCCTGCGTAATTTACATGTGTGTAAAGTCGAAGGTTTTATCTTTCTTACCCGACTACAATGAAGCTAAAAGATAGGGTATATGATTTCAACAGTTTGTGTATTGTTTGTATTGAAGTATATTCCACAGTACCGCCTAAACTACATACATAGCTGCTTTTAATGAATTTGAGACATCAATCAATTCATTATTATGGTCCGGGTGACAGAAATTTTATACGAATTAAATCAATATGACGGATGCTATAGCCAATTTTTCAGTCGCGTTACAGTTTTAAAACATTTTTCTTGTAAATTTTTTTTTTCAAATGTCAGAAATATAGGTTATCTATGTCGAATGTTTTTTTTTATATAAAGAACTTGCCTGTCTTACAATCATGGATAAACCGATACCTTTCATATATTATGGAAAACTTTGAGGCATAAAAATTTCCTCTCGATGTTTTAAATGCTTTAAACACACATTTATCTCCAAAAATTTAGAGGTAGGTGAGAGGATAAAAAAATGATTATAGTATGAATTAAATATTAAACATTAATGAAAAAATGGGTGGCCGAGGTCAAGTGACAGTCACCTTTGTAAAATTTAGCTAACCTGTCATGTTGTTTGAGTAAGAGTAAAAATAATAAGCAATATCCTGGTTTGAATTCCGGTAGAATGTTTGCTATTATAATATTTTTCATTATTTTTATTATAGTTTTATTTGTTTTATAAAAGTACAATTAAATAGTATTTAGGATGTCGTATATAACTATTTTATTTAACGTTCGGTTGTACATATTATATAATATCTCTGTTCATAGGTCAGTGGTTTACTTGTTGACTTTTTGATTAATTATCTTTGTACTTACTGATTTTATATATGTGAAATTGTGTTTGTTTATTGGTTTCTTGTGTTTTGTCCTTTAATCACGCAAATGCAACAGATCGACGTGATTTTTTGCACGCTATGTCCATTATTTTTATCTAGGAAAAACAAAGTTTCGTGGATTTTCACAAAACCAAATTCTACGCTGACACAGTCGCGGCAGCTAATTCTAATAATTATATGTATTTGTCTGATAGTATTGCTCCTATTGTTTCATGTATTTCCTTATTTATTTCATGTAGGCCAACTCGTAGCTCTTTGACACGTCATGATTCTACCACCGAGTCGGAATGCAGATTATATACTCTGAGTCCCATAAATACGCATAGCAGTGAAGGAAATAAATAAATAAGACAAACAAATTATTAACAATAATATTATGAATTATCGCAAAGGATAATTTCCCGGATGTCTGCATATATAATTTAAAATTATGCTCACTACATTACATTACATTTAACTTGTTTGCGACATTGCTAATGTCTTCTTCGCATAATTATCGAATAACAAACATATTTTATTGTCCACTCATATTCTTGTTATATACCTAAAATATATTTATTAATCGCTATAAAATGAGAACTATAGTCACATCGACTTTGTAATCTTCACCCGATTACCCGAGAAGTTTTCTGTATTTGTCTCTCGCAGGGACTTCCACATGTCGCGGTCTTACGCTTCTTGTATCCAGCAGCTCCCTGTGATTGCGATGAGTGGACTATGTTTGCTCTGATTCAATCCTTTTTCAGGTCTTATTTCTCTCCTCATTTGAGCACACAGGGAAACTTCCTGCACAGCTCTTCCCATCTCCCGACTGAATGATTTGAGCCTTCCTATAATATGAGGCTCATACTTAGCGACCATAAAAACTAGATGCAATCAAAGGCGCGCATTAAACCAGATCAGAATAAAACCTCAGTAGCCCAACGGGTAAAGGTGCAGCGGACTGAAAACTGAAAGGTCGCAGGTTCGAACCACACCCATTGCACTATCGTTGTACCCACTCCTAGCACAAACTTTCCGTTTATTTGGAGGGAATAGGAGGATATTAGTCAACTTCAGCTTAGCTGATATTCTTTAAAAAAAATTTAAGTGGGGTCTTTTTAACTGGCCTAGCCTGCAATCGAACTCGAAAAATTGTCTTATGGATGGTGTAATTGTAAATAATTGAGTAAACAAAATTCAAGAGATGTGCACATCCCACCTTAAGCGCAGTAACAGGTAAAAGTAAACAACATGCAATAGAGTATAATGTAACGCGCCTACTGCCTCGGCGAAGGTGATCCGCACCATACGCGGTGAACCACACCCACTCAATACACGTACGGAACGTCTTTACTTTATTCATTTTGGATAGAAGCAGGCGTAGCTTTTTTATATGTATTATGGTATAGCAAGCAAATGAGGTGGGTTACCTGATGTTAAGTGATTACCGCCGCTCAGAAACGTTTATAGCATCAGAAGCAGCACCAATGCGTTGCGGGCTTTTCAGGAATTTGTTGCATTGCGTAAATTCATGATGCCCAAGGAACAATAATGATTTAATGGTTCAACTTTATAGTTAGCAGGAAAAACGGCAGTTGAAAGGGAATTCCAAATTTTGGCAGAGCGCGTTAAAAATGTGGAAGCGAGGAACTTCGTGTGATTCCGCGGGGTATCAACCTCGTAGCGGTGCAAAGTCAGGCCCGTGCGATGCCTTGAGGTTCGATGGGTAATTGAACCTTATACCGATGTCCTAATTTCAAAGTCTGGAGTTTAACAGCGATTTTATCTGGCGCGTCGATCTACCGAATTAAATGCAGCAAATTGGTACCTGTCAGATACATGATTAATACCATAAATGGTCGCGGTAGGTACTCAATGAAGGATCGAACTTGAGTTTGGTCAGATACCTTAGTCTTCAATGAGTATCCACGTCGTCCACGAATCCACGGAATCTAAAGCAGCAAGCTGGTGGTAGAGCCATTCAATAAATGACTACGGTACTCATTTACGATCGAACTTGAGAACACAAATTAGTTAAACAAATACCTAACTAAACTCAGATTAGATGCAAGGTAAGAAACTGTTCCAGCGTGAAGTATGTACCACTTGACTTAATGGGAGATACATAGTTTCTTGTCAGTAGTTTTTGCCCTGAATCGATGCATTATCCGAAGAAGAGCTTAGATGATACTTTTATGCTTAGAATAGAATAGAATAGAAATATTTTTTATTCAAATAAACTTTTACAAGCACTTTTGAATCGTCAATGAATCTACCACTGGTTCGGAATGCCTTTCCTGCCGAGAAGAGCCAGCAAGAAACTCGGCGGTTGCTCTTTTCAAAAAAAAATAAAAATTTTACAATAGTTAATGAAAGCTATGCTATGTATACAGTGCTTCCACAATAAAGCTTCAAAAATGCAAAAATGCATACGTAGGTACACCAATCCAACGCATGTCAAGACGGACAGTCAGAGCAGACCCATTCCCGTTGGTGGCACCCGTTCACGAGCATGACGCATGATCCAGCCATTGCTTCCCTCAACCATATTTGAGAAGCTCAATACTCTCAGTGATCGATACAAATATTTATCTCGGAAAGTCGGAGTCATAGGGAATGGCCTCCGTTTAGCAGTGAATTACCATTAAATTCGATGACCAACTTAAACCCTGCAACTACTGACTTCATAATAATTATTAAGCAAGCGTTTATCTGCCTTAAATTGGTCGTAAACTGTGGCTCGAACAATGGTTTCTTCGCACGCTACCGTTAGTCTTAGCGACACCCACGAATTTCGACCCTGACCTATCAGATTGCGAAGATGGCTGTTCAATGGTATTTCGTGTTTTTAATTCCCTGTATTTGAAGATAACAACAGGATTCCAGTTACAAATATCAAGTGTGTTGATTGACGGGCAAAAAACTTCGGAATTCTTATTATAATACGTAATAAAAAATTGTAATCTAGATCTGACAGAGTCTCGAATGCTTTTTGCTTGATAAGATCTGAAACACCGTTCACGAATGTTCATTAAACCTTTCGGTATTTATAAATACAAATCCTTAAGATGATCTAGAGATGACCTAATGAAAACCTGATATTGCAACCGGCAGTTTGCGAACTATCCGTCCGTCAACACACACTTACCATTAGACGTACCTACTATCGTAATTGATCTGATTGATTTCATCCTGTAGAGTATATATCATTATTTCTGAACTGAGAAATGAAGTAGAGCTTAGTATTCTATTCTATTCTATCTCAGTGGGAACTCGGTGCCACTCAGTGAAAAAATATTCAAAAATAAGTACAACGGTCTGACTTTGTAAAGTACCAGCTTTGCTTGTGAGGTGAACGTGTCAGCTAGAACTTACTTAGCATGCATAGTATACACTACTTAACGTACATAACTGAAGCTTAATTACCCTTAAGTACACTCAAAGGTATTGACATTGGTAACTGACATTTTATGTCTCAGGTACAATCTCGAAGGTGTGCCGCATTGGAATTTAGTTAAGAAGATCTATACAAGAACTCATGTCATATTTTTGCATTCGACAGAATAGAATAGAATAGTCTTTAGTACCCAAAGAGTGCCAACGGGAACCTATTACTAGCCTCCGCTGTCCGTCCGTCTGTCTGTCAGTGGGCTGTATCTCTTAAACCGATACTTGAAATTTTCGCAGAATGTGTATTTCTATTGCTGCTATAATAACAAATAAAAAAAGTTAAAAATTAAACAGGGTTGTAGAATAAACTTTTGTTTTGGTTTGATCTTATGACAGCTGGTGTTAAATCTTGTACGATGGTACGGAACCCTTCGCGTGCTAGGCAGACTCACACTTGGCCGGTTTTTTATTCAAATAAACTTTTATAATATGCTTTTGAATCGTCGAATGAATCTAGGTACCACCACCACTGGTTTGGAATGCCGTTAAAAAGTCAATGTTTGCTTCTCCCCTGATGATACGTCATTACATTACACTCCAAAATGGAAGCGTGGTAAGGTCCGGAGACATCAAATACGGTGTTCCCACTAAACTACAACATGGGGTTATTCAAGGGGCGGACTGGTGGTGCTTCAGGTGCTACAAATGTTCATGGGCGGCTGTAATCACTTAACATCGGATGACCCGCCTGCTCGTTTGCTCGCTAAAAATATATTAAAAAACGTTAATTTCCTTATTACAGACTAACTCTGACACTAAAAAAAGACACTTTACTTAAATATTCAACTTTCAACATAGAAACTAATTATTTTCTTTACGTATTGCAATGTAATGAAAGATTAATCCTATTATCCTATTAATATTTTAAATACAAAAGTTTGGATGTTTGTTACTCAATCACGCCGCAACGACTGAACCGATTTAGCTGGGCACAGAGATAGATCATAGTCTGGAATAACATATGCTACTTTTTATCCCGGGAAATAAGAGAGTTCCCGCGGGAATAAAAAACCTCAATCCACGCAAACGAAGTCGCGGGAATCATAGCTAGTTTTAAATTACTTCCAAATTTTGGAATTTTGGATTCGAAATATTAGACTCTTAGCTAATTATCAGATTTTGGGTTAGACAGGCCTGAAACCGGCCATAAAGGAGTCGTAAACTGTGCTAGCAGTGAAGTGCTCAGTGTGTAAGTAACCGTCGTGGAGTTACGTAACGGCGAAAGGTCAAGGTGTCTCCTTAATGGATCGACATCCGCTCGCGGGTGAGGACTCGCTCTCTGACGCACTCTCACTTTTGCCGCTTTTGTCTGAACAAAGCTTAGCTCACACCTGCGATTTTTTTTGTAAATATTTTCCACAGTTTCGAAGTACAAAATTATACGATTACGAACTTTAGCTTGTGTACGGTTGACTGCATAGATAAAAGGATAAACTTAGATTTGAAACCTTTGCTAACTATGCCATATAATAGTTCGAAGAACTGATGGTCACTGTGGTCTCAAGTTGATGGGATGACGATCCGGCATCAAAGCGTGTTGGTAGAGCCCCCACTGGATGACTGAGGACATCAGAAAAGTCGCAGGCATCAAAATAATATCCCAGTAACTGGTTTGTTTAACGTTGAGCGAAATGATATGGTAGAGCGAAATGGGGTTTCGGTAATAAAATCGTTTTAGACTTTTGTGAAAATATCGGGATTTTTCTCAAAAAGGCGCTGCGTAGGTAGGAAAATGTCAACTTTTTAAAAGTTTCCGTAACAGTATTTCGATTGTCGAAACTCGCAACTAAAGTTGCTACGTCTGCGCAGTTTCTCAAAATTATATGAAAATCATAAGAACAAGCAGCTATAGTTGCGAGTTGTCGATTGCCGCAATACGCAACTGCCAAAGTAAGTGTTACAAGCGCCTAGAATCGCGTTACCGATATAACATCTCGGTATAGAGTATGAAAGTAAGAGTGCCAGTGACTAGCGACTGGCGCTAGATGCGGTCACACTGAACCAGTTACCTTGAACTTTCGCTGCTGCTTTTACGTCACTGAACGCGCCGCCGTCGGTAAGTTATCGAAACATAATTCGATAAAAAAACGTTTAGTGCATAAATTAACCATATAACCATCATTGATCATCAGTTAAGCATCATTGATTTGTCTTCAAGCGCACACCAGTATTGCAATAAAAAAAAAGAAAATAGCTTCAATAGCTCAACGGTTAAAAGTGCGGACTGAAAACTGTAAGGTCGCAGGTTCGAATCCCACCCGCAAGCTTTCCGCTTATTTGGAGGGGATAGAAAGACTAGCTGATGCCCGCGACTTCGTCCGCGTGGATTTAATTTTAAGGGTTACGTACCCCAAAGGTAATCCCCGTCAAAATCGGCTGGACCGATTTTGACGGGACTTTCACTGGTAGATAGCTGATATTATCGGGCAAAATATAGGGTACTTTTTTAACCGACTTTCAAAAAAGGAGGAGAAGGAGTTGTGTTTTTCTTCCTCTGTATATCGATATCTCCGTGATTTCTTTACCGATTTGCGTGAATCTTTTTTTAATCGACACAAAAACTTTGCGAGATGGTCCCATAAAAACTTCGGTTTCCAACTCTTCAATCCTAATGCTGCAGGGGTACTGCTCCCCCATAACTGTGGGGATTTAGGAACTGTTGATGATGAATAGTTATTGTAGGGACCAAGTAAAGACTACATTGTTAAATTCCAGGTCCCAACTCCTCAATCCTGATGATGAAGGGGTTCTGCCAACCTAAACTGTGGTGATTTAGGAACGCGGACGAAGTCGCGGGCGTCCGCTAGTATAAAATAAATCATTAAAAATATTAAGAGGCTCCTTTTCACAATAAAATAATTTGTATCAACTTACAATGTTCGGGGCGTTTCGGAATGAGGAAGAGATCCGCCGAAACCTTGAAAATAAAACAAAGAGTATCTTCACTCAATCAAAATATATCAACATGCAAGCGTTTGCCGTGGTTCTGTTCTTTTCCTTAATAAATGACAACAACTATGATAAAAAGTTGATTTATTAAAGAGAACATTTCAGCTGCTGAATAGAGCATTTATTAACTACTAGCTTTTGCCTGCGAAACCATGAAAACATCATAGTACGATTCAGAACTAATTTAGAACCTTGTGTGTAACAAGTAGAATTACCTACTTAATTAATTAAGTAACTATTTTGAGTTATTGTAGGTACGGTAGGTAAGGTAGATTTAATAAAAAATATTTTATAAAGATAAAATCACCGCACCTAACAGTCAGTCTTGAATGTTTTTCTTTTTGTAAGTATTTACTTATGTTATATATTATTATGGCCCAATTTACAGTGCTTATGACAAGTCAAGACTATACCACCCGTTAGAACTTCTGAAAGCTGATTTTGCTGAAAACGATCAGTAAGAAACTCGGCAGTAGATAGTTTTTTTCAAAACAAAAGTGTACAGTTATAAAATAAATTATAATTATTATTATAACCCAATCTTTTAGGCGATTGAAAAGCAGATTGCTTCCACGCAACTTTGTCATTAAAAAATTCATTAACTATGTAATAACTTCGACTTAATAAGTGTTTTTACACATTGTTTAAAATTGTGTAATAGTAAATCTACCAATTCTATTAAATAAATTGGTTACTTTATTGTTATTATGTATCTTAAGGCCTATGGCAAAATAAGAATAGGTTTCAAAATTTGAACGTTGAAATCGCGTTTCATAAATTGATGATGACTTACCTACAATCACAGATTATACCTACAATATTATATCGCGGTGTAAGGGTCTTATACCTATAGGTCTGTATTTGTAAAAAGTTTGTATACCTATAATATAATAATAATAATATAATAAATACACAGAGTAATAGAATGTATCAATTGCGTGTTTATAACTATGATATTTATGTTATGTATGTTTATAAACAATAAAACGTCAAGTGCAAACCTCACTCATTCTCATATAGGTTCCGTATGCATATTAGATGTTAAAAAGACGCAACTCGAAATTTTTAGAATCTTTATTTTTTTCGTCTGCACGAATTCGTAGGTACGTACTACTTACCTACATTTTACTTTACTCACTTTCGAGGGAAGCTGGAAGTTCCTATTTAAGGGATAAAACTCACTTTTGTCCTCATTGTTGTTGTGTTTTTGTTTTTTGTGTGTATTAATTAATATAACGCTTAGTACAGTATTTTTGCGTAAAAATAATAAAAATAAAATACTTAAATAAATAAATAAGTAACCCTAAAACGTAACAAACTACAATTTAATGATGCTCCTCTAATGAGCGTCTAACAGCGAACACGTAACCATCAGCTTCCTGCACATACATAACCATGAAGGAAGTTACCTACTCGTAGTCGAGTTTAGACATTGGTATTGGGTTAACTAGCGTTAGTTTTAATTAGTATTTCTATTTTTAGGACCAATAACTTACTTAATATACCTACTTAAAATTAAATGAAAAATCCAGATAGGCTCGTAATTCCTCAACTACGCCTCAAGAAAGTCCGAAAGTAGTTTGTGGGAATGGGTGTGACGTTCTATAATAAAGTTCAACATTTTGACTTGCCTTTACACATTTTGAAATCTATTAAATTATGTTCATGAAAACAGTATGTTACACAGTTAGAGATTGTACAATGTACATAATATAAATGATAATCGAAATATTAAATTTAAAAAATCAAAAACCCGACTGCGTAAAAATTGAATTTTAAATAAAAACTGAAAGGGAAAAACAAGTCCTACTTAAATAGTCGGGACCCGTTATTGGAAAGGTTTGAATCGATCTACATTTTTAATGTGTAATGTGTTTATCGTTCTATGTATGTCATAGACTGATAAACACATTACCCTCCTTTGCGTGCCGCAGTCGGGTAAAAAGTGTGGAGCGCGTGACTCGCTCCAGAAATTCATGAGGCAGAAATAACTGTAAACTGCATAAAATGTAATATTTAAAAAAATTGTTAGGTACGTACTGCCGACTTTTTTGCTGGTTCCCTTCGGTGTTAGATTCACTTGATGATTCAAAAACCAAGTGCTTTTTAAGAGTTTATTTCAAAGAATTAAAAACTATTTTATTCTATTCTGTATATTATAAGCCGAGAAGACCTAACGCAATTTTTCGAAAGTTACCCAGCCCAACCATATTTTCGTTGTATGTAATATTTTATATGTTCCCTTCGCCGCGGAACCCTCAGTACGCGAGACTGACTCGCTCTTGTTTTTATCTGTGATTTAAAAATAGTTACTTAAGTATCGATAAAAACCTGTTAGTTACATTTTCCTTGTCTCTTAATCTTTGAGTAGGTATTAAGCTCTTAATTTATGCAAAAATTTGTTGATTAATAAAACAATGCTAATCTTCATATTCTATTGTATATTATATAACTGCTTACCTTTAACAGATTAAGATGTCGCTGGCAGTAGATTGAATTGAGCATGTTTTTTATCCCAAGAAAAAAATAGAGTTATCCATAATGTTCTCAATATCAGTCGTAACAGCCCAACGGTTAAAGGTGCGGACTGAAAACTGAAGGATCGACGGTTTGATCCCCACCTGTTGCACTGTTTGGTAGAAAGCACTGATAAGGTCTAGGTTGGAGCGCACTTGCCCAGATGACGCCTGTTCACTGTTGGCCTTCCGTTCCAGGTGTACCACATGTGCGACGGGCTGGGGCGGCAGTTCAGCTACTCGTGCCCCAACACCACGCTGTTCCAGCAGCGCATGCTGGTGTGCGACCACTGGTACATGGTCAACTGCACCAACTCCGAGAGCGACTACGACGCCAACCTCCTTATTGGTAAGATGTCCCTTCTACGAGTATCTTTTCAACGTACAGCCAAAACCACTGGACGCATCGGGCTGAAATTAGCATACAAATAGCTATTCTGCCGTCATAAGGAAAAAAGACGTATCTGTCATTTATTTCGAAACTAGCTGTTGCCCGCGTCTCGTCCGCGTCGATTTCTATTATTATGATCGCGATTAAGAAGTTTTTAAAAGAATATATGTATTTTAAATATGGATAATTTTCCCCGTTTTTGCAACATTTTTCACTAATGCTTCGCTCCTATTGGTCGCAGCGTAGTGTTATATAGCATAAAACCTTCCTCGATAAATGGACTATCCAACACAAAAATAATTTTTCAATTCAATCCAGTAGTTCCTGAGATTAGCGCGTTTAAACAAACAAACTCTTCAGCTTTATATATTAGTACTTATCTATATAAGTATAGATTAAGTCAGACACATATTCGGCATCAGAACAAAAAGAGGCCTCTACCAGTATTTTTAAATTTTACTTATTAAACTTATCACAATAGAGTTACGATAAGTTTAAACAAAATTTAAAAATGCTGCTATATACGTTACGTCTTTTTTTCCTTATGATGGCAGTATTATAATGTAGGCGTCCGCTAGGGAAAGATTTTTGAAAATTTTACTCCCAAAGAGGCAAAATAATAGATTGAAAATTCGAATTAAACTTGAGCGAAGCCCCGGGAACAAGCGAGTATTAGATAATTGTCTAAAACCTGAGCGAAAATTAGAGTATAATCACTTATAATGGCACTAGAACAATTCGTGAATAGCTTTAAGCTTAATAATATAAATTTATTGGTAGCAATATTTGTAACAAGCTTATTAGGGTTCCGTAACCTAAAAGTTCCGACGCACAGTGGAATAAAAATCGGGTTCCCATAGACTTAGACCTTTACAATATTTTTTTTTATTTCTTTGTTTTGTTTCTTGATTGGAAACTAGAAGTGTAGAATAGTTTTAGGAACCCCAAAATTATCATATTCATGCATATCCAATGATTCTCAGTCTGACTCGACAAAATTGTTTTGAAAATAAAAATGTAGGTATGGAAAAAATAAATAAAAATGTTTGAAAAGGCTTAAGCCTATTATTTACTTTTAATGCCTAAATTTAGTGTCATATTTCACTGTATAATATTCACATTGTATAATATTCGTGTGAATATTATACAGTGAAATATGACATTAAATGTGGACTGGTGTGTACCAGTCCTGATAAAATGTATAAGGCTCGATTTTCCATATTCCATTACATTGTACGTGCATTTTGGTGAATAAAATATAATGATATATATCCATCTAACTATACTACTACTAAATATATACTAGATACACGGTATACTAGGTAACTGAAATTTTCATACAATATGTATTTCTATTGCCGCTAAACCAACAAAATAATAATAAAAAAATAGTTAAAAATGAAAGAGGGTCTTCATACAATAAGCATTTATTTTTGCCCAATCTTAATAATAGCTGGCGTAATCTTGTACGATGGTACGGAACTTTGTGGGCGGGTCCGGTTCGCACTTGGCCAGTTTTTGTTAGCTCGCAGCTATGGCTAGTTATTATTCCTACGCGGTAGATACTTACTTCAGACTAATAGCTTATTGTATCAGATAAACTGTTACGCAAGTTCCTTGGACTTTCACTGTTGCTTGAATAAAATTAATTCTTATTCTGGGTAAGAACCTACAATAGACTATATGTCAAGCCTTAAGCTTTCGAGGATAATAAAAAGCCTCAAATAGCCTAACTGTTAAAGGTGCGGACTGAAAACTCAGGTCACAGGTTTGATCTCCACCCGTTGCACTATGGCTGAAATCTATAGACCGCACTCTCTCTGCTTAGACTCAAGACAGAGTTAGAACGAGACGATTTATGTCAAAGCATATTTGTGTCTCGTATTAACTCTAACTTAAGGCTGAACTGAGTTAGAGCACGCTCTATAGATAGCTTGGAATCCTAACACGAGCTTCACGCTCATTCTGAGGGGAGAGGAAAATATTAGTCGATTTGAGTTTGGCTAATATTTTTTACTAGCTTTTGCTCGTGGCTTTGCTCACGTTAAGTTCGATTTTTCAAACCCCTATTTTACCCCCTTAGGGGTTGAATTTTCAAAAATCCTTTCTTAGTGTGCGCCTACGTCATAAAAGGAACCAACTGTAAAAGTTTCAAGTTTCTAACTTAGTTTAGGCTGTGCGTTGATATCTCAGTCAGTCAGTCAGTCAGTCAGTCAGTCAGTCAGGAGTCAGGACTTTGAATTTTATATATATAGATTTAAAAAATTCTACTCATATAAAATAACTACTTATAGAATATCTAAATCTGCACCGAATAGTTGCCTATAAAGGGCAGTGCACGATTCGATCTCACAGCCTTGCGGTTGCGGGTTGATATACCTCAACTCCGCACGAAACAGCCTTAATTTGACTCTATTCTTACCTCTTACGCATCAACTCAAATTCGTTAGTCAGTAGGTACACGACCTATCAATCAGTTTAAGCACATAATATGCGTACCCATTAAATATTATTGTAGTAGTGTAAATAAAATATTATGATGCACTCACGACCTTATGACCCCATTAGGGTTTTGCAAGGTCTTGCCCTTATAAAAAGGGCTACTGAGTAGGTGCTTACTTTGTTTTGTAACTTTTTTAATTTTACGCGGATTAGCGCTCTGACGATCATACCATAATACCATAAAATATAATTATTTTACCACAAAGTCAATATCCAAAACCTCGTCCAAAACCCGTGCGAACTATTTGTTCCTCCAAGATAAAAAAATCCTGTATCTCCAGGATACAAGCAATCTCTGTGCCAATTTTTTTAGATAAGTTCAGCGGTTGAACCCACAAACATGTTGAACCATAAAAAGATAATAAGGAGACAAACAGTTACTTTCGTGTCTCCAAGAACTGCAATGTTTTACTAAAATTCTTTTCATCTAATACCTACTTAGTACTCGTACAACTTGCAGTTTTACTATTCAGGAATGTCTACTCGGCACATATAAATTCCGGAGTTCGATATATCATTTTGGCCCTACTTGGAGGTTTACACGTTTACCCATTTTGAGTGAAATCTTATTGGTCGAATACTACATTGCTGAAGGTCGTGCCCGTGTGTTTTCTTCTTTTTGGTGACACTTTTAGCTGAGAGGTGGTGATTATCAAGAAGTGACGGCTTTACCGGCATATGTGACTCACCTCATGAGCATTCGCCACTTCTCCCTGCTGGCGGACAGCCTGACAGCCTGGTACACTCGTGTAATGGACCGTCCACAGCAGACTTAGTTATTCCGTATTTTGGTTGAGTAAATAATTGTCGTTTAAATTTTTCAGGGCAAAGAGACAAGCCGTTTGTGTCGGACGCGGACATGCGTCTGCGGACTCCTCGGCCGGACATCCTCTCCGTGCCGCCCAACCGGAACTACTACGATGGACTGAAAGAAGCTGAAACTAAGGTGAGACCTCGGTCTCCACTTAATTACAACATGGGGTTATTCAAGGGGCGGAGTGCGGACAAACAAATTCTTGAAAAGCCGTCGCCAACGCATTGGCGGTGCCTCTGGTGCTACAAGTGTTCATGAGCAGAGGTAATCACTTAACATCAGGTGAGCCGCCTGCTTATTTGTTCGCTCATTCATAAAAAAAAACTCCAGGTCTCTCCTCATGGTGTTTTCCTTCAAAGTTATCTCATTTACTTCCAATTTATAAGAATTTCAACTAATCTAGATTCCTTGTCTCTTTCCAGTTCCCATTCCACCCGGATAACAGCATCGTGGGAATTTCAGAATCGATCTCAAGCGGAAGTGACAACGACCTGGACAGTGATAAGCGCAACTACAGACCACCTACCTCATGGTCGATGAAAACCAAGAGACCGGCTTCTGTGACCATTGAACCTACACAAAGTACCTTGAACTTCATCAACAACAGACAACCAAATGGGCTCAAACCTGTCACCAACAGCGTTACCAATGAAAAACCATTTAAATATAATGTCAACAATGAAAGATCAACTTTCAAACCATCTTTTAAGGATATCAATAAGCAACCAGACCCTGAACAAACTTATGAGTCAAACAAGGTCAGACCAAATGTGAAAATTCCTCCTCCGTCCAGGGAATTAGTTGCTCCTTTACCACCACGTGATAGCAAATACGAAGAATATGACATCGACATGAGAATCAAAGCTCAAGATCCAGTATACAACTTCATAAAACGTTTTGACCCGAACTCCCCCGATTCTATCAAAACAACCATGACACGGTCAGAAATCATCGATCTGAACCAACACTTACCCGATGCCCAAGTCAGTTCGGAAGAAGAGAGGGTCCCGCGCAATAATAAAAACATCGGTAATAATTTCAATGTCTTACAAGACGATAAGAAGAAAAAAGGATTCACTGATACTACTAGATTTGAAAAGGTCAACGTGAAATCCAACCCTGAAGTGAATAATGAATCAAATGATAAGTCGGTAGTCGAACCGTCGAGAGAACTTCTACCTCCGAAGAAGGAGTTTACTCCAACAGTGTCCACAACGATGGGACCACCAATCTATTATGAATGGAAATGGGCTGTACCAGCGTTTGATTTAGAACCACCGAAACTTAGCAATGAGACTAATTTAAACGCAACGAAACCTGTGAAACCAGGAAAGAGACCTTTCAGCGATCACACTACAACGACCCCTAAACCAGTAGAGTTACAACCAATGCATACAGAGTATAATATAAGCTCATACTTCGTACCAGACTTTGTATTTCCCTTAGACAATCCGCATCCAGGGTACGATGACGACTCTGCGCAGACTTCCTTCCAAGTGGGAATTTCTAGACCTGGAAGAGCAAGCTATGGGGAGAATCCCGCTTGCCCCCATTGCCATCCTGCGTATGTCACCCCTGGTACTTGCGAGCCATGTATAGTGAAGCGGTAACATTAGTATAATTAAATACTATTATTCATAGTAATATAATAAATGCGAACGTTTGCTTGTCTGTATCATTCGTGTCTCTATCGCTGAACTGATTTTGGCGATGGCTCAAGAGATATTTAGTTCATCTTTGAGATGAACGTGGCAAACACAGGTGGCAAACTAATTAATTATTCTAGGAAAAAAATATCATGGTGTTTTTAAAAACCTATATCCTAAAATCATAGACATCAGCTAGTTTAGTTATAATTTAAATAAATAAAGTTCATGGCTATTTCAATCTTAAAGTAATTTTATGCAAAATGGAAATAGATTTTATTAATTAAAGCTGATCGCACACTAGAGGCACTGGATCGCGATCTGCGATAAAAATCACAGATTACTAATAACTCCATAAAACTCAATTTGTAGAATAAATCACGCCTGGCTTGTGATTGGCTGGTCGTTATGATGAAGGAGACGGCCACCAGGAATCATAGAAAGATTGTGTTCTGTTGAATCTTATGCAATCTGTAATTTTAAATTCAGATCCCAATTAGGATTAACTATTTACAGACGCCCTCGCCATAATATTACAAACGTGTCGTCTCTTTCTACGATCGTTAACGTTAAAGCAGGGACTCCCAAAGTTTTTTTATCGCACGTCCTATCCTTTTAGAAGGGTGGTAAAAAAGCTTTGAGAACCCCTGTCATAAGTCATTGATGTTTTGTTCATTGAAAGGAAATATACATGTGCTTACTATAGAATCTAGTTGAAAGTCTCAAGTTATAAATTAGGTATTATAGACTGGTTTGAATACGAAATGATTGACCAGTGTGCGAAACAAGACAATCAACTTTGTACATAATAGCTAAGAAACTGTCTGATAAGTTATTTATTCATAATGTAAAATCAATACTACAGTACCTAATATCTACCTACTGCGAATACGTAGGTGTTTGTTTATTAATAAGTCTGTTGCTTTCCAAGGCTGGTTTTAATTAAGTTAGGCGCTGAGAAAACTGATTCTGGAGACGATCATAATATAAATAAGCAACTTGAAATAATTACCTCGACTATAATTATTATTCTAGTTTGTTTTGTTAATCATGTACCTATCTACTTTTATCGTACATACTTATCTACTAATACAAATTTTACAAGCGCTATTTCCATATTATTTAAATAAATAAAAAAATTTTTATTAGCTAAGATATGTTTACAAATGTGCCTAGTTACCTAAATATAGTACAAGTTGCAAAATTATAATTATTATTGTTAATGTTATTTTCATTTATTCCCCTACTTAAATCAGGAAATAAAAACCATCTAAACAATTACAGACCCATTTCAATCTTACCCGCTCTTAGTTAGGTTTTTGAAAAAATTGTGCTAAATCAATTCTCACTCCATTTCAGTGTAAATAACTTGCTTCAGCCAAAGCAGTATGGCTTCACTAAAGGCCGTATCACTACTAACGCGGGCGCCAAAAGTATTTACGATGCCTGGAAGTATTCGTAGAATGTTATTGGGGTCTTTTGCGACTTTTCCAAGGCATTTGATTGTGTTTATCACCAAACCATGCTAATTAAATTAAACCTTTATGCACTCTCTAAATCTGTGCCTTTATGTATTAAAGGCGTTACACTTGATTTCATTACCTGTTAACTTAATGACAGAACTCAAAAGTGTGCATAGGTGATATGAAATCCCTGGATTCATTTGCTGTAATGGGTGTCCCGTAGGGCTCGATCTTGGGTCCCTTTCTATTTTTAGTGTATACCATGTAGGCGATGCCTGCGAGATTGTACTGTTTGCAAATTAAACATCTCTTATTTTTAAGAAAAGAGAACTTTGACGATGTAAACAGTGCTTTATCGCATGTATCCCTCTGGTTCACTGTTAATAACTTGCTTTTGAATGCAACAAAAACAAAATGTTTAGAGTTTATGTTTAGTAGGGATTGTGTCAAAAATAAAAAAAAATACAATCGTTAGGTACATTATTTGGATTTATTTTAAATAAATAATAACAATCACATTTATTTAGTAATGGCATGTAATTAAATCTACACAAAATTTTTTTTCCTCCGAGAATTAAATAGACTTCTATTTAATAGCATAATTCGCCTCTAAAAATTTAGATTGTCCTCTAAATTACTTATTCAGCCACAATCAATGTGCCTCTAAGAAATACTATTTTAGCCACTATATATTTTGAATATAAGCTTCTATAAATACAACTCAGTTGATTGTGAATAGTTATTGTAGGTATCAAGTAAAGACTACATCGTTGAATCCAAAGACCTAACTCCTCAATCCTGATGCTGCAGGGGTTCTGCCCACCTAAACTGTAGGGATTTAGGAACTGTTGATTATGAGTTGAAGAAGCGGACGAAGTCGCGGGCGTCCGCTAGTGGTTGTACCTATTCACATTTGCATATCAACTCCCTCATTGTAGGTCCCCGCCGCCTTCGCGGGTAACTTTGACTTCCCCAGCACGTCGACCTGGTGCTGGTGTCGACACGGTGTCGGGCAACGCGTCGTCGGATATGTCGGGCAACGTGTCGTCGGATATGTCGGGCGAGGCGTCGTCGGATATGTCGGGCACGAGGAACGTGGACAGTCCCGCCACGAGGGCGGCCAGACCGAACACGAATGAGGGCAGACCGGACCAATATACCATCTGTAACCATTCAAACATTGAATAGAATAGAATATCGTTTATTAACCGAATTCAAAAAAAAATTAATCGTCGCGTCGCATTCGCGCAGTCGCAGTCACATTTAATAATAACATTTGTAAAAACAGAACATAAATTGGTAAAAAAACAAATAAATTATAAGCTGTTTTACTGCGACTGTATCCGTCTCTTTCTATAACGTTTTGTATGGAGAGTGTATGGAGCTACTGAAACGTGACGCCATGTTGTAATAGCACTCTCCTTTATCTTCTAGATCTAGTCCATATTTTGGAAACTTGTTAAAATATTAAAAAAGAAAAATGTCATTGTTTTATATAATAATTAATATTTCAAACCTTTATTTTAAGTTAGTTAGTTAGAGGGTTAGTTAGTGGGTAGTTAGTGGGTTAGGTTACCATAGGGTTCAAATTCACACAATTAAAGTCAAAAAAATTACTAGTAATGGTGTCTGTGGTGCGAAGATGGATCCGATACGTCCGATTGAGGAACACAGCGCGTGCATCGAGTTCCTCGTGTTCGTGGGGAAGAGCTCCAGAGTGTAGAAGTAAGTGATGGCGAAATAGACCGAGCTCGTCAGCTTCCCGGCCATGTACACTGCCAGCAGGAGCCAGGGATGATCTGAAATAAAAGTATATTATATTAAAGAAAATATCAAACTAAACTCAGCTCGCGTACGAAGTTTTAGCTGATACTAGGGATGCAACGATACGCATTTCAGAAAATTTCAAAAAGTGATAGCATTACAAAATTTAACTAAACATGATTAAGCAGATTGGTGCAAGACTGCCGTAATGTTTGTTGATCAATAATATATTTTTGAATTATAGTAGGTATACTTACTCCATGGCAAAAAGGGTTGCGTCATACATAAAATAGCGCCAGCAAAAAATGAAAACATCAAACAAAAAACAGTATCATCCTTCCTCTTAAAACGAGTCAGTATGTAAGTTGTCGCTATCGTTGCGGGCAGGTCGACCGACATCGCCAACGCGAAGTTCACATACTTGTTCCCTTGCAAGGACACCGAATTAATCATCAAGCCATAGTTCACGAAGGTAGACGTCATCCACCATATCAAACACACAAAGAATCGCTTCCGTAGCTTCTTGGACTTTAAAGTATCCCTCAACAATTCCGAGAACTTCACATTTTCAGTATCTTCACATGTTAAATTATCTAAAGAGCTCTTATCAACCGTCATATTATTTTTCTTTGCTGCTTTTTCAAGTATCTTAACAGCTTCTTCTTTCCTTCCTTTTATCAGCAACCATCTTGGACTCTCATCTAGCAGATAGTTGTAAAGGAAGAACAAGAATGCTGGAATGTAGATGGCTCTAAGGAACCACCTCCAATCGGGCGTTGCCCAAGCTATGAGAGCGGCTGCGACTCCACCAAAGCTGAAGCCGAAACTGCCTATCATGAAGAACACCAACTTCTTTTTTGTGGATACCATTTCTAATGCTGCAATAAATAACAACATTATTGAGATACTGTTTACACACGAAGTACCTATGTATCTTTAGGGTTTCGTACCCAAAGGGACTAAGCCTCCGCTGACAATCCGTCTGTCAGCGGGCTGTATCTCATGAACCGTAATAGAATTTTCTCTCTCTCATGAGTTTAGTTTTAGTATTGTACTCTGTATGGTTTATATGTGTTAGTAGTGTAAGTGTTTATTTGGTGTACAATAATAGTTATTTGTTCAACAAGATAGCAAAGTTCATTTTTGTTGCGAGTGCCTAGTTTGAATCCCGAGCGAGCGAAGGATTCTAATATAGAATCACGAGCGTAGCGAGTGATTCTAAGTTAGAATCCTGAGAGTAGTGAGGGATTCAAAGGCACAAGAAGCAAAAACTTTGCTATCGTGTGATACATACAACTTTTCACCTCAATAGCGAAAAAATACAAGATGTAAGAAAAATATTTATTAAAACATAAAGGATATTTTAAAATTTAAAAAATTAGGTTTCTTTATTTAAAAACTTTTCAATATCATAAGCGGTGAAAACTTTAGATTTTTTAGATTTGTGCCCCTCCGACTGTCTTTTCAAAAATGCAATAAGTTTAGGATAAGTTTCAATGTGAACGTCGCATTTCGATTTGATTGTAACTTTTAACATGGAGTAAATACTCCATAATGTAGATGGTTGCCTTGTTTTAGACAATTCCATGAAATATTATGATAAAATCACAGTCTCTGAATAGGACTTCGCACCCTTAGAAAGTCTCCAACCATTAAATAATTCATAGGCTTTCAAATATTTTTCACGAGACTTTTCCGGAAGAAAGTTTAATTCAGCGTTAGACACTAATTCTTTTAATTCTGAAGGTGTTATATTATCACTAGATTCACTCATTTTGTTATTTTAAAATTCTTACAACAAATAACTACTAAGAAATTACTACCTAATTAAGATATAGAATAGAGTTAATTTTTTTTTTTTTGCCGCCATTTTATATTACTCTTTTGTCTGCGTTCGGAATTGTGTCATTCATAAAATAATAATAATAATAATAATAAATCTTTATTTATTTATCAATAAACGTACATAATAACTTAATGTGAAGCCCTGTCTCCTGTGGAAGTAAAAACTGTGTTACAGGAGACAGTGTCTTCCCTATATTTATGAACAAAAATTTCACGTTTGACAAATAAAATTAGCAAAATAAAATATATTAATTAATTAATTTTAATTTTCTTTTATGTTTCATGTTGTGTTACAGAATTATAAAGTCTAAAACACATTTAAAAAAAGTTAATAAGTAGTTTAAATAATAAAATAGAGAGTTAAAAAATTTTCTCGAAATAAAATGTATGGGGTATGCAATATTAGATACAAAATTTCTGAACGTTTCTTGAGACGATGAGTTGAAGAAACGCCAATCCAATGCGTTCTATATTCAAAACACTTTTTCTCACTGAGTGAGCAAAAACGACTTTTGCTCACTGGTTTTGGGCAGCAAAGGCGCCCCTTTTGAGCTAGAGAGGTGAAAAGAATATTTCATTTCATTTCATTTTTTATTTCTCTCTTCACTCTTGTTAAAAGATACACAGGTTTTAAGTGACATTGCAGTTAGTATTCTTTTAAAAAAAGATTTACTCACTCAACACATACATCGGGGAGGCCAGATCTCCTATGGCAGCCTCCATGAACTCCATCCCGATATAGAACCAGTACCATGTGGAAAAACTTCTCAACGTTCCGAAGAATGCTCCAAATACCCCTGTAATCACCGTTGCCGTCTTTCTTCCTAAGCTACAAAAGTTTTTAATCAAAAAGTTTTCGATCCACTGTGCACTGTGGGATTTACCTTCGATTCACCTTGTCACCTTCGATTGGTTGATACTCTCTCGCTATTGGTTGAAATGCATTAATACACCAAAAACGCCATAAATTGAGCCAATCAGATATGATTGGGATATGTCACACTGATGCAAACATTTTCAGATAACCCCACAGCCGAATTTTTCGCTGCAAAGCTTTTTTGAAGTTATCACATAATAATAATGGATCTACTAGTAGGTAGGTACTTTGCTTATTAACTTTACAGACCCATTTCGGAATTACTAATTGCTCCGCATTAAAATAGCCACTAAATAACTACAGAAGCTGCAGGTATGCCTTACCGATCGGACATAGGGCCCACGACCAACAAGCCGCACATGTATCCAAAGCTGTGCATTGTCCCAACAAGGGTTCTCTTCCACTCTTGACAGGCCAACTCAAACTGCAAAATTAAATATGGTCCTGTTAAGATCCTAACCAATATTATAAATGCGAAAGTGTGTTCGTTTGTAGGTTTGTCCTTCAATTACGCAGCAATGACGCGACGGATAGCGTAATTTTTCACTTTTTTTTTTAATGGGATAGTTGAGGACTTGGAGAGTGACAAAGGCTATCTTTTATTGCCGCAAAACGGAGGGTTCCCGCAGAATTTTTAAAAGACTAACTTCATGCGGAGCCTCGAAGTGAAGTGTCGGGCAAAAGCTAGTTTTTTATAATACTAAGTGCCGATTTCATGTTTATCCGAGGAATAAATTGGGCTTTCCAACCGTTCTGTATCGAAAATCTACCGAAATACCAAAAGTTGGTGAAAACGGCCCCAATAATCCTTCTAGTAAGGCATTCTTTGGAATCATCCTTGAAGACTGAGTGCTGTCGGTCAGTGGCAACTTATTCTACTGAAATTGTTGATGCGAAAGTGTGTTAGTATGTTGGTACATTCGTCTTTCAGCCACGCAGCATCTAGTTAATAATATCGTTTAATTTATTTCCCTGTTTTTACATAGTGTTTGTGGTCAGTAAACGACTGCTTATTTACTGACGACCACGACTTTATATTGCTTTTACAATATTACTTATTAGTATAGATTTAAATTACTCACATAGGCAAAAAAGCTATTGGGCTCTCTGTACACCCACTCCGAACATGAATATCCGCAGTAAGAGACATGTTCCATACCATCTTTGCATCTGAAAGAATATAAAACAAAACTTTTAAGGCCGATAGCACATCTTCGAAACGTAGCAGCCAGGGAATAGATACATAGTTGCAAGAAAAGTAAAACCAAAAACTGTAACTCGTTACGGAAAATTGGATATAATATCCGCCCGTAGATTTATGATAGTAGGTTATCCATGGGACATCAAATCAGGAATGAGGAGAACTAAAGTCACATCAAACGAGTCGCAGGGAGCCGCTGGATGCAGCCGGCGCAAGAACGAGATTTGTGGAAATCCATGCAAGTGAACTATGTCCAGCGTCTGTCGGTTGATAGAGAAGAAGAACCTGTGGACCTTATGACACGTCAAGACTCTACCAGAGGTTCAGAATGCAGATTTTCCTGAGAATAGTCGATAAGAAACTGCATTTGCTCTTGCTGTTTTGTTTTACTTCAACACTAAAAAATTACATCCTGCTAAAATATTCATCTGCTAGTTTCCTTCTGTTGCTGTCGTAGCTCTCAAAGTTAAATATAAAATTTTCATTTTCAATTTCATTAACCAAAGGTAGCAAATCTGGTGGCTCAATTTCATTAATTTTTTTACAAATATTATGCAGTACAGCTGTAGCCACAATAATTGGTTGTATTGCAGGAAATCTTTTTTTCCAGCAGCCAAAGGTACGCTCTACAACATTTCTCGTACAAATATGGCTGTCATTATAAAGTTTTTCACCTCTGGTTATTGGGTTAGTCAATGATGTTAACAAATATGGTTTTAATCCATAGCCTCTATCTCCCAATAACCAGCAATCCCCAAATTCGCTATCTTCTAATCGCCCTTTAATGTTACTGGAATTGAATATATGGCTATCGTGACTGCCACCTGGCCATCTGGCTTTTGCCAGATATTCCGGATATAACTGTCTGCATCACAGATTACTTGAACGTTAATGGAAAAGTAATCTTTTCTGTTTCTAAAATATTCTGTCTCATTTCCACCGGGTGAAGCTATCGGAACATGTGTACAATCAACTGAACCAATAACTTTTGGAAATGAGCTAATTTTATGAAAATTTTCTATTACACTATTTATTTCATGACTTCTGGGCATATATATATACTGAGGTCTCAATTTTGCCAATGCTATGCTCACATCTTTTATAGCTCGGCAAACAGTCGATTTATGAACTCCCTTTGCATCGCCTACACATCTTAGGAAAGATCCCGACGCATAGAACTGCAAAGCAAGCAAAACCTGGTCTGCTGCGGACATTGATTGATTTCTGTAATTATTCAAATATTTATTATTTTATTTACTAGCTAATACCCGCGACTTCGTTCGCGTAGATTAAGGTTTTTATTTCCGCGGGAACTCCCTTATTTACCAGGATAAAGAGTAGCCTATGTGCTATTCCAGACTATAATCTATCTCTGTGCCAAATTTCAGCTAAATCGGTTCAGTCGTTGCGACGTGATTGAGTAACAAACATCCACACTTTCACATTTATAATATTAAGTAGGATTAGTAGGATTAGTAGGATAGTAGGATAATAGGATAGGATTTTACTTGAATGAATGAGAAATAAATATGCATGCCTCGTTTATTAATAGGTAGGTACTAAAAGTTAATAGGTACTAAGCAGAGGTTTCTTGAATGAGAAGGGTTTAGGTCCTAGTCTAGTGCTGGCCAAGTGCGAATTGGCTTCTCACACCAACTCTTCACTTTTTGAGAAGATTACGGAGAACTCTGGCATGCAGGTTTCCTCACCGTTTTTTTGTTTTCCTTCACCGTTAAAACCAGTGATGGAACTATTTGCTTACCGGCTGATGCCTACAACTTCGTTCGCGTGTATTGAGGGCTTCTAATTCCCGCGAGAACTCGCTTATTTTCCGGGATAAAAATAGCCTAGGTACCTTTGTGTTAATCCAGACTATAATCTATTTTTGTGCCTTTGTCACATGCCTAGAATCGAACTATGAACTCTCCGAAAAGGAGACCGAAATATGAACCACTAGGATATTGCCGCTCACACAGGTTACCACCTATATATAAAAAAAAAATGGGTAGGTCCTAACTCAAATTACAAATAAATATTAATTCAATATAGTTATGTAGCTAAGTACCTGTTTCTACCCCTATTCGTCGATTCCAATGTGGTAATTAAATATTTTGCAACACGTTTTGATAATCTAAAACGGGCCACGAAGTTTATTTCGTCCCAAAGAAAAAAGTTGATCCTTTTACTTAAAAAAAAAAAAAAAGATACCGGCTGAATTGATAACCTCCTCCTTTTTGGAAGTCGGTTAAAAAAGACTTTTTTCTTTGGAAGAGATATTCAATTATATTTTCTTCATCACTGCTCTCATCTTCAATGTGAGCACGCAGCAAGTTATTTTCCAAGAGAATGTAATCACTTCGTTTGTTATTTTGCGACATAATTACTTACTTCCTTTATTATTTATATTTTCCCAAGAGAATGTAATCACTCCGTTTTAATATTTTCAACGAAATAACAAACTGTCACAATCCATCAAAAATATTGATAAATGTCCATTGAAGTTTTATTTTGAAGTTAACCGGGTTTGAACCACCAAACTAACAAACAAACACACTTTCGCATTTATAATGTTAGTTGGTTAATATCCCTAATATTTATTGTACAATAAATGTTTCATTATTATTTTATAATATTACCTGTAAGACACTTCTTCAGCAGCAAATACATAATTAGAACAGTACATAGCATTTGTTGCGAACGCCAGGAACGCCAAAATGATTTTTTCAAAATGGTAACGCTTGAACATTCCGTACTTATCAAGCACCTCGTCCAAATCCACTTTTTTGTCACTAATAACTTTTGTTGCATCCATTTTGACGCGAATTTTATACTTTAAAAAACTATTTTAAGAACGAAAGGTTTCGTTTTGTATATTTAAATCATTGTATAATAGTAGTTAATTTGATATCTGACAGAGTTCTTTAGTTTCTAATTCGATAATATTATATTGTATAGTCTATAATCCTAACGATGCGCGCTGACTCGCGCTGCGATGCTCTTAATTAGTCATTAATGATCAAAGTGAACAAGGAATTCGGCTCCAATCACTGGAAGGAACTTCCAATGAGACTGCTGTACCATGAAATGGAGTGATTATAAACTCGTTAAAACTAGAGTTGGTAATACCTACTGTTTATTTGGTTTTAAGACAAGAGTGAATAGGAGTTTTCTAGGCAAGCGCGCTCCAACCTAGACCTCATCAGTGCTATCCAGTTTTGAGTGTCGTCAAGCGCAAGGCTATTTTAGATTAAAATAAAAATTGTTGTTTATTTATACAAAACTAGTTGTTGCCCGCGGCTTCGCTCGCGTGGATTTAGTTTTTGAAATCCCGCGGGAACTCTTTGATTTTCTGGGATAAAAAGTAGCCTATGTTACTTTCCAGGTCCTCCTCAACTTACCCATTCAAAAAATCTACTGCTGCGTTATTGAAGGACAAACCAATAAACCAACCAACAAATACACTGTCGCGTTTATAATATTAGTAAGGATTTTCTTCAATATTTTTATACCATACACAGGTATACCAAATGCCATACCTTTGAGAAAGTGTAGTCTTGGCAAAATCCCTCAAGCCCCCCTACAAGCTGCTCCCATAAAAACTTCGGGTTCCAACTCCTCAATCCTGATGCTGCAGGGGTACTGCTCCCCTAAACTGTGGAGATTTAGGAACTGTCGATTATTATGAATCTACATCGTTGAATTCCAGGACCCAACTCCTCAATCCTGATGCTGCAGGCATTCTGCCCACCTAAACTGTGGGGATTTAGGAACTGTTTATTGCGAATTGAAGAAGCGAACGAAGTCGCGGGCGTCCGCTAGGCATTGAATAAAAAATAGATAGACTGGATACAAGTGGCGCAAAAGCGTTGACGAGCGGTGCCGATGACACCTCATTTACCAGAATGTACCTACCTAGCAACTACTAAACATGAGGATAGAGTATGGCAATAGAGTTAATGAGTTAAGCAATTAACTGACAAATTACTTTTCATATCACAAAGATACATTAAGGTAAATTGATACGGAATACCTACCAATAAAATAGTAACATTATATTTTTATGTACCTAAGGGCGAAAATAAAAATAAACGTGCGGTGAGTTTTATACGGTTTTATACGTCATATCGACGTATAAAACCGTACGAGCGACGTCACGAGCGACGTCACGTCGTAAATCATAATATTATAAGTTATCAAAATATTTTAAACAAAATGCCACATTGTTTGTTACAATTTTTAATTTTTTATTAGAATAGAATAGTTACTTATACTTATACAGGGCTGCACTGGTAGCATGGGCGGGAGAAATTTTATCTCCGGGTAAAATGTTTATCCCCTCGCTTAGCTTTATCCACCCGTCGAACATGGGCACAGTGGTGGAAATAACACTCAGTGGATATACTTATACAAATATACATCGCCTTCTCCTCTGTAGCCATGTTATAGCATAGGGAAAAGATAATTTTATCCCCTGTCAGTGGATAAAATCGGGAGATAAAACTTTTATCTCTTGCCCATGCTACCAGCGCTGTGGCTATATCCTTTAAGCGAGTAGTATGTTCCTTTCTTCAAGCCTTCCTGCCGAGAAGAGCCATAAGCCAACAATAAAGTCTCTCGCTGATCTTTATAATTAATTTATAATTAACACTGGATTGGCTGCCTCTATACAAAATGACAGTTTAATTGAACGAGCGAAGCGAGTTCTCTGAGTCAACTAATGCGCTTGCCTACTAGACAGAGAAGTGTGTACGTTCAAATGTCTGTCAGAGCCCTATAACTTCAGAATTACTGAATATTAGAACGTGAAACTTGGTTGAAAATTCAGTTATATCCTGTACTTGAACAACAAATACTAAAATTAGATAAATCGACCTATACGTAGAATAGAGTTATATATGATTTTGGCACAAAAATTTTTTATTGCATTTTTAAGCCTAAAAAGATCTCTAATATTTACTAGTGAAATCAAAATTTTAAAAAGTTATGTAGATCCAAAGATACCAGTCGAATAAAGGTACATGTAGTTTATTTTCCCCAAAGAAGAAGGGCCCGACAGCACAAGTGTCAGTATTCACTGTCCTGATCAGCGCGAACGGAGGGTCACATCTGCAGTTGTATTCATGTTCTCCGAAATGATAGTGTGCACACGCTCGCACTTTTATCTGCTATTTTCGTGTTAATTTTGTTATTATTTTTTACTATAAAAATCAAAATGTGCTCAAAATTAAAAATACACGCTCAAAACATAATATGATCTTCCCTTCGTTAAAGCCAAAAAAAATTGAATATAGTATATACGACAAATGCCGTGGAGATAAAAAAAATTGAAAAATGGATGTTCCAGGTAAGTGAATGGAATTTTCGCGAGGTCTCAGTTCGGGGCGAACCACTAGTTATAGAGTTCAGACTTAGAGCATTAAATGCTCAAAGAATTCAGTGGTCTTAACCAATTTGTTAAGATGTAGTCTTTGTTTAAGAACCATAAAGATTCTAACTACTGTATTAACGAATAGGTAGGTACTATCTTTATGTCTAGTGAAGTATAGCTCCATGAGTGAAGTAGGTACGCTTTTGAATCATAATCTATCTTCTATCTATATACATATAATAAAATTGTAGAAAAGTGGTGTCTGTACAATGGAAATATATAAAAAAATAAAGTAGCAGGGGTTGTTATTATATCGATGCCGAACCCGAAATTGTAATTAATTTTTTTTTGTCTGTTTGTCTGTTTGTCTGTGTGTTTGTGCACGCTAATATCAGAAACGGCTTATTCGATTTAGATACGGTTTTCACTAATATATTGTAGTAAGCTTCACTTAATATTTAGTGTTTATTTCATGTCAATCGGTTCATAAATAAAAAAGTTATGTCAATTTAAAGAATCACGGCGAACATTTTTAACGTACAGCATAATCTGTGACGTACAGAGTACGTACTACACGCCTCGCGCCTGAGCGTCGACGGTATATGTAATTCAAAATGTGCTGCCCGAAAAGTCACTATTCCACGCGAACGAAGTCGCGGGCACAGCTAGTAACGGAATAAGTTAATTCTCTGTTTCTCGTCAATTAACGCGGTTGATGATTCTATCCACAGCACAGATTTATGTCTGTGTCACAGACTCTGTGACACAGACTTGGACGTCAGAGTCAGACCACAGAACTGCCACAGAGCTAGGGATGTAAAGCGGTAATATTACTTTCGTAAAATTCGGTAATTTACCATATTTTACGTAAAATATAAATAAATTACGTAAATTACGGTAAAATTAGGTAAAATACGATTTAACTCTTACTAACAAAACTATTGTGACTACGGTTGCAAAATTACGTAATTTTACCGAAAAAGCTTGTAAAATACGGATATTTTACGGTAATTTATATATATTACGGTAAAATTACCGGCTACGTATGTATGCTGAAAAGTATGGCGGGGGGGTGAGACGAGCGTGTAGTTGAAACATACGTACTGCGAGTCGCGCGGCGCGACTCGCACGATGCGACGTTGCCGTTTAGTGCAGTTTGCCTTTATGTTTTGCGCTGTTGCCATTCCGACTGAACAGTGAGCATTCGGCAAGCCGATCGGCGATCAGTTGAATTGTTTTGACTGACTGCACTATACGTGCATTTAGTAAATTATGCCACGAAATCAAGCAAAAGTGTGGGTCACAATTAGGGTGCCAGATTTTTTTTCAGCCTATAAGGGACAAATGGTCAAATGGGCAAAAAAATACGGGATTTCAGTTTTATACCCGGGACAAATAAAAAAACAAAATTATTTAGTGTCATTTTTTTTAATATTTTTCCGAGGATCGAGTCAGTTTTAACATATTTTTATTTGTTTGAACATGGGTATCTGTAAACGTCAATACAATAACACACCTACAAATTATTATTTTTTCCTTTTTTGATGTCAGTGCTGATTTCTTGGGTTTTGGAATCTCCTAATGACAAATCTGAAGTCAGTTTGGCTCTATCACATCAGAATACATCAGAATTTTTCACAATACACATTTATAAAAATCAAGAATGTATTGGGGTATTCAAGAAAAAAAAACAACCAGAAGTAAAGAAATAGCTGGATAGTTAGTATTATTTTTAGTATCCGAATAGTTAGTCAAGAGGAACATTTTAAAATACTAGTGCAACTTGAGGAACTTTTTCTTTTTAAAAGTTAAAAAAACTTAAATACCTTCATTACCTAATTATGCTTACTACTAGCACGTATACGCGCATAGTAGCTGCGTTTTGTTGAAGATTTTCTAAGAACTCAAAGAAATCTATATATTTTTTTAATAAATAAACAGGGCAATTATCCATCCGATCAGACAAACTTCATTTTATATCATAATTATAAGTTTAACTAAATGAAAATCACCGTCATGCTATATTCATGTAGAAAAATTTTGCAAAATAAAAAAAAATATTTCCTCAACTCACAAAAATCTAGGAGAAACGTTACTTGAACTTCAAAAAGGAATTTCGTTGTAGGACTGTGTAATTATAATCGTAATTAAAATCGATTTCATAATGAAAAACGAAGTACGGTTCAAATACGGGACAGAGTCAGTCCCGCTGGGACATTTTAAACTATGTCTAAAATACGGGATGTCCCGGGAAATACGGGACGTCTGGCAACCCTAGTCACAATAGTTTTGTTAGAGAGATAAATCGTATTTTACCCAATTTTACCGTAATTTACGTAATTTATTTATATTTTACGTAAAATATGGTAAATTACCGAATTTTACGAAAGTAATATTACCGCTTTACATCCCTAATTGTGACCCACACTTTTGCTTGATTTCGTGGCATAATTTACTAAATGCACGTATAGTGCAGTCAGTCAAAACAATTCAACTGATCGCCGATCGGCTTGCCGAATGCTCACTGTTCAGTCGGAATGGCAACAGCGCAAAACATAAAGGCAAACTGCACTAAACGACAACGTCGCATCGTGCGAGTCGCGCCGCGCGACTCGCAGTACGTAAGTATGTTGCAACTACACACTCGTCTCACCCCCCGCTATACTTTTCAGCATACATACGTAGCCGGTAATTTTACCGTAATATATATAAATTACCGTAAAATATACGTATTTTACTAGCTTTTTCGGTAAAATTACGTAATTTTGCAACCGTACACAGAGCACATTGAATTTTGAAATGATTGAATGCGTGAGACGTCAAAAAAAGTTTTTTTCCATTACGCGTCATGGCGAGGTATGGAATTCGGAATATTTTCGCAATATTATTCATTGAATAATTGGGTAATTATAAGCCACAAATTTTATTCTCAGCATTAAGAGAGCGTTGTTAGTTTAAATATGAGTAAAGGGAACCCTTTAGGGCTTATCGCAAGTTACGGTGATTCTGATGAGGAATCGGATGATGGTGCTTTAAAACGTGCAGAAAGTAGCAAAATGAAGCAGCCGGCGGCGGCGTATGATCCTCCGGGTGCTCCCGCTGGAATCCACCCTTCGCCGATACCGCACTGTCGTAAGTATTCTATTACCACATCAATGTATTACTTACACTGTTTAATGCCAATCACTGAGCTGAAAATTTAGAATTCTAATCTTGTAAGTAAAGAATCTACTAAAATAAAAATGAAGATAAAATTTGTTCTGTAAAACCAAATAAACTGAAAGAACTTGGCATGCTGCAATTTAAAAAAAAATCTATTTAATTACCTCCTTGACAATTGTTTTTATTCAGTGAAAGATTTCCTTAATGCTTAAGGAAGTCTTATATTAATAACATTAGATATTTCAGTTTATTAGTGTTTAGCCAGTAGGTTATCTAATTCAATTAATATTTGGACGCTGGTAACGACAAAATATGTGTGTTTTATATACTTAAGTAATATTTTATGAACTTTTTTTATAACATACTTTACCAAATAAATATTAACTTTACTGTTGGAATTACATACATTATTATTACACATAGTTATGTTTTTGAGATTAGTAATATCACAGTTTTGCTTTTGAGATTTTTTTTATATGAATAACAAGCAGGCCAGTCACACAATGTTAAGGCACGAATATTTGCAGTAGGCACGTAAATAAAGAGAGCTGGTTTTACAATTTTTCCATGTGTGGAAGGAATGTTTTTTTTAAGTAAAATTAACCTTTTTCACAGCCTGGTCAGCATGCTATGATGAAAACAGTGGCTTCACATACTACTGGAACCACCAGACCAATGCAGTGACCTGGGAAGCCCCACCTGAGTATTTGCTGGCACTCAAGCTAGCACAGCAGCATTTACACACTTCAGGTAAAGTTGTAACGTTTTACGTACTATTTTAAAGCTTCTATAAAACTACCAACGACATCTAGTGTTGGGTGACTGAATTAGCTGATACAAGCGCATTGCATGCATCTCCATCTGGCGGGGAATTCCGTAGATAACTATTTTCATACATAAAAAACCTTCTAGAAAACGATTTAATGATTTCCTGTTTCTAGAAAAATCCATGTTCATAGTAATCAACGACATCTAGCGTCCAGTGTCTATTAATCCCTTGTAGATCTTTTAATAAAATGTCAAAACGGAAGTAGGTAGATATTCTAGAAAAGTCGCGAACAAAATATACTGAGTAAATTATTATAAGTAGGGCCTAGTGGAGTGAAGGATCTTCAATAAGGTCGCACGTCGCGAGTGAACAAGTGCTTGGTAAAACCATGTAAATAGTGCTTAAGTGAATTTAACTACCTAGGTTGAGTGAAGTTTGATAAACCCGTCTCGGTGAGTTCTTAGAAATTAATTCTTAGGCGTATTTTCTAGTAATTAGTTCTAACATTTTTCTAGCATAAGTCCTAGATTATTCTGGTTAAATCTATTGTGTTCTCTTGTAATTCTGGAATAGGATTTGAATATTTTATAGGCAATATATTCATACCTAGTGTTCAATTACAGTATAATTAACCTACCTACCTAGGTCTAATCCTTCGAAAGGTACAACCTAACTAGTGATTTGTAACTAATACCTAACACTTGTGATGTCTAACGCCAAGGGGTACAGCTGGAGGGAGTACTGACCTCAGTAGGCAGGACGGACTAAGGAATTCGGCTGGCCTTGCGTTAGACAACCTAAGTGTCTATCTAGCTCAGACGACGCATATCACGTTACAGGATTCTAGTACCAGATTCAGATTGCTCCTACGGGTCTGGCATTCTAATACCAGGCTAGCCACTTCGCTGAGCCTGTCATCCTACACCGGGCTAGCGGCCGCGGTCGGCTTTATCAGATCAGTACTCTTCCAGTCCAGTTTCTTCTGATTGTGCGAAATTCCAAGTCTAACCTGTGAATAAAACCTGGTACGAATCCACGACCAGCTTTGCGACTGAGTTATTTTAACGTAGACCGTTTATTATTAGTATACTTAATGTTTTAGTAATTAGCTTCCACTTAATTTTAATAATTGTAATGTGTAGGTTTTAAATAACGTAGGGATGCGACTATGGTTTTAGGAATTTGTCACTAGCTATCCACTACGAGTAGGAACTTTGTACATTTGTAAATAGTTTAGGTTAATTAAATGTATTAAATCATTTGAATTCTTTCCATTATCTCCTTAGTCTAGCTACCTATCTGTCACAAATCTACTCAACGTGACAGTGGCGCCCAACGTGATCTAAAAATCTACTACAGAGTGGGTCTATTTGTATTCATACCGCTGTCACCAATCTACTAAACGTGACAGTGGCGCCCAACCCAACCTAAAAATCTACTACAGAGTGGGTCTATTAGTATTCATACCGCTGTCACATACCTAAACGTGACAGTGGCGCCCACCTAACCATTTTCTAAATTATTTTTTTTATAAACGGTCAAACTAGTAGACTTTAAACAATTCACAGGTTTAGAATCTAAATACTTGGAATTTTGTATAAGCAGCTATTTACTGTGTTTATCCGCTGTAGCAATTGGTGGTGGACAATAGGATTTTACTGTGTACTATTATTTGATTGTTGTAACTAGGAACTCACCTGGATATTTCTACCATAACTTACTTTGTTATCACTGTTCATTTGATTGATTTTACTAGGCACATACTATCATACTCACACAATGTCTTTTGCTATAAAATACTTATCACTACAAAAAACTGAACTCGAATATGAAGTCGCGGTTCGTGGCTATGTTCCGGGCGACTCGGTCTTAGAACTTAGGAGACAAATGGTTAGGATTCAAAATACACTCTTTTACACATTCTTGAATTGAATCCTTATATGACTTTAACTGATTGACTAATAACTGACTAATGCTAGTAATAATTTTTCTAAATATTATTTATTCTAAATTCAATAACTATGATTAATTCTACTAATTATTTTTAATAATTCTATTAATTATTACCAATCCTACCAATTCTACTTATTATTATTAATTCTACTTGCTGATATCATTATTGATTTTTTTTACTGACATACCTACAACTGACATTGAACTAAAATATTCTACCTATAACTACATAATAACTAAATATTCTACCTATAACTACATAATAACTAAATATTAGAAATATAGGTAGACCTATAACTACATAATGACTACATATACTCCCTATAGCTATCTAACTCAACCTACTACACTTTGTCTGTAATGATAAATGAACTACCTACCTACATACACTAACTTTGTTTATCTATTACAATAACTTACTAGGGTTCTTTAATAATAACTCTAGACTAAGTGTCACCAGTCTACTGGTGTTGTAATAACACTACATACATACCTACATACATACACTATATATTATCTCTTGAGCCCTACACTCAGGGAGATACTACACATTGTTTCTTGAGCCCTACACTCAAGGAAACACTACAGATCGTTGTCTTGAGCCCTACACTCAAGCCAATCCTATACACTACACATTGTTTCTTGAGCCCTACACTCAAGTAAACACTACATATTGTTTTGAGCCCTTCACTCAAGACAATCCTATACACTGAACACTATTGTTGCTTTGAGCCTAAACTCAAAGTGATATCTCTTATTGTTGCCTTGTGCCTACACACAAGGAGACAATCCTGCTACAGTTCATTTACCTAAATAAATGAATAATATCATACTATGTCATTTTATCATTGCAGACAATCACCTTTACACCTATTACTGTAGGAGTGAGCAATAGGTACACATATAACTAAAGTTCTGTATGATAGGTCGCAACGCTTTAATTATAAAAGTAGTTGCTTATAGATGTGGAAGTATGAGAGGGAAGAATACTTGTATAGCAGTCGATGGATGTTTGTAGTACTTTTGCAGTAATATTGCAGTTGAGTACGGATTTTTTTAAGAAAAATCCTGAACTAAAAAGGGGAATATGTAACGTTTTACGTACTATTTTAAAGCTTCTATAAAACTACCAACGACATCTAGTGTTGGGTGACTGAATTAGCTGATACAAGCGCATTGCATGCATCTCCATCTGGCGGGGAATTCCGTAGATAACTATTTTCATACATAAAAAACCTTCTAGAAAACGATTTAATGATTTCCTGTTTCTAGAAAAATCCATGTTCATAGTAATCAACGACATCTAGCGTCCAGTGTCTATTAATCCCTTGTAGATCTTTTAATAAAATGTCAAAACGGAAGTAGGTAGATATTCTAGAAAAGTCGCGAACAAAATATACTGAGTAAATTATTATAAGTAGGGCCTAGTGGAGTGAAGGATCTTCAATAAGGTCGCACGTCGCGAGTGAACAAGTGCTTGGTAAAACCATGTAAATAGTGCTTAAGTGAATTTAACTACCTAGGTTGAGTGAAGTTTGATAAACCCGTCTCGGTGAGTTCTTAGAAATTAATTCTTAGGCGTATTTTCTAGTAATTAGTTCTAACATTTTTCTAGCATAAGTCCTAGATTATTCTGGTTAAATCTATTGTGTTCTCTTGTAATTCTGGAATAGGATTTGAATATTTTATAGGCAATATATTCATACCTAGTGTTCAATTACAGTATAATTAACCTACCTACCTAGGTCTAATCCTTCGAAAGGTACAACCTAACTAGTGATTTGTAACTAATACCTAACACTTGTGATGTCTAACGCCAAGGGGTACAGCTGGAGGGAGTACTGACCTCAGTAGGCAGGACGGACTAAGGAATTCGGCTGGCCTTGCGTTAGACAACCTAAGTGTCTATCTAGCTCAGACGACGCATATCACGTTACAGGATTCTAGTACCAGATTCAGATTGCTCCTACGGGTCTGGCATTCTAATACCAGGCTAGCCACTTCGCTGAGCCTGTCATCCTACACCGGGCTAGCGGCCGCGGTCGGCTTTATCAGATCAGTACTCTTCCAGTCCAGTTTCTTCTGATTGTGCGAAATTCCAAGTCTAACCTGTGAATAAAACCTGGTACGAATCCACGACCAGCTTTGCGACTGAGTTATTTTAACGTAGACCGTTTATTATTAGTATACTTAATGTTTTAGTAATTAGCTTCCACTTAATTTTAATAATTGTAATGTGTAGGTTTTAAATAACGTAGGGATGCGACTATGGTTTTAGGAATTTGTCACTAGCTATCCACTACGAGTAGGAACTTTGTACATTTGTAAATAGTTTAGGTTAATTAAATGTATTAAATCATTTGAATTCTTTCCATTATCTCCTTAGTCTAGCTACCTATCTGTCACAAATCTACTCAACGTGACAAAGTATAACCAAACTTAATACCTTTATCACCAATTATAATCGCAGTCAGAAAGTAATGGAGATGGACAATTAAGAAGATAGCCTTTACGTCTAATCCCTTCATGTTAAGTGCCAAAAGTACAATCGGAAATAAAAATGAAATACTATGTACAAAGTGATTTTAATCAATGTAAAAAGTTTTTATTTCTGTGTATATCATGCAATCTTACAGGCTACTAGTAGATGTGTTAAGACAACTAAATGGGGCATATTGATCAATAAAAAAATTTCTTAAAAGGTTTATAAGAATGATTATTATGATTTTCTTAAATAGGTTGTGCCTGCCTGTGTTAACATGTATTGAATTGTATTTATTTGTATTTGTATTGTATTTATTTTTACTTGTATTTTACTCAGGAAAATTCATCGTGGAAGCACTGAATACATAGCATAGTTTCAATAACAATTGTAAAATTTTTATTTTTTTGAAAAGAGCAACCGCCGAGTTTCTTGCTGGCTCTTCTCGGCAGGAAAGGCATTCCGAACCAGTGGTAGATTCATTGACGATTCAAAAGTGCTTGTAAAAGTTTATTTGAATAAAAAATATTTCTATTCTATTCTATTCTAGGTTCAACAGAAGTATCGGCCGAAGAATGGCAGTTATATCAACAGGCACTCGCGGAGAAACAAAATACACAAAACAAAGTTATTGCCAAGGCGGCCACAATAAAGTCTAACAGCAAGAAACAAGACAAAACTAGTTCTAAGGACAAACTTGTGAAGAATAGTAAGAAGAGGCCTGTTAGTGACGATGAAGATGAGTAAGTAGTATTCTGTAATTACACAGTCATTAAGTTTAACTACACTGGTATAACTTGTGTTAAATTCATGCCCTAACTACCCAAATGTATGCCTTGTGCATGCCTCACGTTCGCTGGCACAATTCAGGTAGACACAAGTGCTATCACATGTATTGCTTCGGTAGCTTATATGACACTTTATTTCTACACAAGAAATGCAAGTTGATAACACACTAATATAGTTACACTTATTACTAGCTTATGCCCGTGACTTTATTTGTGCGGAGAAAATTCCACGGGAACTATGGTTTTCCAGGATGTCATTTTCCAAATCCACACTATACTACATGCAAAAGAATCATGTCCACGAGTTGCTCTGATGCTGGGTGATTGAAAAACAAACCAGCAAAATAAATACACTTTCATAGTAATGATATTAGTAAGGTTTGTTACCTTGTCTATGTAGTGGCTACCTTATTTGGCTGCACAAAATGTAAGTTCGTGGGTTTGTGCCTCTGAGAACATGTTAAGTATTTGGTCCTACATGTTATTTCTTCTGGTTGTGTTGGATTGCCATCTCATCAGACTGAATAAGGGTGTGAATTTTTGTACACACTTGTGCACTCTCTTAGACTGTAGTCTGTTGTGATTTTGAGAAATTATAATAACATTTTTTTTTTCAGAAAAATTGAACTCATTACCTCTTATCATAATTCAGACTCCGACTCTAACGACGAAACAGAAAAGACACCAACCAAAACACCACCCCTGCCAAAACCACCAAGTAAACAGCCGAGTCACCCCCCAAAGAAGCAAAAAACCAAACCAGTTGTAGAATATGGACCACCTTTGCCACCGAACCAGAACTATACAGTGCCAATTGGGCCAGAATTACCACCTGAGTTACTGGTCTCAGAGAAACCTAAATCTCCAGAGGTTAAAGCAGAAAACCCCGATGTAAAGGTTGAGGAGGTATTATATTCCAAAATTTTTTACCCAACTAACGTATGGTGTAGTATTTGGCAGTTACTTGTGTGTGGATTAATTCCCTCATGATCTTGTTGTTGGCAAAACAATAAAAATGATAAAAAAATTGAAAGTTATTCTGTAGACATCGTAAGATCATTTATCTAATGCATAGTCCATACACCCTGGAGTCAGGATCTAAGCAATAACTGCCAAATTTGCCAAATATAGTATTTAATTTAATTTATGATGGTGAAAATCTCTACTATCTTTCTATAATGGGAACCAAACTAGCAAAAACCGGTTGTGTAATTATCCCCGAACCAAAATTCAGCATACTTATAACGAATTTATAAGCGCTTACTAGCCCGGGAAAAGGCCCAATTTATAGGTGTATTTATACTTGTAAAAACCTGATAGTACTGCTGAATTAGATTTACGACTATAACTGCCTTGTAATGGCATTGTGTGAAACTATATGCTCCCACAAAACTAGCTAGAAGTGTCTAACAGAACTACCCTGGACTATTATGCACTCCGTAAGTATTTTACAAGTTTTTATATTTTGTTAGATAATTTGGTTGCATTAATTTTGTATGTTGAGTTGTATGAAAATACAGAAGGTATGTATTAATTTATTTTATAACATACGAGAGTGATTTTATTTTATGATATTTTATAAAATATTATGTTCACATGGGAAACCCACATTTCCTGTGAAGTATATAATGTTCTAGGTTAAGATTTTAATACTCCTCTTAAAAGTAGCACTTTTACATATTTCTTATTAATAATTATATGAATTACTGTTGCAGTTGGCCGCCATTTTCAAAGCTAGCATTTTAAAGTATGTTATTAAGCCACTAAAGGAAAATTCAGTTCCATAACATGGCACATTTGAAAAAAAGGAAAAAAAAAACATTTAGGGTTCCGCAATGTCAAAAAGTAAACCAAAACACAGTACCTATAAATACGAGGTGGACTATTAAAAAAACATTTGACATTTTGAGGTATATTTGGTACTATTAACTGGATAATGATTACAAAAAATTGAGTATTGAATAATAATATAACTATTATTTATTAAGTATTTTGTGGATATTTGTTTTTATCTTTTGCTTTACTTTATGACCAATTTCACTATTGCCGGTGACAAGTAAAAAATGTATTTAAAATAATATAAGTATTTCGACTGTTGTTCCGTAGAACAAAGTCTCATCGGCTAAATTCATAACTTGAGATTTGAGCCTTGTTAATGTGACTTTTAAGATTTATTTGTGTTTAGGCATCAACATTCGGGCTGAATATGATTATGTTTCTGGATATTGATCGATATTTGATCAAAAAGGATTTCCATTCACTATTTGGCCGTGGACAGTTACACACTTTGTTTTGTCTAACAAATGCTACCGTTGATGATACGGCCAAATCAATACTTAATTAGATAACATTCTTTTCAATTTCCAGAATCAAGAGCAAAGTCCAACCATAAATACAAAAAATATATTCGAGATTCAAGAACAATACATCACAACTTCAGCACTTTCTCAACCACTACTGTCAACAAGAGTAGAGAATAACGTGCAAGATATAGATGATCAAAATTGCATATTAGTAAATCACCACCTTCAAATTGAACAGGTTCAAGAAGACATCAAAGCTATCAAAGAAGACGTGAAAACAATACTTCATAACCAACATTCTTTGTGTGAACTGCAAAATAAAATACTATTAAAATTATCGGAATTTCAGACTCAATTTGAGGCGTACACAAAACTGACTTCTAAATCGCAACAAAATCAAGATCCTGCTATAACGCTTATAAAAAATTTAAATGAATTGGAAGATTTTGAAAAAAATATTTCAGATTT
The DNA here is from genome assembly GCA_933228805.2 of Hipparchia semele. NCBI lineage: Eukaryota > Metazoa > Arthropoda > Insecta > Lepidoptera > Nymphalidae > Hipparchia > Hipparchia semele. Next base: position 13,844,178 of record OW121720.1, on the reverse strand, counting down.
AACCACAAAAGAGAAACTGTACAAAAAATTTAGTGTGGTCTGTAGTAAGGGCCCAGGAAAAGGCATGACGAATGCGTATTATTTGATTGATGCTATGTTCGAGAGAAGTTTTTTTAAAAATTGTTCGTGGACTGGAGCTTCAAAAGGCGAAACGCCAAAAATTTGTTTTAAAGCATTCAATAAAACCATTGAATTTTTTTTTGATGTTATTCATGGCACCGATGAAACATTCAGAAGAGCAGATTGTGACAAATTTTTTAAAATCATCCTAAAAAATGCTCCCCAACGCTGCGAAGGTAATCAAAGAACGTCGACATCAAAACAGAGGCCTAAAAATAAAAACAATTCCGACGTCAACAACAGCACAAGTATCACAACATCAACAACAACATGTTCCGTAACCCGCGAAGCTCCAACAATATAATACTGTTATTCGATTTGGAAAGAAGTGATGTTATATCGTTGGATCTGTAGCCTACCGAACTTCAGTTTCAGCAATATAATATATTATTAATATATTACTTGATAATCTATAAATTATTATTAAGATTAATAGATATTCAGAAAAATAGATGTATCAATAATATCATATTAATTAAGCACTGAAGAAGTTTTTACTGTTCTAGTTATTATAGTATAATCAAGTACATTGTTGGATCTGTAGAGTCTGTAGTCCACTGAGCTACAGATCCGACAACATTACTTGCTATAAAGTATATTATTATTACTGTTTATTTTAATAATATTATTATGATAACAGTTTATGTTATAGTAACTGTTATTCCATTCGGTAAGAAAAGCTATTTTGTAGTTCACTACAAAATAGCTTACTATAATTATAATACTTCAGTATTATTGAAGAACTTTTTGTTGTTTTAGTTATTATACATACATTGGCTTTAAAAACACGTATGAAGGTGGGTTATTCGGTAATATACAGTGTAATTTAATCTTTCATAAAAAATGTTTTACACAAGTTTTTTAATTCCTGTAGTATTTAATGAGTATGAAAGTGTCCAGAGATAGTTTGATAAAATTCTTAAGTTAGAACTACAATCTCATTGATTCTTAAACTGAAACTGAGATTTTATTTAGCTATTTACAGAGTTACTTTGACTAAGCATGGATTCCTATCCGCAAGGAAATTAGTTGGTATGTAAAAGCAATCGAAAGTCTTATCAAAGGTAACAGTAATTAATATTAGCATAAAAGTGATTAAACAAAGTATCTCATGACAGTGCTGATATAATATTAGTTAAGTCAAATTTGGATTTTTAACTTGTGTAACTTTTAACTAATGACTTTAAACTTTGATTTATAATAAAAAATAATGCAAAATTATATTATTGCTTTTATTTATAAGTAGTTCTTAAAACCCTATTTACAAAGTATGCAATAATGGTTTAAAAAATAAAGTATTAAACTGGATAGGTACTAACTTATGTCAATATTGACCTGGAGCTGAAAAACTAACATAGCTGATAAAACATATGCATTCTAGGATTATTTTGTTTTTTGGGTATGGAACAAGTAATTTTTTATTAATTATAATAATTTTAGCTAACATACCCCCTGTCAGTGAGGATCTAAGCAATAACTGCCAAATTTTTCCAAGATCAGTGTTAATGTAGTATGTAATTTAATTCAATGTTAATAGCACCAATGATGATGAAAATCTCTGATATTTGCTTCAAGAATAACTATCCAATGTAAGTGAAAACCTAACAATTTTTCACTTCTGTTTATTAATTTTTTTATCAACTTTCAAAAAAGGTGAACTATAATTTACACAACCATTTGTAATGAACAAGTAATTTTTTATTACACATGGTTATGGTATTGCTCATGCTCTTTTGTCATATTTTGTGATGAGATATGATAAAATATGTCACAAGACCTAGCAATATCAAAGGAGGTTTTCAATGAAATTGTATATGTTATCGAGCATTGTGATGGGTTAAAGTTTTCAATCTGAGGTGAACCATTGAGTGAACCATTAAACTTCTTTAAATTAATCTGACGACATACCAATAATGAATATTTTAACATAAATAATTCTTTAATACTTACAGGAAATAAAAGCACAAGCAACATCGCAAGACGAAGACAGTCAAGAAGAACAAGAATTGTTGAAGAGATTAAAAGACAAAGCCAAGCTATTAGAGAAACTAGGTGGCGAACTACCTTCTGAGTTGCAACAGATAATTAAAGATGAATCTCTATCCAATGTCGCATCACCTAAAACTGATATAAAGGACGCAAACCTTGACATTGATGATTTGTTAGAGGAAATAGAAAAAAGGGAGCTTCCAAAAGTTAAATCCAAAGAGAAATGTATTTCTAATACAAATAGCGGTAACGTTTCACCGAGAAGCAGTGACAGTAGAACACCACCTTTAGAAGAATTAAAAGCGTTATTCCCAAGTAGTACTGCTAATGGACCAGTACAAGTTACTAGTTTATTTCCAAGTGCTGCAAATATAGACGAAAGTAAACCTAATTCAAGACCAGAAACTCCACCGATAGTAATTGAAAAAGAAAAGATACCAAAAGAAAATGTATATTTAATGGATTTGAAAGAACCAAAAGAAAATATAAGTAAAAAGAAATTAAGGATTTCGAATTCAGTTCTGCCAGAGCGTAAGAAATTAGAGAAAGTCGAACTTCCTTCATATACAACAAAGTATTCGCAATTCATAGAAGGGTTTTCGAGTGAAAGGACTGGTTTAGGATTTAGTAAGGGTGATGATGAAGTTAGTACTACAAGTACAGGAAATATTAGTGGTACTAAAAGTACTGGTACTATTAATTATGGGAACGGTTTAACTTTCACGAAAGGTGAAACGTTGAATGAGGAGAGGAAAGACGATGATTTAGATGATTTGACCGATTTGTTGGAAGCGAAACTGAAGTTTTTGAACCAGATACAGCCGTGCGCGCTCTCGCCGGTGCAAGAGATGATCATACAAATGCAGGTAAATGTTTTGAAATAACTTTTATAATAAATTTAGTATCGAAAAGAGACTTAAAATAATTATATCAATCTGACCAAAACATGTGAAAAGACAAAATGTTCAGAAGAAGAACAGAATGTACTTTTTTTAAAATCTTTTATTAAAAAGCTTTTACATAGAATATGTCAGCCTTATAGTACCTATACTCCTAACCTTAAAATTCTATTTACACAGTAATAGACTGAACAAATTGCACACTTCGTCAGAGTTCGGGTTTGCCAATAAATTGTGAAAGACACCAACGTGCAATCTGTTCAGTCTTAAATCTTCCATCAATCAGACTCTGACTGATATCGGATACATTCCACCAACAAATGGTGGATGTATAATGGTAACTCGCCCCACCTAGTCCTCCGATTGAGTCTTACTAAGGCAATTGTAAAAGGTCTTCAGGTTTTGTGAAGACCAATTGCAAAACAAAATTGTATATGGTTCTATTTGGTAGTAAAGTTTTTTCTTTTTTTTTTTTATGGATTGCGGATGGTGGGCGAAGTTCATTAGATGTGAGTGTAATGTATAACGGTGTGACTGCAGACGCTGGTGAGCGCGTTCCGCAGCGGCGCGCTGCTGGCGAGCTACTGGCGGCGCTGGGCGCGCGCGGCGGACGCGGCGCTGCGCGCGCACGAGGCGGCCGCCGCACCGCCTCACTGGCTCTGCGTCTTCCAGAGGTACGACCCCACCCCCGCGCGCGCCTGCCCCGCCCACGCCCCGCCCACGCCTGTCTGCGGCGCCCACGCGCTGTCACACCGAAGCGCTCACGCCGCTCGCTCGAACGCCGCTCCTTCCGCTGTAAACAGCAGAAAAAAATAACCGGTCAATTCAAATTCAAAATTTATTTATTTCATGTAGGCCAACTTGTAGCTCTTATGACACGTCATAAATCTACCACCGGTTCGGAATGCAGATTCTGCTGGGAAGAGCCGGTAAGAAACTCGGCAGTTGCTCTTTTAAAAAAAAAATTACAATAGGTAAATTGCGAGTCGGACTCAGTCGCATACGAAGGGTGCCATACCAAAAAACGCCGAATATTTATTTTTTGTTGTTATAGCGGCAACAGAAATACACATTCTCTGAAAATTTCAACTCTCTACCTAAATATTACGGATCATGAGATACAGCCCACTGCCAGACAGACGGACGGACGGACGGACAGTGAAAGCTTAGTAATAGGGTCCCGTTGGTTACCCTTCGGGTACGGAATCCTAAAAACGACCAATTAGGTAAATAATAATAATAAAATCAAATATATGAAAAAAATGAGAAAACAGTAGACTTTTACGAAATCTGTCTTTTTGAGTGCTTAATATAAAAGATCCCTGACATTAGAAAAAAAAAACAAGGATTCTCTAACGCATTTTAAAAGAGAATGACACAAATATTACAATAGTTAAATTAAAATTATAAAATCTTTGTGTTAAGTAAATATTTAACTCAATTTAAAAAAATTACTGCATGCAAATAAAAACAAACTATGCTAGTATATTTTACTTTCTAAAATTACAAAAGAATGTCTAAAATTAAGAAAGAAACTATAAGACTGATAAATAACAGAATACTCACGCTGCCTTGTGAAGAAATAAATGTTCATGGTTATTAAGGAATTTTCCTTTATCCAAAAATTATTAAAAGTCAAATATCATTATTGAAAATAGATATAATAAAAAAAAAACATCTTAAAATATTTTGAATAAAACCCCGATTTTCGAATTATTTTCACCAGATTATTTGAAAAATTTCCGAACTTCGGTGTGACAAGCGCTTCTGATAAATGTGACGTGATTGATAACTTTTTCGACGGACAATTTTCTTCAATCAGACAATCCAACAATCAAGTGGTTATCTTGGAACTATCCTAGGAAAAAGAAAAAAAAAGAAAGTGTCATTTAAAATTATCATTTTTTGTCAGAGCAACTAAATAACAGCATTTAATTTATTCATGTAAATTTTTTTTACAAATATAAGGTGATTTTAAAATCATAAAACAAAGTTGACAGAATTTAAATATTTTTCTCGTCTATTACTTTTAGAACTGTCAATTTAGTTTTGTGGAAATTAATATTTGTTTGATAGATTGATGAATCTTTTTTGATACCTGCCTACTTATCTATTTAAAAAAATTGATATTAACTATAACTATTTATATATTTAACTTAAAACATTCTGTGATATCATAGTACCTGATTTAGTTATTAAGTTAATAAATAAAACCATTTATGAAAGTGCAGAGTTTCTTTGCTCCAAATACCCGTATATATATTTATATATTCTTTTTGTTGTTTAAGTTTATTACTAAAATGCTTAGATTAAATAAAATTACAGATTGCTTGTGCAAGCAATGATTTTATACAAATTTCCATTAAAAAAAAAAATTGGAAGAAATATATATTTCAGTATAATTTATTTTAATCTAAGTATTTGGGTAACATTGGTTAGTTTTTGATTGTTCATAATAATTTTATCACGCTTTTATCGATTGTTATTAATTGATACAAATCTTCACATATATATTATGCATAAAAGCAAAATATAAGTGTTTTCCACTGAAGACTAGAGAAGAAGAAAGAAAAGAAATGCAACATAGAAGATTATCGCAGAAGGAGAAGTCAACACACCAAGAAGTTTGGTAAGAGACAACACAATCTATTTATTTCATTTACTTCTTGATAATTGCACTTTGATCTTTTTCAGACGGCCCGAACAACAGCGATCAGAAATTTGTGTCCTCTATCATTAAAAACCGATAAAATAAATATGCTATTTTATGGTCGGTTGATTTGAAAAAAAAAAAAAAATTTTTTTTCACGGATTAAACAAATTCGTCAATAATGATAGAATCGGTCGATTCTGTCAAAAAATCGGTCGATTCTGTCAAAATCGGCTAAAAATGTCATAGTTGCTCGAATTTAATAAAAATGTCGACATTGTGAAAATCTATCAATTTTGCACAAATCGACCTATTTCGCTTAAATCTTCCGACAAATATAAAAAAAACTCGTAAATCTACTGACTTTGTTAAAACGCAATTCAGCGCGACAGACTGTCAATAACAACCAATGACAACTATTTTTGAATTTGCCGATCATAAAATTTGTGATTCGCGACATTGAGGCAGACAAAGTGGATTTTGTCAAGGGTTCAAGTATGAACAAAATTTTTTTCAAAGATTGCCGAAACTCTGACCAAAAACTTAATTTGCGAAGAGTTTATGCAACTGCTTGTATAATATCTGTATCGTTAAGACTGCCTTGTGCTTTTAAATCGCTTGTTGGGTGTTCTGAAACTTGGTGATTATTTTTAAAACCGTTTGTTCTTTCTATCATGAGTGCCATTTGCATCGCGTCAATTTGCCCTAAAAAACTTGTTGCGTCATTTAAATTGTATTCTAATGATTTAAAAATTTCCTGATTAAGATGCAGATGTTTTCAAACAAGTTCAGAATTTAAAATGAATTTGCGACTTTACTGGTATAATCCTCTGCTACATTTTCCTGTGTTACAAGACATGATCGCTAATATAGATAAACGCGTTTCTAAAAACCATTTAGAAGTAGGTATTAGCAGATTTTTCTAAGCAATAATTGCATTTCTATTTTTAGCTATTATTTTGTCTACGATTCTTCAACTAGTTCCGATTCTGATATTTAACTTCAAGAGATTATGTCCTTACAATAATCTGTATTTCTTCAACTCTAAAGGGCTTTCAATTTTCAGATAAATAAAGATATTATTTCCTTATCTGTATCATTTCAACTCTAATAGTGTTACACTTTGGCCATTCGGGAAAGTATGAGCACTTTGGACAAAGTTTTGGAGCCTCCATCACGATTTAAACCCACCGGGCATGTAGTATACCCGCCTCCATAGCACGTATTTGTACTCGTGCAACTTCTGTGTGTAGGTCTGAAGGGAGGTACGTGTACCGGCGCGAGGCGGACGGGTTCACGCAGCTCGAGTACCCGGCCGTGGCCAACACGGATATGGAGATATGCACCACGCCGCCGCATCCCACGGCCGAACCTAAGGTGAGCCAGCGGAGACTTATTTATTTATTTATTTATTTATTAGGACAACCAAAATTCTTACATTTCATAAAAAACTTAAAAATTACACAAAGAAAGAATTAAAGTGTACAACTATTGAAGGTGTCACTTAGGTCTGCCTACATAATAACAAGTTGTGTAGAGTTGACTGTTATTGCCGTGCCATACATTGCTGGATCGAGTCATATCCGCGCTTTTTTGTCATTTATAATACAATCTTCAATTTGTATACCTATTATGAATTTTTTGTTTTTAGTCTAAAATCGACTATCGTAGAACGTCACGCCCATTGCCACACACGAGTTTCGGAGTTTCTCGAGGCGTAGTTGTTATCACGGTCCCGTTGTATATTGTGTAGGAGGAGGTAAACCCGCCGTTGCCGCCGATGCCGCCGCCGCCGCCGTCGCCGCCGCGCTGGTGGTCGTCGCGCGCCACGCCGCCGCCGCCCGGCACCGACCCGCCCGACCCGCCCGCGCCCTCCGCGCCGACCGCGCCTCCCGCGCCGCCCGCCATCGTGAGTACTTGCCACACTGTGTGTGTCCTCAGGAGGAGATACACCAGCCGTTCCGCCCCACCACTCCTTGCTCCGTCCGTCATTGATAGATAGATAGATAGATAGATAATGTCTTTTATTTTCCCATGAAACAATTACAGAAATTCGCTTACCAAGTAAGTAAAACTAAAAAAGTACAAGAAAATATAAGCGGCCATGGAAAAATAAGGTACCCCACTCAGCACAAAGCCACAGCATGCTGCAGCGCTGGTTTTCAGGGGGAACCTAAGTGTCCACAGACGTGATTCCGTAACCTAATTATCATTGCGATACCGGATTCAAATTCAGAATTTATTTATTTCATGTAGGCCACCTTATAGCTCTTATGACACGTCAAATCTACCACCGGTTCGGAATGCAGATTCTGCTGAGAAGAACCGGCAAGAAACTCAACAGCTCTTTTCAAAAAAAAAAAAAATTACAATAGGTAACTGAACTATGCTATGTATACAGTGCTTCCACAGTGAAGCTTCAAAAATGCATATACGGTATTAAATGGGACATATAATCCAACACATGTCAAGATGGGCAGACAAAGCAGACCCATTCCCGTTGGTGGCAGCCGGCATAGATAATGTGTCCTAAGAAGGATATAAATCCGATTTTGCTACTGCCATCGCCGATGCGCTTTCACTACCCCCTTTGACCAACCTGCACCACTTGCGCCGACCGCTGTCGTGAGTATTGGCACATTTCTGACTATGGCACTGAATTTGTTTTGATGTACGGTCGGGGACAGAAAATGTTTACCACTTTTCAAATTAGATTCTTCGTAACCCTGCGTTCAGTAAGGTCTATAATGCTATATCAAGGCATTTGTTACGTTATAAAAATTTCATGCATTGTTTTATCAAAAAAAAGTATTTATGACTTTTCTATACAAATATTAGTAATAAAACTCATTTCCTAAATTCAAGTTTGACACATTAGCATCATTGCCCTTGTGAAAGTGACAATTAATTATCAAAAATATTATATTTGTTATTTTAAATTTAAATATACAAAATAAATGGCATGCTTAATCATAATTTTATGGTGAAGTTCATATTGTGCATTGAATCATAATGATGCTGCTAGCATCCACAGTCAAAAGGAGGTGGATGAGCTACGGTGATGCGTAGTGTTTCTGCAGCATTTTTCATCGATGTTCTGTAGCAAAATTCCGACAACCTAAGTTCAAGATAATGCGCCGAGCTACTATTCCATGGTTCAATCTGCACCGTGGCAGTCATCTCGTTCAACCCGCTCGATGCTGATTTGAAACTAAAAATTTATGGGGCTTAATGATTCAAAGCTGGGACTGTCAGAATCAAAGAAATCCTCAAACTCTTAGATCACATTGCACTGGGGTATGAGATGATATCACAGATGATATGAACTGACTTATCGCCTTGTCGCGTTTATGCGAGAGAGTCTACGTGTTGTCATAGCAGCGAATGGAAGCTAATTAAGCTAATTATTTATTTATATTAATATTGTTTAGTTTTTCAATAATAAAATTAAGAAATAAAGATTCTTTGAAAGGGTCTAGCCGGTTAAGCATGGGAAAGCTGCACCAGCGCGTAATGAAGAGTTCTTACCCTGTGATTATTGTACTCTATCTAAAATATCTTTATGCTTAATTTCAGACTTCTACCCCTGATAGTTAGGGAGTAATCGGGGTGGCAACCCTTATCGTTTAATTTGATTTTTTCCGAAACTATTAGAGGTATCTTAATGAAACTGAAACTGTATATATATGTCTGTGAGTTACATATTATATATTTATTTCAGAATTTTCCCATTTTGAAAAATGGTAAAAAATGAGAAGTAAAATTTTTGGGGGTGATTTTTTATACTAATCCGCGAAGTGAACAGGTTGAAAAAATATACAGTTGTTTTGTTTATTAGTTAGCTATTATATGTAAAAATTGCAAAAATATCGAATTGGTGGGATATAGTGAAAAAAATTAAATTCATAATATATTCAATCAATCAATCGTTCAGTGCAATCAGAATCAATTAATTAATATCTGTTCAATGCTTAATTTTTTTATTTAATTTTTATTACTTATTAGTTATTTTAATTTTTTAATGTATTTAAATTTTTTTATAATTCAATTTGTTTTTTTTTTTTTAATTTTTTTTTAATTTTTTTTTTAAATTACATATATGAATAAGAATTGTTTAGAATTAAAGCTTAATTAATCCTCGTCACTATTTCCTTCAATAGTTGTTACAACAGTATCATCAAATATGGAGGTCAATATTTCAGCTGGCTTTAAAATTTTTGATTTACATCGGCCATGTGATAAATAATAAATAACTGCTGCAATATGAGCACAACAGCCCACGGTCCTATTGCCATTTGCGCAATCGCACACATAATTTTTTCAACCTGTTCACTTCGCGGATTAGTATAAAAAATCACCCCCAAAAATTTTACTTCTCATTTTTTACCATTTTTCAAAATGGGAAAATTCTGAAATAAATATATAATATGTAACTCACAGACATATATATACAGTTTCAGTTTCATTAAGATACCTCTAATAGTTTCGGAAAAAATCAAATTAAACGATAAGGGTTGCCACCCCGATTACTCCCTAACTATCAGGGGTAGAAGTCTGAAATTAAGCATAAAGATATTTTAGATAGAGTACAATAATCACAGGGTAAGAACTCTTCATTACGCGCTGGTGCAGCTTTCCCATGCTTAACCGGCTAGACCCTTTCATTAGATTATTACTACCATGTTCATATTTTGGTAACTCGTGTTTATATGAGATAATATCGATTTATTAAAATTACTAGCTTTTGCCCGTGACTTCGTCCGCGTGAAGTTAGGATTCTAAAATTTCCATAGGAACCTTCTATTTTTCCGGGATAAATGTCGCTATCCAAATCCTCAACTATATCTATGCAAAAAATTATGTGGATCTATTGCTCCGTAGCTGTGTGATGGAAGGACAAACCAACAACGAACAAACAAACACTCACATTATTTTATAACATTAGTAAGGATTTTTTGTTCCAAAGAAGGTTTTCTACATCTAACCTATTTAGCAGTCACCTACTAAAGAGACCGCTAAAGGACTGTCTAAGCACCGCTACATGTTAAAAAGTCTATGATCTATGGCTAATCAAATCACATATCGACCTTCTGACACAGATGTGTGCATGCAATTATGAATCTTAAGGTGGTAAACATTTTTTGTCCGCGACTGTAGCTCTATTTTAGATTGCACCGTCACTTACCACTATCATCGACAAAAAAAACGAAACAATACTATTGGTTGATTTTCCTCCGAACATTTTTTCGCATAACACCCAAAAAAAATATTGCAACCGTATCTTTCTCTTTTCAGAAAGAGTCGAAGAAAGAGATAGGCGATGAACTCATGTCCTTCTACAACGATATCGCGGAGTTAGAAAAAACCTCTGGACCCACGGAACCCAACTCTCCGGAGATTCCGCCTCCTCCACCCCCGCCCGATATTTCGGAAAGACCCAAAGAAAGACCTAAGGAGATCCTCAAAGAGATTCCGAGAGAAAAACCCAAGGAAAAAGATTGCAAAGAAAAATTGGAGAAAGTGAAGAAGAAATCTAAGGTACTTAAAATTGTATTGACCCAACCTATATTAAAAATTGCAATAGTATTGAAAACTTACATTACTTTTAAATTCCATACATTCATAGAGTTAAAGGTAAAACTATCAGTTACCTTTTACACTAATTTTATTAAATAAACTCAAATATGAAAGAATTCAGTTAGGCCGCTCTGGCTCTCATGGCCTCAATTTTTCTTCATTTTAAATTTTCGCGCGTAAATTGACGAAAACACTTGATGACCCAATATCTGTCCCCAAGGAACATAGGTCGAAATATGAAAAAAAAATTTTACCTCGTAATAAATCAATCAGCTGATCGTCAATTTTGTATGGGAGGTCCACATATTTTTCTTTCACATTTCGACCTATGTTCCTTGGGGAAAGTTGTTCAGTTTCATGAGCACATTCACCTCCTTCGGGGTTATTTCACACTTTTGTTACACGTTGTATATTTTTAGATTATTTCTTAGTAGGAGTGAAGCACCCTATTGTAATGTTTGTGGTGGTGTGGCAGGTAAAGCTGTCATCGTCCCTGGGCATGAAGCAGAAGTCGGTGTCAAGCCTGGTCGCCAAGTGGCAGCAAGTCGCCGATGAGATTGACTCAGATTGATTATTATTTATTCCTTTTCAAAGTGACATTGTACTAATTCCATTATGCACAATCACCAAGCTATTCTTAAAAGGCTTCGACCATTTAGCCGGGACGAGCCTTTACGCATATTTAGTGCTGAATATATTCTGCCACTTTCTGCAGGAGGTGAGGTAATCACGTACAGCACACATTTACTCACTTCCGCACACTCTTGTAAATACGTAATGCCTCTATGAACGCACACTAACTCAAAAGCTGTCACACTTACAAGCTGAAACGTACGTTTGTACATGTACTTCGGCAGAGGGGAATGCGTGCGCTTGCCAAGTCCTGGCTAACTGGTCGAAGCTTAAAGGCTTCCTATTTCCCAAATAAATTATAAACTGACAAAAAATGTAACCTTTTGACAGATGTTCATTGCAAAATTTTTTTAAATGTCAAATTTCTAATGTCAAAATCAAATGTCTAATTCCTAGGTTAATAATGTTATTTGGTAATTGAGACCCTTTTTTAACCGACTTCCAAAAAGGAGGAGGTTATCAATTCGGCCGGTATCTTTTTTTTTTGTGTATCGCTTCCTTGGATTTATAATTTTATTTTAAATACTAAAATTTAAAACGTCTTAAGCGCCCGGCAAAGGTCGTCGGTTACGCGTTTCTTTAGGTTTTAAGACAGCTAATATAAATAATAATAGAATATAATTACAAATAATATTATTATGTATTACTATATGTATTAACGAAGTGCGTACTTCAAAACTTATTATAATGTGACTTAATTTTGAAAAAGTCTAAATCAATTGTTTGAAATTATAATTGTAAATATTTTTATAGTATTTAATTTTTATAGTTATTAAAAACATAATTTTATTTACTGTAAATAAAGGTAAGTAAGTAATAATTTTATACTTAAATGTAAATGAATTTACTTCAATAAAATGTACATTTAAAATTTATTTGTTTTTATTTTTCTTCCAATAGCGGATAGTTCCGAACGTCATTAGCGCCCGACATATCCAGTATTAACACATAGGCTGCATTTTATCCCGAAAAATCGAATCACGGGATTTTTAAAACTAAATCCACGCGAACGATGTCGCGGGCTTCAGCTAGTATGCTATATTATAGCAATGTCTGTTGTAGAATACCCACATCATACTAATATTATAAAGGAGAAAGTTTGTACGTATATGTGTGTGTTTGTTACTCCTTCACACCACCACGAATGAGCCGATTTAGCTGGATTAAAGAGTTCCCGTGGGCATCAAAAAACCTTAATCCACGCGGACGAACTCGCAGGCATCATCTAGTTTTTTTACTCTATTTCTAAATCTAATATTGAATGTGACCAGTCGCAATGACAATCGTTATAAAATGTGAAGCGTAATAAAATCTCCCATCTTCAATTTTTTTTTTTCCTCATTTTTTAATAAGGAACTTTTGAAGGTGACCTTCATGTCAGCCCCATCGGTACTCACAAAATATTACAATTATAATAATACGATTAATATATACAAAATGAACTACCTATATAACTATATCAATTTGAGAGAATCACTAACAAATCTATATACTTTAACAGCCGAATTACTCAAAGGATTGCTAAAAATAGAATTAAAAATACCAGTATTCATAAAATTTAGTTCATACATTAGTTTCCGAAGCAGGTGCACGAAAAGTAGAAGCCAGCCGCGGTGTACACCGTCGTTATAGAGCAAAGAAGCATTGCATTGCAAAATCAGCTGTTATATATTTAATTTTAATTTTATATTAGTTTCTTATTGAAATACTATTTAAATAAGTGTTAAAGTTCTATTTTGTAATAGATTACTTTAAAATTATTACACATTTGCTCCACTGTCGTCGAAAAGTTCCTGATTCACCTATGATATTTGGCGGGCGAACGGCGTGATTCGAAACTCAACGACATCGGGATAAACCGGGGGAGTATTTCCTTTCTTTTTATATGATAAGCTATTTGGTATTGTTAGTTTATTGCACTAACACATACCTAGGTACTTACCAATTGCTGCTGTTAGAAATAATTTAGGTAGGTAGGTAGCCTAACCTAACCTAACAATAGCTGTTCAATGTACAAAAATAAGTGTGTTTTCTGTAAATCTTGTTTTTGTTTTAGAAAGTAATAGAAAGTAATACAAATACACTAAATAATACTTATTTAAACTTTCTTTTTCCACACTTTTTGTAAAATAAATCTTAAATCTCAGACTCTCTTCTAGGTTTCACACACTCTTTTCTGTTTTTCCTTCATTTACACATATTATTTGGTGTTTCAGGTGTATTACTGCACTACTGCAAGTATTACAATGCAGACCAGACGGGCAGCAGCATTGGAAGAACAGCTGAAGCTTAAAACTGCCCTCAATGAACTGAAATCTCTGAGACAACTGAATAATCAATTGCTGAGGGAGCAAGAGGAAAGCGAGGTCGAAGTCAAAGCTGTGATTACCAAGAACTCACAGCTGAAAGCTGAATTGGCTGCCCTGAATTCCACTCATACATCAGTGTTGGAGGAACGGGACCAACTTCAGGAGGCAGTCAGCTCATTTAATGTGTGCATACAGACTTATGAGGAGGCTCTGGGAAAGATATCTGTACTAGAGGATGAATTGAGTAGGGCTCAAAAAATAATTGATGACCTTCAGTCTCAATTAAAAACATATGAAACTCAAGCAACCAATAACTTGTATGACGAACTGCTCGCTTCATCCTCGAGGGTGCCAATCATAGATCTGACATCTGACAGCCCCTGCACTAAAAGTAGTAATACACACCAAAAACATGATATGGTACAATTTAACAGCCATAGGAAAATTAAAAAATACATAAAAATTAGTAAAATAATTAAAAAAACCAAAAATTTAATTAAATTACAAAGGGCTCATATCAAAAATGTATCCTTAAGGAAAGAACGGGCCCAGTTATTACATGATATTGACACATATTGCTCATCTTTAACAGAAATGAGAATGAAATATGAAACTGATGTTCAAAATCTTAATGATGAAATTTGTAAATTAAATGTTTCTCTAACAAGAGTCAGTACTGAGTATGAGCAGTCACAGAATCAGATCCGTGAGCAGATATTGGCAGCGGATGAGTTGCTAGCCCTAGGTAACTATAATATGGCTCGCTTTGAGTCATTAACAAGTAAATGTCAATGTAACTCCTTGCATGTACCTATGGCTAGCAAAGATCATACTAGTACAGTGATCCCTGTCAAGTTGCCTTCTTGTCCAGTGCAGTGTAGTGTGAACACAAAAGTACCTTCATCCTCAAGCATTAGTAAAAAGACTGTAATTATTTCTGACCAATTAGGTAGAGACTTTGGCTCAATTTTAAGCAATTATGTGGAACACTCAGTGATTAACAAATGTTCACCGGGGGCAAGTTTTGACTATCTAATAAATAGCTTAAATAAGGAAACCTTAGACGCAAACACTAATGTAATCTTGCTGATTGGCGACAGTTCAATAGTAAACAGGCATAAAATTTTAAAATGTGTTGAGAAATTATTGTATTTACATGATAAAACTCAATGTAAGTTTATTATATGTGCCCTACCTTACTCAAATACTCTGAGTAAGGAACAAAATCAACGGATACATAAATTAAACTTACAAATGTTTAATTTGACAAACCGCCACAGAAATGCTATATTTTATTTTGACATAAATAAGTTTATTTATAAGTTTAAATTGACCGCAGATAATATGTATCTGCCTACAAAATGTAAGCGACTTATAGCTTCATTACTAGCATACAATTTAATTCATGATACAGTTACAAGTGTTGTAACAAAGTCTTTTGACAATTATACAAACTGTACTTCTAGTACTAATATTCCTGTTTTTGACTCAAGTACTTTAAGTACTAATATTTCTGTTTTTGACTCCAGTACTTTAAGTACTAATATTTCTGTTGTTGACTCAAGTAATAGTAAGCCTATTGCTTGTTTAAACTAGATACTAAGACAACGGAGAGGCTCTGTAAACTGAACATTGTACATCAAAATATACGGAGCCTATCCGGCAGTTTTGTGAATTTGGACTCAAATAAAAACAATACTTGTGAAAATTTAAAAAATTTAAACTAAGCAATAAGACAACAGATAAGCAATCTAAAATTAATCTTGTACACCAAAATATACAGGGCTTATCTGGCAAAGAACATGAGATTGAGCTTTTTATTAAAGAATTTGATATTGAAGTCTTATGCTTCACTGAGCATTGGCTCAATACTCATCAGTTAATTGTACACCTTGATAATTATTCCCTGTCAAGTGCGTTCTCAAGAAAGACTGCTATACGCGGGGGATCATTGATCATAACGCGAAATAACATTAATTATAAAGAGCGAAAAGACGTTGTTAGTCTTTCTATAGAACGCACTATTGAGCTGTCTTGTGTTGAGCTGGACCGATATATTGTAGTTTGCGTGTACCGCCCACCCTCGGGCGACTTTGTTGTTTTTGAGGAGGTAATGGAGGATGCCTTAAGGCGGCTATGTAAGTCATCAAAAAAAATAGTGGTCTGTGGAGACTTTAATATTGATATTTTGCTTCACACTCCTTTTACTGGTAGGCTACTTAACTTATTTAAAAGCTTTAATTTAGAGAATATTTTTGATGAACCCACAAGAGTAACTGCAAACTCAGCTACCTGTATTGACAACATTTTTTGTGATTGTAACATAATTGAAAAATCTATTATCACTTATCTCAGATCTGATCATTGCGGTCAAATGATATCTATTCCAAGCAGTGAACAGAATATAACAAAAGTAATAAAATACAGGCCAGTTACCACTAAAAAAGTAAAGCATTTCAAACAAAACATCTCAGCTATATTGCCGACGCTTGACCTTGCACAGGATGATCCGGATGAAATTTATACAGAGTTTTTTGATTTGTTAAGCTCACAATATAACTCTATCTTTAAGGTGATAGAGAAAAGACTGTCTAAAGATCTTAAGTTTAGTGACTGGGCAACTGCAGGCATCTATAAAAGTAGAAATAAGCTGTTTGACTTGTATGCAGAAAAACAATATAATTATTCCCCCGCGTTTATTGAATATGTAAGAAATTATTCTAAATTGTTTAGAAATGTATGCATACAAGCAAAGTCACTTCACATAAAACAAAAAATTGTCAATTCTGATAATAAAATTAAAACAGCATGGGACATCATTAGCGATGAAACGAGTAAACATAAGGTGCATAATAATAATAAATTGGAGCTTAAAATTGATAATCATGTAATTAACTCCGATATAGAAGTTGTAAATACATTTGAGAACTTTTTCAAAAATATTCCAATTACCACAACCAGTTCTCTAAATTCCTCGCCGGCAGAAGCCTATCGTCTTTTAAGAAGCAATGTCTCTGAGTGCAATAAGTTATTTAGGTTTGAACACGTTACCCCATATGACATAGTCAAAACATTTAAATCTTTACAAAATAAGAAAACAGCAGATCTATGGGGGATATCAGTTAAAATAATTCATAATGTAATTGATATTATTGCGCCGTATCTTGCTTTAATTTTTAATAAATCAGTAGATTCTGGATCTTTTCCAGATCTTATGAAATGTAGTAAGCTAATACCGCTTTTTAAATCGGGCAGCAAAAGTGACCCGAATAACTACAGGCCAATTTCAATTTTGCCAACTCTCAGCAAGATATTCGAAAAAATAATGCTCAACCAACTGCTTTTACACTTTAATTTAAACAAACTCCTACATACTGAGCAGTATGGTTTTACAAAGGGTCGATCAACAACCGATGCAGCCGCAAGGCTATTACAACACATATTCGATGCGTGGGAGAACTCACAGAATGCCATTGGTATTTTCTGTGATTTGTCAAAGGCATTCGACTGCGTTGATCACGAGACTCTTTTGCTTAAACTGAGCCACTATGGCATTAAAGATTTTGCACTAAGTCTCATTGCGTCTTATCTCAGCAACCGAGTCCAAAGAGTATGTGTCAATGATGTAAAATCATCCGGATCAGCCTCAGTAATGGGTGTACCCCAGGGTTCTATTCTAGGTCCATTCATGTTTTTGGTCTACATAAATGATTTACCACATTTTGTCCAAAATACTTGCGATATTGTACTATTTGCTGATGATACGTCTTTAATTTTTAAAGTCGATAGGATGAAAGACAATTTTGACGATGTAAATAATGCATTATCTCAAGTTTCTGAATGGTTTACGGCAAATAATCTCCTTTTAAATGCTAAAAAAACAAAGTGTGTTGAGTTTTTATTACCTAACACGAGAACTGTCAGTAAAAATTTAAAGATAAATAATGAACCTTTGAAAACTGAGGACTCCACAGTGTTTTTGGGGTTAACCCTGGATTCAAAGCTACAATGGGGCACCCATATAGCAACGCTTGCTGGCAAACTTAGCTCTGCTGCTTACGCTGTTAGGAAGATTCGACAGTTGACTGACATAGAAACTGCAAAAATTGTTTATTTTGCATATTTCCATAGTATTATGTCATACGGAATCTTACTATGGGGTAAGGCAGCCGATATTGGAAAAATTTTTGTTTTGCAGAAAAGGGCAATCCGCGCAATCTATAATTTGAGGCCGCGGGATTCCCTTCGAGAAAGATTTAAAGAGATAGGCATTCTTACAGTAGCTTCACAATATATTTATAACAACATAATATTTGTCAGACAAAACATTTTGAGTTACAAAAAAAAGAGTGATTTGTCCGATAGACCAAGTAGAAATCCAAATAGGCTCATGTTTCCTGGGCTGCGCCTCAAGAGGGTCCAAAAGACATTTGTGAGAATGGGCGTGACGTTTTACAATAAAATTCCACAGTCAATCTTAGACTTGCCTCTACACAAGTTTAAGAAATCAATTAAATCTGCTCTCATGAAAAAAGCATATTATACAATTGAAGACTATGTAAATGATAAAAAAGCGTGGATATAATTCGCTCCAGTGATTCATAAGACAGTAATAACTATCCTGTGTAACATGATTTTATTGTATTCTGTTCCACGGTGTTTCCACTTTATTTGTCTCAGTCATGTCTTAAAATGAGTAGTTTAATATTAGTATTCAATTCGATGCCTTAACATGGGTAGCCTAAGTATGTCATGCTCTCTTTAAAGTTTCTGTGGTGGTGTCGTGTGGTGCGGGTTGTTACGTTCCCTCAAATATGGTTGAGCGAAGCAATGGCTGGATCATGCGTCATGCTCGTGAACGGGTGCCACCAACGGGAATGGGTCTGCTTTTGCCTGCCTGTGTTAACATGTATTGAATTGTATTTATTTGTATTTGTATTGTATTTATTTTTACTTGTATTGTACTCAGGAAAATTCATCGTGGAAGCACTGAATACATAGCATAGTTTCAATAACAATTGTAAGATTTTTATTTTTTTTTTGAAAAGAGCAACCGCCGAGTTTCTTACTGGCTCTTCTCGGCAGGAAAGGCATTCCGAACCAGTGGTAGATTCATTGACCATTCAAAAGTGCTTGTAAAAGTTTATTTGAATAAAAAATATTTCTATTTCTATTTCTAGTGTTTCTCTCAAATTGTGGTTCCGAACACATGCCAATAGCAAGTGTGAAATATCTTCTACTTCGCCACATACTTCACAATTGGGAGAATCACTTTTTCTCATCTTCAAATTTTTATATGTAGGTACTACTACCTACTTATTTCAGCAATAAATATTAAACTTTCTCAGTTAATTGGATTGGTCGTCTAAGCTCCTCGAATCTAATCTGATTAATAAGCTTACATAAATCCATCTAGGTACGGCTCTAACTGGCGATGGTCTAGACTGGCGCGGAGACGGATTTGCGTCGGTCTAGACTGACGGGCTAGATAAGCTTTACTCCACGACATCGATACGTGCAACTGTGGTTAGGTACCTACGTGACTACCTATATTCATCATTATATGTCATGTACAGGCAGTGGCTTAACTATAGCGTTTGAGGCCCGTGGCAAATTCGTCGTATGGGGCCCTCCCTCCCCCAATATAAAGAAGCTCAACCAATGAGATACCTGACCGGGGGCCCCTTCGGGTTGAGGCCCGTGGCATTTTGCCGTCTTGCCACCCTATAGTTACGCCACTGTGTACAGGTATGTCGGTGACAAATTGTAAGCCTTAACTAACTATAAATTATACTTATAAGTAGTAGGTATAATAGGGTTTAAATTATAAAGATGTTATTTTAATGTAGACCCTTTAGATGGTTCAAGGTAGGTGATTTAATTTTCTTTAAAGAATAACTAGTTATAAAGTTATAAATATGATAATTTTTTTGTTTGAATGTACAACAAGTGGCGATAGATCGTGTTCTGTGACTCGATCTTTGCAAGAAACATAATATTATGGGACGACTAAAATCGGTGCAGCCATTCCGAAAATTAACTCGTGAATACAAACAAACAGATAGACAACAATGTTGAAACATTGGGTTAGTATGCTATCTTTAATTTTTTTTAACCATGACGAGATGGGCTATCTATAGTATCTCTATAGGTATATGACGGTACTATGATCTCACTTGATGGTAAGTGAAGATTCAATCTGATGTGCGGGCTAAATTGAAGGTTTGGCAGTTTTATTTAAACCCATAGAATTGATATACCTAATCGGTGTCAAATTCAAATTCAAAATTAATTTATTTCATATAGGCTAACTTGTAGCTCTTATGACACGTCATAAATCTACCACTGTCTTTGAAATAAACCTAATAATATGGACTAGAGACAGTCATTTCGAAATTACAGACATTTTTATTTAAATGTATTAGATATTGTGTACCTAGTTACAAATATAAGGTTATCAACTTATCAATATAAACGACGTAAGTAGGTAACGGCTAGGGCCGTAATCTTTAAAGCTAGTTAAGTGCTAGGACTTTGGTACCTCCGTCGCCTAGGTAACAGCGGTGACCTCAATTTGCAAAATGCTCGTGTTCCAGATTATACAAACAGCTTATTGGCTTTCACGGTTCGGCGCTTAGAAAATGCTGACAAAGTTCATGCATTTCCTTCAACATTTAAAATTCTTGAAGCTGCATCAATCATTTCCTAAAATCGCGTTCTTTTTACAACAATGCATTTTAGCCAATAGGAAATGAGTATCGGCCAATCAGAGGCGATTACAATAGTCACTCTGTAGTAGATTATCATTTTTAGAGAATCACACAGGAATATCTTCTGTAGTTGTATCTTGTAATATGTAGTTGTATCTTCACTTTGTTCAGGTTTCACTTCTTCTTTGACTTTGACTTTGTTTCACGACTTCTTCTTTTTTATCAATTGATAGACGTCTACTGGATATAGGTTTTTTGCATGGACTTCCACAGGCCTCGGCCTTGCGACGCCTGAATCCAGCGGCTCCCTGCGATTCGTTTGATGTTGTCGGTCCACCTAGTGGGGGTCTGCCAACACTGCGCTTCCCGGTGCGGGGTCGCCACTCCAGCACCTTGAGACCCCATCGACTAAAAGCTCTTCGAACTAAGTGCCCCGCCCATTCCCACTTCAGTTTAGCAACTCGCTGAGCTATGTCGGTGACTTTGGTTCTCCTACGGATCTCCGCATTTCTGATTTGATCTCGCAGGGATACTCCAAGCATAGCTCTCTTCATCACCCGCTGAGTGATCCTGAGCTTTCTTAATCACGACTCAACATAAATCTAAAAGCAAAATATGTATGTTCCATCATTGCGCTTTATTTACTGAATCGATTATGATGAATGAGGTGTCAATCGATGCGTTATTATGGGCCAACATAGGCTATTAGATAATATCTAAGACGACATTTTATACGTACAAAATCAATATGACATGATAACTATGTTGCAGCAAATTTTCCGGGTTAGTTTATTTACTTTTTTCTTGTTTCGCGAGTTAACGATAATATTTATTATGATTACAACTTTATTTGCTGTCAAAAAGCACATGGCGTCTACATTGTGAAAGTGGCGTGGCTGCAAACATAACTTAGTACCCAATTTGTAGCTACCTACTCGTAAACCGAGCCTTTTTTGTTATCGCGTCGCTATGGCAATTTACGGATGGCCTGTTTTTTACGCTGAATTGAACTGAATATGAATGTATATATTATACGATATGAATTTATAATATTTGAAACATGATAACATTACGAGTATGTACCTATATAAATGCGGTAGTACGGTTGCAAAATTACGACATTATAGTGCACAAGTAAGTGCGCGAACACAGGTGCACTCTCTATTCCCTCACTCTCATAGCCCGATGGGACGGAAAATCCGACACGACCGGAAAGAGATCAGGCGCAGGACCGACGGCTTTACGTGCTCTCCGAGGCACGGGGGTGACTCACTACCAACTTCCTAACTCCGGGCTAGTACTGAGAATTTTTTAACAGAAAACCCAATCGAACCCGGGACCTCGTCATCCGTAGTCGAACTTGCTAACCACTAGACCAACGAGGCAGTTGTCTATATATCTCACTAGCTTTAACCCGCGGCTTCGCTCACGTTAGGTTCGATTTTTTAACCCCCTATTTAACCCACTTGGGGTTGAAATTTTCTAAAATCCTTTCTTAGCGGATGTCTACGTCCTAACAGCTACCTGTATGCCAAATTTCAGCTCGATCGGTCCAGTGGTTAGAGCTGTGCGTTGATAGATCAGTCAGTCAGTCAGTCAGTCAGTCAGTCACCTTTGCCTTTTATATATTTAGATATATTCTATAGGTATAGTGATGACCTATAGAATATATGAGATGATAATCTATGGTACGAAATAGGATCCTATAAATAATATAGTGTAATATGAGCCTTAGATACGAGCTTGCGGGGCAGTGGACGCCCGTCCGGTCCTTTCATTTGAAACGGTGTTATTCAGTGGAGGTGTGCGCTTGGAGCAAATAATATTATACCGAGTGCAAAATGTTGTTGAAAAGAAAAATGTGTCTACGACATCTATACCTACTTTTAATGAAACTGTAACGGGACGAACTCTGTACATCAAACGTATTTTGAAAGCGAGACGATTTAGTATCGATATTGAGTCCAAAAATTTTTTTTTTTGAATTTTTTGTCTGTCTGTCTGTCTGTGAAGATCACCTAAATATTATCGGAAATAGAGGACATAACTTCTCGCGGATAGTCACTCTAAACTTTTTCCACGCGAACGAGGTCGCGGGAATCAACTAGTAATAATATAATTATTAGTATATTAATAGTAAACATTGATTGTCGTCAAGCGCAGGCCTATCTCATAATAAAAAAAAAAGACGTGTGGCACTCGGGGACTGCCGCGGTAAAGCTATTGCATAGCATTTTTTATCAACGTCATCTAGCGGTGAGAGGAGTCCCGTGTCAGGTTATTTTCTTTACGGAATTTCTGGATTCGGTCTCCACGCTCAAGGCCCGCGATAGAAGCTTTAAAATTTTAAAATTTTAAAATCCTATTAGTATCACACTTACAAAGTTCTTGACCGCGATCTTCCGACTCTCCACAGCGGGCTTTGTGTCGCCTGCATCTAACGACCACAGATGATACTAACTGCTCCCTGCAATTCGCTCCAAGTCGTCAGCTGACGTCGCGATCTCCTTACGTTGTGTTTGATGCAAGCTTTATTTCTGCCTGGCTGCATCAGAGCAGCTGGATGGACTGACGAATTACATTTTTCTTTTTAAAACGTTATCTATATCTAGGTATACTATTTTCAAGGCAGATGTCTTTTTTTTTTAAAACGTTATCTAGGTATATTATTTTCAAGGCAGAAGTCGGCTTCGTGCAAAAATATGAATTTCTTAAAAATATTCTAAAAATATCTCAGACTTTCCTCTTTTCATCAAAAACTTGCCCCTATTTAGATTAGATCTTAATAAAGTTTTTTAAGATCTAGACTAGGTTCTTAAAAAGGTATACCTGATCTTGAAACTTATTATGATAATATTTTTGACGACCTGCCTTAGCGTGAGCGCCGTGGTCTAACGGGAGGTCTCGTGTTCGATTCCCGGTAGGGACTCTTTCGGTAATTTTTGAAATTCCTCCTGGCTTAGTGGGGAGACTTTGGCCGTGGCTAGTACCAATACCAACCTACCATAAAAGTTGTGGCGTCAAGCGATTTAGCGTTCCGGTACGATAATGTGTAGAAACCGATTAGATTAGGAAAAAAAATTGAAAAGCAAAAGTACCTACCTAGCAATAAGAAAGTAATATTTAAGCGTTTACAAATAACATAGTACACGCACTCGTAACAACTAGTACTTTATATTCTACGAAGATACCTTTTTTCGAGGGATAACAGAATTAGTAGCAAAACGGATGCGCCGATTACCGTACCCCTCATAAATAAATAGTTTACTACCCCCTAAGGAACTCTAGAAGCAACCCTTGTCAAATACATATAAATGTAGATTGTGTGTTGTAGGTACGTGTGAGTAGGTGCTTCAGTACTAAAAACACCAAATTTCGAATCAGTCTCGCCTATGAAAGTTTTTAAGACTCTTTAATCAAGTACCTATTGGAAATGTTTGATGATCTTCAAAGGCCTGAGCAGATCTTCTTCAATTATAGTTAAAATCCACCTCAATTACTTATTACTATTAGTATGTTAACTTTCAAACAGAAAAAACCCACATCGAAATCGGCCCATTCGTTAGGGAGCTACAACAAACACACAGGACAAACTTATAACACCCCTCTTCTTCCGTCGGGTAAAGAAGAGCTAAGTAGACCCCCTCATAGGTTGCCACTAGTAATATTATGTTATATACGTAGTAAGCTGTAAGCACTTTTGCATTTCTGCATTTTTGAAGCTTTATTGTGGAAGCACTGTATACATAGCATAGCTTTCATTAACTATTGTTAATTTTTTTTTTTTTTTGAAAAGAGCAACCGCCGGCAGGAAAGGCATTCCGAACCAGTGGTAGATTCACTGACGATTCAAAAGTGCTTGTAAAAGTTTATTTGAATAAAAAAGATTTCTATTCTATTCTATTCTATTCACTACTTAAAGAGAACACGAATGAAGTGAATCAGGACTTGGTTCAAGCGATACAATGTTGTTACAGCCATTGAACAATTATTCTGGTCATAGATACGACTTCATTTGATTTGATTCGAAAGCATTCCTTCACGCTTGACATCGGTTTGTAGTGTTCACGGAACAGAAAATAAGTTGGTGTTATAATATATTATGTTACATTCGAGTTATTATGTTTTCTACACGAGGTTACAGTTACACAGAATTAATAATAGAAATATGGTTGAGCGAAGCAATGGCTGGATCATGCGTCATGCTCGTGAACGGGGCCACCGACGGGAATGGGTCTGCTTTGGCTGCCCATCTTGACATGCGTTGGATTGGTGTGCCTACGTATGCATTTTTGCATTTTTGAAGCTTTATTGTGGAAGCACTCTATACATAGCATAGCTTTGTAAAAAAAAAAAAAATGTTTGAAAAGAGCAACTGCTGAGTTTCTTACCGGCTCTTAGCAGAATCTGCATTCCGAACCGGTGGTAGATTTATGACGTGTCATAAGAGCTACAAGTTAGCCTACATGAAATAAATTAATTTTGAATTTTGAAATTTTGAATAATATTTGTAGCTTTGGTCTCTCGAACATGTAAAATTCGGGTCTTTCATAGTTCTACTCGATCAATTTTAAATTATAAATAAATAATGTTCTCTCGACCGAATCCGGCCAGGGCCGCTAATCTCCACAGAAATTAGCCATCTTCGTGGGAGATATGTATTATAGTGCACAAGTGTGTGCGCACAGGTGCACTCTCTATTCCTTCACTCACATAGTCCAATGGGACGGAAAATCCGACATAGATCAAGCGCAGGACCGACGGCCTTACGAATTCTCCGAGGCACGCGAGTAACTCACCGCCAACTTCTTAACTCCGGGCTAGTACTGAAAATTTCTTGACAGAAAAACTCAATGCATTGTTTGGTCCGACCCGGGAATCGAACTCGGGACCTCATTGTCGTACCCACTTCTTACACAAGCTTTCCGCTTATTTGGTGGAGAGAGAAAAATATTAGTCAAGTTCAGCTTACATTCATCTAAAAAAAACTTAATACTATTATTTCAGTTACAAATAAACTTAAATCAATGTGACGTTTTTCAAAAAGAAAAATAAGAGCTGGTTATTATTTTCATTCGGTTTAGTAACTTCATTAAGACATTTCCATTCTACGGTACGGTACCGGGTACGGCCATTCCATTTTCGGTACTACTACCGAGTGTAGATCTGCGCGCTCGCTGGTAATAATAAGCATCGCACACCGGCCGCGTAAGTAAAAAAGTTGTGCTTCTCACTTCATGATCATTTTTATTATATTTTTGGGATAAGTAACATGGTTTGAAAAAAAATTACAACCGATTAAGTTACTGTTAAGTTACTGTTTCAGAAGAAACTATTTTTAGCTTTCTCAATAAAAAATATATGATTTATTATTATATTCATATTCGTAGCAGTTTGCGTTACACAAACTGAAAATTAGCCAAGTGTGGCTTAGCTTCCATGTACTCGTAGTCATCGGACGAAAGCAATCGTACTTCGTAGCTTCCACTGTTGAGTTCCAGAGTTTCAGTTTATCTACGACAGCCGCCCGTAGCTGACGCGTAGCCGCGTAGCTGCTCTCGTAGACCGCGCCGAAATGTAACGGATTATTCAATCCGGTAATTTCGCACGTGATTGTGTTGTAGATATCGTTTCACGGCCATTGTTTTTCGCCATTTTCCCTTCGTTTTCCGCTCGAACGTTTTGAAACGTGGCATGCTGATGACTTTGTTGAAACTGTGAAATTAGCTATTGATTGATAGTATCGGTTATAATGGTAAGTAAATAATTGATATTGTACTATTCTAATGAATAAAAATTTGAGTTGGATGAACTGGTGTCTATTTTTTACTTTCGCTGTAAGTTTAGCTACTTACTAGAGTAAAATATCACTAATACTTAATAATAATAAAAGCCGTGACTTTTGACCAAAAAGGAGCAGGTCATCTAGATTTGTATATTTTTACCGATGTTAGCCAATATTTTCGACAAATCTGTATGGATTTCCATAATGATATTTCTTCGTCCATTTATAGGTGGTAATCATCAGCGCGCCTCTATTTAAAGGTGAATTTTAGAAAATTACGATCACTATTAAATAATTCAGAGAGTAATTAATCTAAATATATAAAAGGCAAAGGTGACCGACTGACTGACTGACTGATCTGTCAACGCACAGCTCTAACCACTGGACCGATCGAGCTAAAATTTGGCATACAGGTAGCTGTTAGGACGTAGACATCCGCTAAGAAAGGATTTTGGAAAATTTCAACCCCAAGAGGGTTAAATAGGGGGTTACAAAATTCTATCCTATCGTGAGCGAAGCCGCGGGTTAAAGCTAGTTTAAGATATGACATGAATTATTAGATGACATCTCAAACTCTCAAACAAAATTAGAATAATTTTGTTAGCGTTAGTGGTCCAGTACATATTAGTACCATTAGGTTGTAGGCAATTTTGTTTTTCAAGTCCTTATATGTACATATTTAAGTTACGCGATCTTGCTGCGCCTCTAGGGCGTTCGCAAGTGGAACGAAGTTTTTAGTTTGCTGTGCGTAGTTTGGCGCTTAGAGAAATGAAGTTACACGTTTAGAATAAATTATGTCTGAAAGTTAAATCGAGTCTTTTTTACATAGTACTGTAGAGTATTAAGTAGATACCGCATAATGTAAAGATACCATGTAAAACCTGTAAAACACATGTCATGTAGGTACCTATGTGTATTTCTGTGGTATTTCTTAACATTTCACACAGTATGATAATATGCTTTGGTTTGTTTCCTTTTCATGTCTGTTCTACAGAAGCGACTTCGACAAAATTTTGCGATCAGATACATTGTAGCATTGTGGTATCGTACATTTTATCCCATATGAAGACAATTTCATGTGTTTCAAAAAAGTAAATCCACACGGATCAGACATCAGCTAGTCTACAATAAAAATACATTGTTATAATGTAACAAGTAAGCCCCTATCTCCGTTGCTAAGCTCATTTATCCTCTTAAGGTTACAAAGCACTGTAGCTCCATAAATTCATTGTGAACATACAAATGTACGGAGAATTGAGTTTCTCGTTATCTTTTTTATTTTTCCTATTCTGGAAGCTCTGAATAAATATTTGTGATATTTTTCGCGAAAAAAATATGAGCTGAACAATACTTTTTAATTTATTCAATCCGTACAATTTTATTTATCATTTTCAAATTATAAGTATGCGAATGTATCTTCATATCTATTATCATTATAGATATTAGCCATCTCTATGTCCTTGTTTCTCCCTTTCCTTCTAAAATTATAGTATACAAGTCTGAATGTATCTTCATAATTATCTATCCATTGTAAGTTAGCCATCCTAGGGATTTTAAGGGATTTTGATACTGCCATACTAACATACCTCCAGCATTTTGTTGGAATTGGTTCCTGCGGTGATAATAATGCGGTGGTTCGCTCATTCGACTAAGGAATGCAAGTTCAAGTCCCCGTTAGGCCAAAAAAGTAATTCGGGCTTTCTATCAAGAAATTTTAAGAAGCAGCCATGTAAAGCGAGTAAAGATGACTTACACCTGATCTCCCTGATCTCCTGTCGTGTTGGAGTGCCATCCGATCAGACTATGGGAGTGAGATAATAGAGTGTACCTAGCGCACACACATTTTCACATCTTTGAGAACATTACGCAGGTTTTCTCAAGCACATACTCAAAAAAGTGAGAGGTGTCGAATCCGCGACCCTCGAACGGGAGACCGCAATTCTAACCTGACCTATCCACATAGCTATAACTTCCTTATCGCTGCTTCATGTAGCTATAATTAATTTGAAAGAGCAAAACACCATTTTAGGCCCCAGGGCACTGGCCAGTAAGTGGGTAGTCATAAAAAATCCAATACATTTAAAGCAATCTGTTTAATACCAGTCGGTCCCGGAGGAAATTATAGTTCATAATGTGATTTCAGTCGCGATAGATATTAGACAGCAAAATGTCGGGAGCGAGCAATGTTTTTAGGGTACAGTAGTAAAACAATATAATATACATACTTCGAAGAATTGATGATCATTGGGGTCCAAGATCTCAAGGTGCAGTATTGACAGACCCCCTAATAGATGGATCGACTACATCAGAAGAGCCGGATCTGCCAGATACAGATGGCGCAAGACTGAGGCATGTGGAAGTCCATGCAAAAGACGTCTATCGGTTGATAAGAAGAAGAAAGAGGAAGAAAGAAAATTAGGAACTTTCATTAGTTTTGTCTAAATCACTTGTCCGTCAGTGTAACACATTTATTTTATTCAGAAGCTACCAAAGCTGCAAACTTGAAAGCCAAAGTTAAAACTGAAGAAACTTTACCGTTCTATAGACAAATTCATTTAGTTCAAATTGTAAAAAACCTTCCGAGCATGAAAATTTAAAGTAAAAAAATTAGTTACTTCTCAGGTGGTTAAAAAGTTTAACCCTTTCCCTGTCCCATGAATCACATATGAGCATGGTTATTGTTTAAATATTGTGTCTGTTGTCTGGACAGGGAACCTGTTAATAGTCATTTAAGAAGTTACTTAAACGGTTTTTAGAAAAATCTAACTATTTATTTTACTTGATTATAAAGTAAACTAGCAATTTTACTTGATTTGGATGCTCTCTGTACTTAGCCTCTGTAATACTTAAACCTGATTGTAAAGTTGAAAAATTCTAACTACCACGCTGGGCCAATGCTTTGCTGACTTCACAGACCTTAGAGAATATTATGGTTAAGCTCTATAAGGCATGCAAATTTCTTCACGATGTTTACCTTCACTGTTAAAAAGTAGAGTCCAACGGTTAAAAGTGCGGACTGAAAAATGAAAGGTCGCAGGTTCGAATCCCGTTGAACCCCGTCGTTGTCGAATCCACTCCTAGCACAAGCTTTCCGCTTATTTGGAGAGGATAGGAGGACATCAGTCAACTTCAGCTTAGCTGATATTCTTTTTTTTATACAAAAGCAAGTAATTTTTCATTGTTTGAACTGGAAAATTGAAAAAGGTTGTAGTAAACTTAATACCTGGCGGCAAATGGATATGGATCCATCTTAGACTTCATCGTCCCTTTGCCACTAGGAGAGGCTTAACTTGTCATCGAATAATTCAAAGTCGAGTAAATCGAAGGATTTCGCACCTGTACAGAGGACTTTAATCTAAGTAACGCATAAATCAAGCTGATGATTTATCCGATAGTAGGTAAGCCCCAGGCGCCGAGGCTCCGGCGGAATATATTTTAAGCACGTGAATTTTATCGCAATTCTTTCTTAAACTTGTTCCTTAGGACGTGTCCGTAGGATGTAGATCTGATATATTTTTTTTGTTTCTGTAGATTTATTGCTCGTACAGTAAAATTTATTGGATGGATAAAATATAGCGATCCCGCTGAGGATCCAACATGACTTATCCATCTTAGAAACGTAATAGTCGTCGATAGAAATGGAACTACCTGCCGTGTGAAAGACGCAATGCTTTCATTGATTCAAGCTGTTAAATGAGTTTCACCAAAACGGGAGTATGATGAAAGACCTTTCGTTAGATAGGACTCTTAAATTTCTTAGATCTGTCAGCCTCGAAACAACGAAGGACCTTGCTGGATCGATACCGAAGGTAGAGGTCATTGGATCTAATCAGTCAATACATGAAGTAAATTGAAGTATTTCCACCGGTTTCATCCTATTCCAGAGGGCCCTGTTAGATAGAAGTACCTATACCAAGTTGATTACATAGTGGAAAAAGACGAGTACATATAAGAAAATTGAACTTAAAATTCAGCGGGTTGGTGCAAGTACAAACATAGTATTCCTCATAACAGGCATGTAAACCTTTTGCGAAGATATTCGTTGGCCTGAAATATTTGTGTCAGTAGATTTATAGCTACTAAATTTTATAGGAGAGTCGGTAGACGCTGAATACAAAATGGAGTTGGTGATTTAGAATTTATTCAATAAATTGCTCCGACTTCGTGACAAAGGGAGAATGAAAAACTTTATTCAAACCAGAAATGAATATTTTATTTGAACCGATTCTTAGCGACAATTTCGATGGCTGAATGGAAAGATTTTTCGTTAAATCCTTTTTGAAATTTTTGTTTCCTCAAGACAGGGAGTTAATCTTATTAAAGAAATAGGTATATTAGGGACTAATCACGTGAACGGATACGTCGCTGTATGCCCGAATAGTTTTGAACCGGGGGTCCTACCACTAACGCTTAGATCAGCATTATTTCAATATTATTTTGAGATGTCGTACAATGGCAAACTTAAAGGAACACACATGTCAAAACAATATTGAAATAATACTACTTTTAACGTTGGTGGTAGACCCCCTGGGCCTAATTAGGAGCAAGTTCACGCGATGCCGCGTAAATCAAACTGCCTGCGGCACGAGCCACAAATATACTTCGATAACACACATAACCGTCAAAGACGTGCCGCCAAGCGATTTAGCGTTCCGGCACGATGGCGTGTAGAAACCGATAAGGGGTATGGGTTGAATTTACACTGCTATACCCCTTCCAAGTTAGCCCGCTACCATCTTAGACTGCATCGTCACTTACCATCAGGTGAGATCGCAGTCAAGGGCTATCTTGTCATCGAATAAAAAAAAACGCACAGAGCGTGCGTAGTGGTAAATTTTCAGATGCAGACTTGATTTTTACAAAAGCAGATCAAGTTTTAAGTATCCAAAAAAAGAACAGGAATAAATTACATCATATTTCTAAGGGACAATACTGAGTAGAAACATAAAATAATGAAAGTTCGACAAAAAAAACGCGAAGTTAGGTCTAATTTTTTGCCAATACCAATTTGCATTTATTTTCAATGTGTTGCATATTACAGAGCCAAATTTTTTATATAAAATTTCAAGATACAGCCATTTTAAATTAAATGAATATCTTATGAGTTATTAGAATACAAAATTCTTTTTTTGTTTGAAAGGATATACTTCCCAAGTGCTCCCATTGTTATCAGGTCAGGATCTGATGCTAGAATCCTGGAGAAATCGAGGGAACTCTTCAAATTTTATAGGTACAATTGATATACTTTGTCGTGGCGTTTGAAGTCGGTTTTGTAAAAATAATTTTTACGTTTATTAATAATAATTATTAAACACACAAAAAGCTTCCGTGCGAATGACGTCTTACAATAAGCTAGAGTTAATTTAATTAATTTAATATAAACAGTGGAAACAATAAACAGTCATGGAGCGTAGGCGTCGAATTCTCCCGGTAACTGACAAATAGAACTGTATTAAATAAATAGCGGGAAAATTCTCTGAGATAAAGGTAATATTGAACGTCCCACGCGGCGCCTCGCTGCGATGTAACCCGGGTGATACTGATAAGTGATAACACGAGGCAGAGAGCTCACACACTAGAGGCGGCTATGTCCCACAAAACTGCCTCAACCCAACCTAACCTTTTTGTCGTTCAGTAAATTCGAGGGTTTCTGGAAGAAATCTCTTCCTTAGAGATAAGCTGTCCTTGTGCACGTCCTTTATATGTTTATGTTATATTACTGGTACTAAATTAAAAAAAAAATTGCGCAGGCCCTGCTTTTAATAATGCAAACGTAAGAGAAAAAAATTATGACTATGATAATATTGTTACAAAAGTGAAAGAAATAAAATTTTACTATTATTTATTTAAATAATTAATACCCGATGTATAAGTTTTTATTTTATTTTTTATTACATTGATACTATCCATATTATCTATACTAGCAATATATTAGGAAAAAGCCATTCACCAAAGAAATGAAGAAGAACAATATATTAATGCGTAAGTTTGTATTTATCTTTTGATCTGTGATCGCTAACCTGATCTGTCTCCGGAAGATAATATATAAGTTGTACGGGGAAAACGAAAATTAAATAAAACCATCTTCGTGAAAGAATCTAGCATCGGCTAGTTAAAATTATTTATGCGTTTTTTCAGATGAAGTTAGCATCTCTACGGTCATTACTCAATGCCACAAATACGTCGTGAGATTAGATTGAAATTCCTTCCGCACCCAATATCGAACACTACCTGTTCGCAAAGTTGATAATATTTCTTTATTATCTTATCCACACAATATTGTGTACTCATATATCAACATGAGTATATACTCATCTTAGATATTGTCAGCTGCATATACAGCTTATAGCTGACAATATCTAAGCATCAGTTTAAGATGAGCGCTTAGTAGGTACAACGAGTTCACAGAAAATTATTAAAAAATGTACTGTGCTGTAAAAGGGTGTCATAATTCATTACAATACCATCAAAAACGTAATAATCAGGATCAAAAATATTTACATTCATTGGTTTTTTCTCATTATTTTAGGTATACGGGAATTTTAAAGGTGATCTTTACGTCAGCCCCATCGATACACACAAAATATTACAATTAAATATATAAAAAATCAACTACCTATATATCTATACCAATTTGAGAATTGGTTGTTTCGAATTTTGGAGCGGAACTTTGTTAGAATCTGTTCTATCTACGCTTTTACAGTTTGACGATCGCAATGTAAACCCCGAGCACGTCTTAGACATTATACTAGGAGAGCATAAAATGGTGGCAGTTTATCTTCAAAGAGATTTAGCGTTGATGTCTATGTGCGCTTAAGGTAAGGAGTGGCTATTTCTCATTTCTTTCTAGACAGCTGTAGACATTACATTAATTGCTAGAGGCTCTTTTGCTCTCCGTTTTCTTAATATCTTGTTAGTTTCATATTTCTTTTTACGAGTAGTTTCCTGTAGTTAATTGGTGTTGAAGGTAGTTAGCCGCAATTGTGCAACAGTCAGGAGGTGGACGGAAAACTGAAAAGTCGACGGTTCAAATGCCACCCGGTGCAACATTGTTGTACCGACTCCTAAAACAAATTTTACACTTATTTGACCTCCCTAAATAAGCGGGAATAAAATAAGGTCTCTAAGCGATTATAGTCTAGTAGTGGTATTCTTTAAAATTGATTGTACCAGTATAAAGATCGTAATGATCTCTGACTGGTCGGTACTCTCCTGGTTAAAATGCATTGATGCAGCAAGAGCGCCATAAATTCAGCCAATCATTTTAGAGAACACCACTACAGATATTGTTCAAGCAAATATCAATAATAATACATTTATTGATGGTTACTTGAATGATGAACAATTCTGTCAGACTCACCACTAAATGTGCCAAAGCCGGTGATAAAACCTATGCTCTAATAAACTTCTCAGATTTGACTGGTGATGACGTCAATCTAGGATAAGCAAAACCCGATGCCAAAGACCTTTTTTATCAAAATCTAATTATAGGTGTACCCTATTACGCGAGCGACCGGTGAACCTACGCAAATTCACATAATCTTTTTTTTTGGTGATGCGAAGAACGAAGAAGCAAAGCGTTTAGTGCGAGATCGTGTTTCAACCACGTAGCGGTGTAGATTCCTGCGATGCCTTACGGTTCAATGATTCGATGTTGGATGAATGGGCTTAGAAACAGTTACACACATAACTAGTTGGATAAAACTATAAATAAGCTCAGCAGTTAAAATATTATTTGTGTTCGACCAGTGAATAAACGTAATTCTATTTAAATCCTAATAATATTCTTTTTATGAAACCTTAAAAAGGAGTATCGTTTGTGTTTCTGTACTTTAAAATTAGCTGATGTGGTGATCATGATAATTAGTCGTGAGACTTTGTCCGCGCGGATGAAAGGTTTTTGATTCCCGCAGGAATTATTTAGTTTTCCTTGACATATATCTTATGTGCTATTCCGATGTATAAGCTATTATATTGTAAAGTTGCGTCAAAATCCGTCGAGTAGTTTTAGTGAAGAGTAGCAAATATCTATGCTGACAAACTTTAAATATTATAAGTAGTAGGAAAACCTTTTACTTACTGAAAAATGTTAATTAATAAAGTAGCTTAGAAACTTCCAGCCGTACTATATTATTAGATAGTGATTATTAATAATAATAATTAGTAATAACTAGTAGCCGATCTGGATTTTTATTCGCTTATCCAAGCTCAAAATAAAATCTAGCAGATAATTTAATTCGCTCATTAATTTTGCTGGGTTCGTTGAATTTGTGCAGTGAATTAAATTAAAAAGAATATCGAAACAATAGAAAATAATAATCACAGTAGAGAGACTTTGAAGGCGTTGAAAAGAAAATTAATGGCTACAAAAAAGTGCTTTTGTCTTAATTTTATAAAATTATAATATCTCATTTTATTTTTAAGTAAGAGTTTGAAATAAAAATTAAGATTTTTTTATTAAGTGAAAGGAGCGATGCTAATGGTTATTAAGATTTTTTATTAAGGTAAGTTAGTCATAAACTGCTTTGTTTTCGGGGAGTTCAAGTCACAGTGCAAGTTTTAAGCTATTAAATATGAGTATCACTTGCTTTGCTGCATGCCTGAGAGTTCTTCTCCATTATGTTCTCACAAGTGTGTGAAGTATGCTGATCCACACATGGCTAGCGTATTAGACTGGACTGTATCCATAGAAGTTATGCCTGGAGGGCTGGTTATCTCGGTACCTGGTGGTACCTTGATACCTTGTGGTAACTTGGTCAACATAATTATATGTATTACATTTGGCCATTCAGCCAAAAGCTAGATACTTCCGTTATTGTGGCAGACTGATTTTTGGGCACTGTTCTTTGTTCCAGTGGTTTCAAAGTCTAATATCTTTATTTATCCAATTAATTTATTCAGTATAACATAAAATAATACATAACTAAATTCTAAATTAAAAGTAAATCAAAAATAAAAGTTATATATAAATTTTTGATTTTTAAGATTTAGTTTTTTATTTTTTAGTATTATTTAGCATTTTGTTGGTATTGTTTGTTGAAAAAAAAATAATAGACATAAAATTGAGTCATTTTCGTTATAATTTGATATTTAATAACTATTAGTAATAGCCTTTTGCCTTTGCTAAGTCCTTATAACGTAATGAAAGAAATAAAAGGCTTTTCAGAAATCCTGTGACGGGTCTCGTCGGAATATTATCGGGCTTTTCTTCTTAGGAAAATTATTTTTGAAACAAGGATTATTTTGTCGGCCTTGCCCGTGTCCGGTGGAAGATTGGTTTAATCAATCATCAGGTAGATTTAACATTAAATCTTCCGAATTTATGGTTCTGTGGTCTTGAGTTGATTTATAAACATTTGTTCATCAAATTTAAATCTTCCCTACCTCAATTTAAATAAAAAGTGAAAAGAAGAAAATAATTAATTATTGTAGTAGTTTAGTAGGTACTTATTGGAGGATATAATCATACTAGATTTCAATAACGCTGGAAATAGCTTTTACTGTACCTACTAAAAAGTCGGATAAAGTCAGATAAAGTCTAGAATACAAATCAAAATCGTGAAATCATTCAATGTCAGTGGATTCGACGTTGCCTTTGAGCCATCTCAGTAGTAGGTATTAGAGAGAAAAAAAATGAAAAAATTTGCTTACTACGTAAGAGCTATTGTAATACTGGTGCACTGTTATATTCCCTTACCCATTTAGGTCAATCATATGGAAGAGAGATCAGTTTAACAACTTCAGGCTGCCGGGTGCTACAAATGTTATATTTTTACAAAAAAAAATTTTTTTTAACCAGTTTTACAAAAGCTTTACAAAAGCACTCTATGTCATCAACTGAATGAGCAAGGTACTAAACTAAAAAGTATGAACCTGCTTCAATGGTATGAACTTAAAAATATTAATGTAATGTTACAACTTTACAAGCCACGAATAATGGGTATCCAAAATTGTAGTCCATAAATAACGTAGGTAGATAGGTTTTAGATTGGTAATGATAGACTCATGGTAATCTATGTCTATGGTATGACAGAGATAGATGTCGTGGCTTGAAATAGAAAATCGATGGACGCGTCGACTACGGAAGGAAACCTAAGGAAACATAATACTTCTTATAAACCACCATGGTGAGTT
This sequence comes from Hipparchia semele, assembly GCA_933228805.2. Classification (NCBI taxonomy): domain Eukaryota; kingdom Metazoa; phylum Arthropoda; class Insecta; order Lepidoptera; family Nymphalidae; genus Hipparchia; species Hipparchia semele. Next base: position 13,807,372 of record OW121720.1, on the reverse strand, counting down.
GCTACCTACGAACGTACTATTATAGGTTTCATGAAATTAGAGTATGGATGATAACGTAGGTAATACTGTATTTGCTTTATGTTTTTAACCGATTTTCAAAAAAGGAGGAGGTTCTCAATACGTCGGAATGCTTTTTTTTATGTATGTTCCCCGATTACTCGAAGACCCTGGACCGATTTGGAAAATTATTTTTTTGTTTGAAAGGGTATACTTTCCAGATGATCCCAGCATCATCAGGACAGGATCTGATGATAGAATTCTGGAGAAATCAAGGGAACTCTTTAAATTTTATAGGCGCAATTGATATACTTTGTAGTGGCGTATGAAGTCCCGCCGCATATTAAACTCTGAGTCCCATTAAAATGGAAGCGAGTCTATAAATATTCCTCCCTACATTCCATACAGGTGTCCATTAACATTTTTTAGTCCTCTAAAACACATTGTAAAAAAAACTCGAAACTCCACTCTACGTACAAGAGTCGAGTCCTGTAAAAAATGAGTCTATAAATAAACAATTTAAGGACTCTAAGGACGAGTCTTATCATCCCTACTCCCACACATCAAGTAGGTGTCTATTGACATTCCCTTAGTTCTTTCACGGAGATAACAACACAATGTAAGGTGCAGTTTATGCCACGACAGCTGTTATAACAGCTCATTAGTAGGCGGCTGCTTAGAGCGGCGTCACAATAGCTGTCTTTATCAAGCTGTTGATGCAACAGCTTGTTAGCTCGAGACCCGCTTTGGTGTACATGCATTTTCTTTACAATCAATATCACACTAATATCATAAATGTGAAAGTTTGTATGTATGTGTGTGTATGTGTATGTATGTTTGTTAATCTTTCACGCAAAAACTACTGGACGGATTTGGCTGAAATTCGGAATGGCGTACCCAGGAATAACACATAGGCTACATTTTTATTTTAATGAAAGAGTTCCCGGGGGAATTTTGTTTTAAAATTTGTCCTTCAATCACGCCGCTACAGAGCTACGGCTCAACGTGATTTTTCACATGGTATCTTTGAAAGCCTGGAAAGTGACATAGGCTACGTTTTATTCCAGAAAATTAAAGAGTTTCCGCAGAATTTTAACAAAAATTAAAAAATCTAAAATGGATTTAATGTGTCTATGCAAAAAGTCAAATCGATGTGTTGCTCCGTTGCCGTGTGATTGAAGGACAAATCTTCAAACAGAAACACTTGCACTTTTATTATTTTATTATGTTTTTATTTCTGTGTAAAGTGGTGCTATCTAAGTAGTTTAACACTTCAAGGCTAGGCACGGATGGCTGTAGCGCAATATAAGAGTGTCAGGAAGCGTTGACCTAGTAGCGGAAATGTTATTAGGGTCAGGTCGTGCGAGTAGTGTACGCGTGGTTTGGTTTTCACGTAATTTTGTTATCTCCTACTGTGTTTATTTTTACCCTGCGCGATGCATAGGAGGGTAATATTTTTCAGTCTATGTGTGTACATATGCATGTGGCGCTCTGGAAACCAAACGCTTGGGTAGATTTTGATTATTCTTTTGTCAGTATTTATTAGTCTCACGATTTTTCCACCAACCATACCTAAATCATTCCCTAAGTAGAAGTCCTTTTTACCTAAGTACTAGGTAGCCTTAGGTAGCCCCTAAATACAATTTATTACCCAATAACATTTCCACCAATAGGTGTCCCTAAGGGTTCGTGAAAATGGAATTGAAAGAAAGAGTCACCTAAATCAGCTTAATCTTGTGAAAATCCGAAAATCCTATGAGAATTCTTTTGTTTTTAACCGACTTCCAAAAAGGAGGAGGTTATCAATTCGGCCGGTATCTTTTTTTTTTTTTCACCACCACCGTCCACCGATTACTCCGAGGTTTCTGGACCGATTCATGAAATTTTTTTTCCTGTATCAAATCTATAAATTCCTATTTTCGTTGACAAAAAGACCCAATTCATTTTTTGCCCCGACCCGGGAACCGAACCCGGGACCTCGTCGTACATGCTAACCACTAGACTAGACCAACGAGACAGTGAAAGTACTTATAATAAGTAGTACGTAAGTACTTATAACTTTTCATACACTGTACCGTCGGCTCTGTGATTCTTTCGCAACACCTTTTGTGTAGTATCTACTTGTTCCTAACAATGACCATTGTTCCTCACGTGTGAAAAGGAATTTCCAATAGCTTCCCTCGCCCTGTCCTGTCCTCTAGACTTTATTATAGTTGCTTATTATTTTCATTTTTCGCACGGCTGATTACGTTCCTCTATAGTGATTCCTCGAGCATAAATTTTTCGTCCCGTTAGAAAAGCTAGTAGGTACACAATCTCGTGAAATTAAGGGTTCCAAAAAGAACTTACATAGAGTTATTTCACTTTCAATAGATATTAGACGATGCCCGCGACTTTGTCCGCGTGGATTAAGGTTTTTTAATTCCCGATTTTTTTTTTTAAATTAAGGTTTTAAAAATGCTGAACAATGATTCTTTATATTTATATTATCGTCAAGTTAAATTGATTAGTTATATACTGTATTATTTGCACAGCTGCTTAATGGCGTTTTTATGACACGTACAAAACTCGTATTCCCAAAAATTCTCAAAAAGAAAAATCCAAAAAAAATTCTCAAATATTGTAAATCCGGCGAAATTTAAACCCACCTTTCTCCTTCTGCCTCCTCCAACTACATGGGGGTTACTCACCACCGACTTCCTAACTCCAGGCTAGTACTGAAAATTTCTTAACAGAACCTCTCAAAAACCCATTTTTGGCGCGACCGGGAATCAAACCCGGGACCTCGTCATCCGTACTCTAAGGCTGAGATCTAAAGAGCGTGCTCTGACTCAGCTCAGACTTAAGGTAGAGGTTAAAACGAAACACAAATATGTTCTGACACAAATCTGTCTCGCTTTAACTCTGTCTTGAGTCTGAGCTTGAGAGTGTGGTCTATAGATTTCAGTCTAACTTGCTAACCACTAGACAAACGAGGCAGTTAAACAATATAGAAGTTCACTTAACGGCATAACTTAACTAGTAGACATACAGAATTCTGAAACGAAATGCGGGTAGTTCCGCTAAATTAGTGCACGTGCCCCGACGGGACCCGTTCGTCGGTTGAATTTTCTCTTTGAATTTTATTTCCAACGAGTTCCTACGACGAAGTTTGAATGCAACGAGTATTCTTGCTGAGCTTTGCAATTCTTTTTAATTATATTTACTCTTTCTTTAAATACAACTCCTTTAACCTCGTTTAGTAGGTATTTGTGGAATAAGCAATCTCGGTAATTTATTTAGTCTGTTTCAAAAACACTGTCTGTACAAATTGCTATTTCATCATTCGTAATTTTAAGTAAATTTCCGATGTTTATGTAGTCTTTTTGGCCGTATATAGGAAACTAGTCAATTTCCGTGACTGTTTGCACGAATTAAGGTGTTCTAAAAATCTCGTAGGACATTTTTGATTTGTTATAAAAAAAGTAGCCTAAATAATTCCTTGTCTACATAAATGTGAAAGTTGTGAAAAAATCGATTTAACCGTTCTAAAAATAAATAATTATCCAGGGCATTTTCACTTTATACCTATTAGACCTCTATTACATTGCTGAGGTTTATTGGAGAGAGTCTAGACACATGTATTGTACGTGTACCGTGTTTGTATAAAAGCTTTGTCCTCAATAAATCCACAGCCTGTGTGAACAGAGGCGATCGGAAAAATAACACGCGTCAATGATTAAACTGAATATTCATGTTCGCAAACAATCCAGGTGGACAGCCTCTATCCACTGCATTTTTGCTTTTAAAGTTTTTGAACTTTGACCCATCAAAAACAAAATCAAATTAAAATCATTCGATCGACAATTTACTTGCTACCAGCTTTTTGCCCGGGATTCTAAAGTTTTTAAAATTTTTGTGCGCACTCTTCGATATTACGGGATCAAAAGCTTCAATTCTCTTCCTATCTTCCACCTGCGTGTGTAAATCCTGTCAAAATCAGTTCAGCCGTACCAAAGATTAGCTCGAACTAGAATAGAAAGAGATAGAAAGACAATTTTTTAAATAATTTATTCGGGTTATACTATTATCGTTCGAATAATTATGACCTTAACATAAGACGCATTCAGAATTGCAGATAGATATTTCAATTTTATTTACTAGTGCCATAAAATAGACACGGATTTATTTGTATTTATCCAGCACTTAAATAACACAGATACAATGATCAAAGAAGGATACAAAAGCGTTGTCTAATAGGTAACATTAGATTAATTATTCTGCTAGCTACCTTAGAAATAGGAAAATACAGTATCGACTGCACATATTTGCTTTTTCGACTCCAGCATAGATTTTTCTGGTTGTTTCGCAAAATATGAAATAGAAAATGGAATAAATCCTAGCTTCATTTTAACTGGCGCGCGGCGAACGGTTCTATTTATATGAAATCCCTTCGGGACTTCATTCACACTGCTCCGACTTGTTTTATTCCTTAGTTAATTAACTTTTGCTGGGCAGTCAGGAATTATTATTAAATAATCTTAACATATTTAAGATTATTTTGTTTCTGTTTGCATAATTGCTTGTGTAATTATTTTATTTAATGTTTAGAATGTTATATGTAAACGTATTCCGTCAACAAACTGTTCTGTTTAAAAGTAGTTTAATCGAATCCTTTAATCGAATCCCGAACCTCTCTGTGTGTTTGTATCGGTCTCCAAGGTATCGGTCAATAAAGAAGAAGAAGAAGACACGTCGATTTTGTATTAGATTGTCATGTAGCTGTATTGTAAAGTTCGCGTCAGCTGATCTAAAATTTCAACATAATCACGTTTCAGTTTCACAAAAAAACCTTGTTTAATTAGAAATTGAGAGTTTTGTTAGGCACAGCTTGTTAATTTTTCAATATCAGTGGCCGGCGAGAGAAAGAGGGCCGCAAAAGTTTTTTAATTAACGAGAAAACCACTCAAATGTAGAGCACAACCACCTACTGCCACAAACTGAACTTGTCTAGGCTTGAAAACAAAACAACGCTGTATCGAACTTTCCAGTGTTACTGAAAGTCACCGTTGTCGTCATTTGAACCCTTAAAAAAATTCACAGTTTTTATGAAGTGCAAACGTAGGGGAAAATTTTATGGGTTCACGTCACTGACATAATTATGTTAATGTCAGTATATCGTATCTGTATAATATGACGTGTTTTCACTTTTGTTGGCAGTCCCCATAACTGCCCATTTTTTTTCTATCGATAGACGCTGAAGGATATGAAAATAAAGAGTTCCCGCGGGATTGTTTTTCAACTAACTCCACGCGGATAAATGAAAGGCAACAGCCTACTAATATTATAAATCGTTAATAATATACTAAAAAACCGAAAATGTGTTTGTTTGTTATTTTGCACTTCAAGTTCAAGCACTTACCTATCGGAGTAACGCCTCGACGTAATTGGACTTAGAGAGTGACATATGTACGTTAGGCGAGATTTTTAAAACCGAACTCAGTTTTTAAAATCCCGTGGGAATAATGCGGATGAAGTCACGAGTAAAAGCTAGTGTGATAATGATGTACAACAGAAAAAATAAGATAAATGAAAATATTTTTCTTTTCAGCTAAAAATATAAAATCAATTAAGAATCTAAAACAGATTCACTTAATTAAAAATTAGTAATATATTACTCAAGAATAAGTTTAATAAGTACTCAAACTGGAAAATATAATTTATACTGCTAAGATAAATCTCAATTTAAGTGAACTTGTTTGTGTTCTTTTGAGAAATAAATGTCTTTAACGGAAGATTTACGCTACAAGAGACGCTTGGAATCATTTCAATTAATTATGTCAATAGCATTTTGTTTCTTATTCATTTTTTGATTCGATGGAAGTGACTGTCTCTTTTATTGATCTTGTTACCCATGCAAGTTAAAACGCGGATAAAGTAGGTATATGTATTCTTGGCAAAATTTCTTATGAATAGAGAATTCATCATTATTTAAGTCATACTACCCGCAATGATGTTTGTACGTATAAAAGCGAGTGCCTAGCCTCGCACAGGGGATTCCTAGTTCACTCGTCGACCGAGAACCTTGTCGGAACCATCGCTACTTGGAGTAAGATAGTTTCATATCACTTTGTTTTTATAATAGTTCTAAAGTGTGAAATTGGTAACGGTTGTGTGTGAGGTAACCTTTCTATTGAATGATCGTTTAAAGTCATGTGAATTTTAGAGTAAATTGAAAGTAAGCTCAATGTGCTTAGATCCTGACTTTTGTTACCCTTTTCCAATTCTGACTCCTAAGAGTATAATAATACCTATTGGGGCAGATTAAAGCAACGTAAAGTTATCGTTTGCTATTTAGATCGATTACAAATGGATTACAAATAAACAAACTCTTCCGCTCTATTACATTAGTAATAGACGATTCCCGCGACTTCGTTCGCGTGGATTAAGGTTTTTTGATTCCCGCGAGAACTCTTTAACTTTCCGGGATAAAATATGTGATAACCTGTGAGTTGATTCGGGAGATGAGCTATCTCCATTCCAAATTTCAGCCAAATCGGTTCATTCGTTGTGTCGTGAAGGAGTAACAAACATACGTGCGTATGTTATGATAGTTGTCTATGGTGATTATGTCTATGGTCGTTATGATAATTGTCTATAGTAGTCTTTGTCTTTGATGGGTTGTCAAATAAAGTGCTGAAATGAAAAACCTTGTGTATTAATAGATATTAAATAAGATAATAAATAATAAATAAAGGTGTATTAAACAGTACACACATACAAACTTTCGCCTTTGTAATATTAGTGTGATGGATGAAGCAACTTTATGTACATACGTCGCCAGTCTTAAATTCTCAAGTATGTTTCTCAACGCTGTCTACGTTATAGTACGTATCTACGTATCTCATTACTCGTTGCTATTCCCGAGTCTCTGGCACGCTTTCCTTCCCTTGTCCGCTGCCAGCTGTGACTTATTGTGTTGTCTTTGTCAGAATGGTCTCAAGATGATCTTAAGGCGTGTGGAAGGGAACAGTCGTGTTTTCAGTTGCAAAAGAGCTTTGTTATTCCCCTTTTTAATTACGTACACTGTACATGATACACGTTTTTATTTAGACACAGTTTATGTCTATCTGAATGATTTGCCTACTTTCATGAGCGTGACGACTGGCTTCTTGCGAGGAAATCGATTAATGACTGACGACTTATTTTATATAATAATAATAAATATTCTTAGTATATAGTCGATCAGAGTATTTCTCTATTATACACTAACAACATTTTGGTAGTGTATAATTGGCTATGAACGCGTATTTAGGGTTTTAGTAACGACTTTGTGGGACTATATTTGGTAGTTATTCAATTATTACCAGTTTGCTGAAGTTTATAACAATAAGCAATAAACAATATTGTTCATGACCTGGATAATAAGTTCGTATAGACACAGGCAGGTAAACTCAGCTCAGCTACCTTTGCTGTTAGGATAATTAGACAGTTTACCGACATTGAAAGACGCTTGCCTACTTTGCCCTTTGCCTACTTCTAGTTTAATGTATGAAGAATTACTGTGGGGCAGAGCTGCTAATATTGAAATTGTTTTTACATCGCAGAAGAGCCATGCGATCAATTTATAAAATGGGATCGCGAGAATCCCTTCGTGAGAAGTTTAAAGAGATATACCTACATTACGGTTGGTGGCTAACACTATATTTACAATGTCTCTAGGACCAGCAGTTTAGGTTGTGCGTTGATGTATCAGTCAGTCAGTCAGTCAGGATCTTTGAATCCTACTTCCTACTAATCAGCTAGTCAGCTAGTCAGCTATTTATAAATATGAAAGTTTGGATGGATGGATGTACAAAAGCGACGCTGCAACGACCGGCGATAAGTCTTGTAAAGTGCACGCACGGCGCACTTATAAAAAAAAGACTGATTTATCTTCTGAAGCGATTTATATAGTAGGTAGTTTGGTAATAATGTTTGTTGAGAATAAGTTGACAAAAATCCTCGTATGCCTATGCCCTTATTTCTCGTGAACGAAGTCGTATGTGGAGACGTAGGTATTAACCGCACGAATTCTTCCCGTATTAGGAAACTAACCGCTAACTTTCCTTTGCTAAAACCCAAAGCCAAAGGAATAAAAGATTACGTTCCCTCAAAGGCGTGCGCAATTGGAAAAAAGGTAGCAAATGAAACACCAATTACTTACCCTTCTAATGAAGGTACCAAATGAATGGAAATGAAATTTATTTGCTGAATATGAGGACCTACATACTAATTATGTAGTTAGAGACCATATTATGAACTTTGAGACCGTTCTTCATATTCTACTGTATAGCATGTTGAAAGTACATAGTAGCCACCAGGAATAATCGGGTAGAAGAAAGTTAGCCGAAACTTCGTTAACGCTAGACCTACTTTTCTTCTTAAAACGATTAGCTGAATTATTTATTAACACCTCATTCCATTTTCGAAACAATTTATTTGCACAGACATTGCAAGGCAAAGTTAAAACAACAATATAATCGCTTCACAATCTGCTATGGAGAAGCATGCAAATTTTATAGGATAGGAGGTTTCGACAAGACCGATACTCATTTAGCGCAACTCACTACTTCATGCTATTTACACCTTAGATAGAAAGATAGATAGAGAAATAAAAAGATAGATAAATAGAGAGGCGCCTGTCTTCTGGAACAGTACAATACAGCGAGCAATTTTGAATTTCGAATTTGAATTTGAATTTTTGAGGAAGCGGTGTGGATGACACCAACCCTCACAAACCTAGCCTACCCAGCACCGCTTTACTTGGTCTTCTTTTTTCAAAATTTAACAAAAATTCTGCTATTTCAAAATAAAGTTATTCACTGTTATTCAAGAGGCGGACTAACAAATTCCTGAAAAGCCGGCTACGCGCTGTTGGTGCCATTGGTTCAATATTCAGTGTTCATGGGCGCCGGCAATCACTTAATAGCAAGTGACCCGCTTCATCATTTTCTCGCTAATTAAACGTATATAAAAATCGCATTGCATTTTTATTTTGTCAAAATAGTAGTAAAATTTTTGAATCAGTAAAATTATTTTCTATCAAACATGCTTGGTTTGAGCATTATTTTGACAACCTTTTTGAGATAAATCGAAATTGCTGTAAAAAAAATTGCTTTTGCGGTCGGCAAAAGTTGTATGAAAATCCATATCTGTCGTGGTTTAGCGGCCAAATAAATTACATAGTAAACTCATATCTATCGTGTAATTTAAAAATCTTTTATTCCGAAACATGGCAAGGAGGTAACTTATCAAAGGTTTTATTTAAATTTCGTACTGGCTTGTATAATAGAAAGCTGTTTATTGAAAAAAAAAAAAAACAAATGAACACTGTGAATTTTACGCGGGAAACATTATTATTGTTCGTTGTGTGTTCGTTGTTCGTCATTGATTTTGAAAAGTAAATTGTATTTATTTTCCGCGCATTATTTGAGAAAGGTACTATAGGTATGCCTCTTTTGCTGGTCGCTGCAGTAATGTACTGAACCAGTGCTTAAACCAGTTCTGTAAAAGAACTGGGGCCCAAGTCTGCTATTACAATTGTAGTTACATTACAATTACATTGCCTATCAATGACATCCCAATTGCTACTTTTAGCAATTTGACTTGGGGCCCAGGGGTTCAATTGTCTATCAATGACATGACAATTGCTAAAAATAACAATTGTCATGTCATTGATAGACAATGTAACTACAATTGCAATAGCAGACTTGGGCCCCTGGTTTAAGCACTGTGAACCAATATTCGACAAGCTCTTCAGTTCTTATCAAAGAATGCAAATTCATTGCCGTATTTCCAATTTAACTATTACATAATCGGATTATTTTTGAACGCCTCAATCAAGACTCTTGATCGAGATCCCGCCTGTTATCGACGACTTGACATTTTAATGGAGTACCTACAAGATTCGATTTTTCAATTATATCATTAATTATTCAGCCTTAAACGACTTCAATTTTTTAATAATAGCCTGTTAAAACGGCTTACTTTTAAGATTCTTTTAGTATATATCACGGAAGAATTTTTTAAAACTTAGTATAGTTCTTGCAATTCACGAGGGCACGTGGCTCATGATTGTGCGTGTGTGTGTGTGTGTGTGTGTGTGTCGTATTTGCATAAGTATGAGCGACAGCTAGCTTGCGCCTGACCGCTTCCATCTAGGCTCCTGACAGGCACGCACACTTACGCAATGTGCATGTACACGACGTAACCACAAATAAAGCTCACGCGTCCTCAAGAACTATAAAAAGTTACTATTTTTTCACAGATCCTTTGATTCTTGATTGTTGTTGTAGGTAAAGAAAAGGACAGGAAAGTAGGGTAATTGCGACCGATTTACTAAATGTAAGTGGATAATTATCTCAGAGAGTAAGAAAGCAGAAATCCTACCTACTAAGTACATAAATAAATAAAGCATTGGATGGACAAGCATTACTGTGTGGAATTCTATGACATTCAAAGAAAAAAATCTATTGCTTAAAAATAATATAACACACCGAACCAAAAAAATCTGTGAATTTGTAAAGTAGATAACAATTTCGCTTATTTAGAGACTATAAGTCAAGTTCAGCTTGGCTAATATTCATTAAAAAAAAAAAAAAGAAAAAAAAATGTGGAGTCAACGTATCCTGAAGGTGTATCGGAGCGAACCGTATGTAATGTGGTTTGGTTTGTGTGGTGTTGTGTTGTTCCAGTATTTTATTCTACTAGTGGAAAAGCGACAGTGCGCAGCGCGAGTGGCACGTTGTACCATACAGATTTTTCTAGTTTAACGGATTATAGCAAAAGAATTTAGTTTTTCCTTGAAGTAAAGCGTTACAGGAGTCGTGACATCATACGAAATGTTGGGAGAATCCCGACGAATCCCCACCGTCTGGCAACCCTGATTGAGACTGTAGCAATCATTGAAGCAGCCTTTACAGAATCGGTTACGTTACTGTAAGTAGGTAACTGTAAGTACTGTAATAGGTGTAATTCTACGTTGCGGAAAAAACAAAATACTGTAATACTCGTAGGCGCGGAGAGTGCCAGTGGCTTCATTAATATTTTACTTGTAGTTAGTATTATTTGTTACGAGGAAGATTTTGAGTTTGAATCTACAAAATTATTAATATGTAATTTAATAACAGAAAACGAATCTTCCCAGTAAGCGAATTAAGGCTGTACCGGGTTATACCGGCTATAGGATATAATAAGTTTATTGCAAGGCCGTAAAACGGATACAACTTTACTCCAGTAATAGGGCTAATTACGAACATTTCGTTTGAGACGGTAATTTCCGAAATTGGCTTCGAAATTTGTAGGATCATAATAAATTAACTCATGCTGGTTAGTGGATTTTACTCAGACATTTAGGAAAGGATAAGTATATTCATATAATAACTAGATGATTACTAGATGATAGAACCCGCGATTTCGTTCGCGTGGATACAGGTTAAAAGCCTGTTAAATTTCCGCGGGAACTTTCGTTTTTTCCAGGATAAAAAGTAGTCTATCTGTTATTCCAGACTATAATCTATTTCTGTACCAAAATTTCAGCCAAATCAGTTCAATCGTTGTGGCGTGATTGAGTAACAAACATATATCCAAACTTTCGCATGTATAATATTAATAGGATAATAGGATTGTGGATTGTGAATTATACGAGGGAAATATGTACGAGTGCATTGACTTAATTAGCTAATTTGCACTTAATTACATTATGTTAGAACTGTTGCCTGTTTTGAGTTACTACGTAAACTGGTTCCGCTATTCGATTGCGGAAAGGTTCTATTACTCATAGCTACAATCTACATTGTGGTAAATGGCCGAGTTGATGGCGTTCTAGACGCAACGATGCATTTTAGCCACTGACTAGGGAGGTCTGACAATCAGAGGTGATTTTGATCGTTACATGACACAATTCCGCGGCGGTCTTTTTATTAATGACATATTCTGACATTCCCTTTCTCGAATATGGGTAATTTTTCTTTATAAAATTCGAGCTCTTTTAATTGAATAATTTAAAATGCGTGTAATTTCTATAGTAGAATACAGAACCTCATTTTAATAAAGATATTTAAGTTATTCCAAAGTACCTACGTCATTGTTCTCTGCGAGTCAACAACGGGATATTTTCCTAACTTTTCAACAACTTTTCGATCTAAAAACTTAGTTCTATTCTTTCCCTTGGACGAATGTCGCTGTTCAAATTTAAACTTTGTGGGGTGAGACTCTAAGTAGTATTTTTGCTTCGTAGAAAATAATTTGGATGGAAAAGAGTAAAAACATTTGGGAAGTTCAAAACATGAGGTGACCTTTCATTTTCTTTTCGCACATTAATTTTTTCAACTATTCAGAGCAGAATATCTTATATTTACTTTGAGAATTATTAATTATCATTTAATTTAAACTTTTTGATTTATTTATTTTATGTTTTGTAATAAGTACTAATATAATTTGAGTGCGAAAGTCCGTCTTTTAATCTGGCATCTGTTATCATTTGCACAAATTGTGTGTCCAAGAGATTTTTGTCCCGGAAAATAAAATAAAATCCCGCGGCGGCTAATAAGGCCAAGGGGCGTAAATATGAAAATATATTAGAGAACAGTTTCATATTTTGTGCCGTTTCGTGTTAAAACCTTGGGGTTATGGAGGGACGACGCTATCTGTTTTAAGAATCTTACATCCTAGTACCTAGTTGGTAGTTATATCTTGAACACTTTGAACACCATAAATTAATAAGTTTGGGCATTGCACAGGGCAGCGCAGTCAGCGTTTTGGGCACTTTTTTTGTTTCAGTGGTATTTCATGCTATTTTTATAAGACTTTAATTTTTGATATTTTAGATTTTCTGTTCATGGGAACACAGTAGTGCGCAGAATACCAAAAAAATCCCCGCGATAGATAAAAAATAAAATCGCCGAAACTTCCGCATGAAACACGACAGATACTAGCGTGTAGGAATGTAGTAAGCGCCAAATATATCATGTATTCTAATAACTCGTAAAATATATATTTTTTTAATGGCTGTATTATCTCCTAGTAATATGTACAGGTATTTTATACAAAAATGTTGGTTTTGTAATATGCCACACATTGAAAATAAACGCAAATTGGTTAAAAATTAGACCTAACTTCGCGATTTTTTTTATAAGTAGAACATTATTTTATGTTTCAGCTCAGTATCGTCCCTTGGAAATGTGATGTAATTTTTGCCTGTTTTTTTTTAGTATAAGTACTTAAAACTTGATCTACTGCTATAAAAATCAAATCTGATTCAGAAAATTTACCATAACACGCGCTCTTAAATACCTTATACCACATGTTTCGTGGAAATAAAGCATTCTTATTGCGGTAGAGTTTTGACTTACCTATCATATTCACAAGCGCCTTAACATGTAGGCCAACTAACAATGATGCTATTTCTGTTGTATAAAATCTCTGAACTAAATTAAAGCCACACACCACAAGGAATATTGTTAATCTAAGGATTTTACGAGTTTCACCACGACCGAGTAATATTTATCCAACGAAATAGCAACAGCAAAACACAAGCTTTCCGCTTATTTGGAGGGGATTGCAGGATATTCGTCAACTTCAGGTTGGCTAATATTCTTTTAAAAAAGAAAAAAAAACTTTGTCGTTTAACTGTATATTAATCTTTACTTATTAAATGTGTTTTTACACACGGTATGAAGTGTGATGGTAAATCTGCCAATGATTCTTTCGGAATCAAGCTTATACCTACTCGATCCCACAAAGGATTTCTGTACTTTACCAAAGAATACATACATAATAATACTAGTCACAAGTTTATGACGGTGTCTGGTTAAAAGGCTATCTGCATCACTTCTTTGTTTATAGAATATTTATAAGTAATTAAATGTTAATTTGAAAGTTTATTTTATAAATTAATTACTTTGATATTTAGGTTTGAATTATGCGTTTCAGTTTTATGAAATAAAAATTTATTTGGCAAGAAAATAAATCTATTATAAGTCTGTATTCAAAATTCCTAAAATATTCAAAAATATTTACTTCATGTAAGTAAGCTAATTTGTGGGTGGGCGTGACTCTTATGAGGAGTTAAGACTCTATCACCGGTTCGGAAAGCAAATTCTACTGCAAAGAATCTCATTCAAAAATGAATTTCAGAAATGTTCGTGTTCAAATGTGTCGTTGTTGACCGTCGATGATTGTTGACACAATTTCCGCAAAGAGCAATCTGGTTTTGGCGCCGTATTTACCGACGCTCACTGTTTGTATTGTGTACGAGCATTAGCGCTCTCAGATAACAATATTTATCCCTATTTTGTACATTTTAAATGTACCATTCGTTTATAAAGGATTATTAGAATACTAAATGATGCCCGCGACTCTGTACGTGTGGATTAAGGTTTTTAATTCCCGCGGGTACTCTGGATAGTCATTAATAGGTTGAAAACTTTTAGCAAAGATAACATGAAGAACTTCGATTGAAGAAGCATTTTTAAACATAAAACCATCTGTCCTAGTATTTAAATTATACGACTACAACCAACGACAAATTCTAGTACATGATCAGTTCTGTGTAGGTAACTAGGTATTTTATGCCTACCTATACTAGTTCAATATTATGTGATCTAACGAACATCTCCAGTGAAGTTCGATCGATATTAGGTACCTACTTATACGAGTCGCTTCATTTAAAAGTACAATTATAATTTATAAATGATTAAACGAACTTATCTTAAGTGAAGTTCGATCATTTTATACATATAATCTTTGCTAAAGTTCCAACAAAATTTTTGCTCTCGTATTAATGTAGAAATAGAAAACTGAAATTTCTGACAAATATTTTTAGGTAATCCTTTTTGAATGAAAATCCAAACATAAGATAACGCGCGCGGACTGTCCAGGCGGCCAGGTTCGTGACTCGGAATGTCCATTGAGATAAAGGTTGTCACTCGTCAGCCGTTCTGAATTTTCTGGATTGTCCCGCATTTCGAGAGAAGGGCTGGTGGACATACCCATAGATCTTGTATGGATTCCCACTCTCTATGATCTTGCGCTGCTTGTATCCAGCACCCTGCGGCTTGTTCGACATTGTCAGTCCAACAGTGGAAGGAGTCGTTACGGAGTCGACATTCTAGTGATCGTCGTCGCCCTCACACTTATTCTGCTACAAAAAAGAATCATCAAAATCGGACCTCTCTGTAAAAAGTTATGCGTAGTCATACATAAAAAAAATATACGCTACAACTTCAAAACCTCCTCTTTATTGGAATTCTGTATCTATAACATTAAGTTAAGCTAAGGCGCTTTCATTGGGTATACACTAGTTAAGTAAGATTTAAATGTATTTCTTCGTTTTTATGATTATTGATATAATCAATGAATAAACGCTATTCTATTTTATTCTAAAATTTTGTTTTAACAATATTGGAAAAGCTGAAGTTGATAAATTTCATCCTGTCCCCTCCAAATAAGCGGTAAACTTGTGTCAAGAGTGGGTACGACAACAGTGCAACGGGTGGGGTTCGAACTTGCAACCTTTCAGTTTTCAGTCCGATCAACCGTTGGGCTTCAATTAATATACTGAACTAAAGTGAGACAATAACGTGTGATTCACGCATCGCTTATTTTTGCGATTGTTGTCGTTTTGTACGTGAATATTCCATTACTTACCTAACCCATAAAAGCTTGTGATAAAAATACTGGATTCGATGTACAACCCTCTTTTCAATTTGTCCCCAAAACAACTTTTTATATTTGACAAGTCGAGTTGAAACATACGTTGTAGCATTAAAAGGAATAGTATTTCGTGATACAAAAGGAAAATAGGCCATTCGCCAGAGTTTTATAGAACAAATAACTTTTATTTCATTTCGGATAGCTTTCAGCTCTCGTTGACAGTAGTGTTAAAGAATAAGCCTTCAGGTTATATTATTGTTCTTAGGCCGGGTTCACATTTTAATTTTCTTCATTCGTGCGTTCGCTTCATCACCTCTTTATTTATTTATACAACTTTACTGCATGAAAAAAAGAACAAAATATATAAGTAAATAAACAGTGTAACACAAAAGGTGACCTTATCACTAATAGTGATCTCTTCCAGGCAACCTGTACGAGAGAACATAATGTAAGTGAGAGACGGGGATCCCTACATAGGATTGTATATTACTATTTACAATAATATGCAATCCTGTGTATTTATTACATTTACAAACATTGTCTTATTCTGTTAGCGTACTTTGTACTTATAGCCATGTGGGCGTACTGAAAACTAAAAGGTCACAGGTTCGAACCCCTCACCTTGCACTTGTCGTACCCACTCCTAACACAAGCTTTTCGCTTACTTCGAGGGTGGAGGAGACTTTAAGTCAAACTCAATTTGGCTAATAATCTTAAAAAAAACTCGAAATAAAATAAGAAATACAGATACTTAACTACGTGATTTTAATACCGTAGAGTCAATGATATTCGACGGAGAGACATGTTACTTTTAGAACCCTTTCACAAAGAGACAAAGAGCTATTACTTGTTTAGTGTTACGAGAGAAACGATATTTCTCTTTTATTGTATCGTAAAAATCAGATTTTACGTTTGGTGCCTTTGATTTTATGTGACGTCATATCCGAACATATCCCATTTCTGATGTTATTGTTATCTGATCTTTTTCATCTTAAACAAATTCATTATTGACTTTAGTATCGGTTGTACTTCACCAATGATTTCTAATTGACAGTGTGGTAACATCTTTTGGTTTTTCTTATAGAGTAAAAAAAAGGAATTTGTTTTAAACCGACTTCGATTCTATTTTGAATACCTACTTTGTAATGTGTGTATTTATATTTCTGAACTAAATTTAATCCGCGGCTTTACTCATGTTAAGTTCGATTTTTCAAACCCCTATTTTACTCTCTTAGAGGTTGAATTTTCAAAAATCCTTTTTTAGTTAATAAGCCTAAGTCATAATAGCTATCTGTGTGCCAAACAGCCCAATCTGTCCAGTGGTTTGAGTTGTGCGTTCACAAAAATCAGTCAGTCAGTCAGTCAGTCACCTTTTCCTTTTATACATGTAAGAAGATTAGCTAATATCCACAATATCATTCACGATTTAGGTTTTTAATTTAAAAATCAAATAAAGAAGTACCATCTTTTCACGTATATTGCTGAACAATCTACAAGAACAAAAATTTTAAATTAAAATATCTTTTTTGCGTGAGCCGATTTTGATTAAAAAAAGCGTAAGCGATTCGTGTGAACAAATACAAAGTTTTTACAAATAGTCGATTTTAGCTTCAATAAAAGGCAAAACAATTCAAGTCTATTTAAGGCAAATTCAATGTTAACTCTACGTCGTCCTTAACAAAGTTTCTCGATTGTCAATGCCAATTTTAAGTTGTTTACATTATTCCATGGAAGTAGTACTAAAGCAATTAAGCTTTGTGAAGCTCGGGACATCTATCGGAAGCGACGGCGGTGCATCCCACGGACAGAGTAGATCACTGTCGCCCACAAATAGACCTACCCGCATTTGTAAGCTGCCAGTGCCTCCATTAGTTAAGGCTCCAATACTAAATACCATGCAAGCTGTAAAGGTTTTTAAGTGGATTACGTTAGACGAGTTTCGACGTACGCTTCTATGTTACTTTACACGTCCCCAATAGGGTATTTAACTCTTTTTTGAAAAGTGTCTCAATTTAATCCTAAGGTGATAATTTACTAAAATTTTATTTAATCGATAAGTACCAAAACAATGCATTAAAATTTTTAAGCTATTGCATAGCTTCTATCGCGGGCCAGCGTGGAGACGGAATCCAGAAATTCCGTAACGAAAATAACCTGACACGGGACTCCTCTACGGTGAGCCGCTAGATGGCACATTTTTTATCAACGCCATCTAGCGGTGAGCCGCTATATGGTGTTGATAAAAAATGCTATGCAATAGCTTTACCGCGGCAGTCCCCGAGTGCCACACGTGTTTTTATTTTAAATTTTCGCGCGTAAATTGACGAAAACGCTTGATGACGTCATCTTGACATTAAACACACTGAGTAGGTAGTTTAAGTACCTATCACAGTGACAGATGACAACAGCTAATAACATTAATAACTGACGAGGTGCGAAATGAAAGATTCTTTATTTAGAGACATTATGACGTAGTGTTATGGCGGGTGCCGTTTCGCATATTTGTAACACAGATAAAAAAATGAAAACTTTGAAATAAAATATAAAATTTATTTTAGAATTTTGTGTACTGAAACTAACACTTCCCGATTTGTTATTACCTAAACTATCTAATTTAAATATTTTTAGATTATTTCTTAGTACTAAAATACCCTATTCTTATCTAAACTATACACATGTAAAACATCACGTTGCTCCATTACTGCGTGATTGAAGAACAAATCAAGCGACGAACACTTTCGCATTTATAATATCAGTAGGAATGCAGAATATGAAAATTTTTAACTAAATTGAATTCCATGTTTAAAATATTATGAATTCTCCCTGGTACACCGTGATATAAGGTAAAGTAATGCGGAGAAATTCCTCGCATGAGATGCGGATAATACCATACAAATGTGCGGGATGTGAAGCTGATTTGAACAGCATGATATTTGTTGAGACTAATAATATCCTCCGAATCCGGTCTCAACAGCCAACCTTCTCAGAGATAAGTCTCAATAGACTAACGGGTAAAAGTGCGGACTGAAAACTGAAAGGTCAACGGTTCGATCCCCACCCGTTGCACTATTGTCGTACCAGACAAAAAATTAAAAAAAAATGGTTTTGGGCTCAGTATCCTTCGATTAAAATTTTCAAAATATATTTAATGTACAGAATTCGCCCTGTTACAGATTTCTTACAAGTATAGATTTAATACTCATTCCTAAGACTTTATCCAACTAGCTATTGTTTGCTTATTCTACAAAGGGCTTAAGAGGCCCTACGCGACAAGAAAGATGGCTGAACTTACATGAAATTGGCTGAGAGTTTCGACTAAGTTAATTTATGTGTTTGGCTTTGTCGTTATTTGCGTCGGCTCATGATTGCTTGCTCTATTTAGCGAGTCTTGTTTGTGTAGACGGATGTCCTTGGTTGTAGTTAAGGACTGTGGCTCAGAACAATGTAGGTATAACATTGCAAACTGAAAACCATACAGTTAAATCAGAAGAAGATAAATAAACCTTTGGTATTAGCCAAGCCCGTTTCGATTTGAAAGAAAATAAAGAATTCAGAAAAAAATTAGAAGTTTTTAAGTTGTAACAATATTAATTATTATGACCAGACTAGTTAGAATTAACATCAGTAGCATAACCCTATTTAATAGTCATATCTTTTATAATACCATACTCTGTGAAATAACTAAATCACCTTACTCTCTTTCAAGGGAAGCCGGAAGTTTCTTTTTTTTGAGATAAGCTTCACCTATGCCCACTTCTTCTGATAATATTTTCTTGTAACTGTTTATATGTACCTACATAAAAAATGAAACTAAAATAAATAAATAAAGCACACTAAAATCACCTTTCACATCTACATTATTACTTATACTCCTTTATTCATGTAGTACACAGATGTAGTAAGTACCTACGTTTGACCAGCATTTTGCACAAAATGACAGAATTTCCAGCTACGTTGGTTAAGGTGAATTAAAGTTGAAGGTGAATAAAGTTAAGTGTTCTACATTAATAAACCCCCAAATAACAGTAACCTTTAAGTGCTAATTGGATTCAGAACGAAATCTCCGCACCGTACATTACCGTAAATTACACTTTCGGCCCGCACCTGTAAGCTCTTATGCGTTATGTGCTGTCCTAATTGAAATATTATGCTACTAACTTTTGTCTGCGACTTCCTGCGCACTGCACGCGACTGCGTGGAGTTAGGATTTTAAAAATCCCGTGTGAACCTTTTGTTCACGTATACTATGTCTTTTTATAATTCTGTAGCTATATCTATGCCAAAAATCCATTCAGTATGTAATATATCTTAAGTGTATTTTTTAAAATGTGTCTTCCCATAATGAATGAGGTATGAGGCCTCATGACTCAAATGCTTTGCCATTGAATACAAAAACAAATAAACTATTATTATAAGTATGATTCTTTTCTGTTTTCGAAAACTTCATTTTAATAATATTCAAACTTAATATTAAGTAATTAAAATTTACCTTCTTCTGCTTAATTAACGCCAAAAATTTCCGTGTTAACGCATTTTGACTTAAACCCACAACGCTGCTAGTAAAAATGTTAAAAAGTAGCGGACCGAGATAATTACCCTGGGGCACGCCAACCTGGATAAGGATAAAATCTGCAACAGTGACGTATAATTGGAACTGCTCAAGTACACACGTAAATTAATTGTCAGCAGTCCCAAGACTACCGCATATAATATACGGAATGTTAACATAATATAAATTAGTATTATTGGTGGTTTGTAAAAAATCTTATAATTTTTTTATTTTTTTTATCTTGGCCGCACGACACCGTTGTCATGTCGTTTCGAAAATGACTAAATAATATTAATTCATTATACTCTCTAAATGAACGTACAGCTTGTATTAGGAGTGAGTAAACAGCGCAACAGGTGGGGATTGAACCCCTGACCTTTCGGTTTTCAGTCAGCTCCTTAAAAACTCCGCTATTGAGGCTCCAATTAGTCATTATCACCTACACGCTGGTTGATGAAATCATTGACCATGTGTACATAGTTTTTTGTTATGCGTAAAAAAGTTCTTTCCATAGTTACTTACAAGTTAGGTAGGTACTACCAGGCAGATTCTCAATTCAGTTTACTCCATAGAGCGGAAAATGAAATAGACTGTGGCAGCAATAGTATAATTAAGATAATAGCGGCGCGTCGTATTCAATTTGCGCCCTGCGATATGTTACCATTACAAGGGTAAATGAGATTTGTAAGGTATTCAAACCACAGACATTATAGAGAGCTGTCCTGGTAGTTGTAAACATACGTTCATAACTACACCCAAACAAAGACATACCTATTCCATGCATATAAAATGACGCATATTCATTAAGATGTGTTGAATTCTAAGCGTGTATTTTTATTTTCGCTTTTTAGTAAAAACATCGCCGGAATCGGCTGTATCTTGACTTGATACTATCAATGTGTCAAGGAAATATTTATCAATTGTTAATTTTCGTTACTCTATGATTGTGACGAGGATATATTCAGCTGTTACCTCGTAACAAGTTTGATTCATATCCATATTTTCAAATTTTATCCCTTATCGAAATAAAACTTGATCTCTTATTTAATAGAAATGTCGAACATATTGTTTGTGAAATGAGAATGAGAAGAATCCTTACAAAGCTTATTGAGTTGCGAGGCTGAAGTAGCAATAATTGGCACACAGGTCGATGAATCGATAATAGACCTTGAGATCCCAATTCCCAGGTGCTCGAGTGGGGACCTCGTAACGATAAACGCAGTATTTATTACACTAGGTTGATGGAAGATATCAAGCCGTTTTATACAAGCAGAGCAAGACCGTGTTCCGTGGTGAGTCTTGAATGAAACATGATGCAGTCGAGACGACAAAGATGACGACTACATTATCTTTTGTAAGCAGGTAAAGTTACAAATAGCTATAATAGAAACACTTATGGACTAAATCATAAGGTAGTCTTTGTAAAGATCAGTTTTAAGAATCAAATTGAAAATACTAAGATTTTGTCGCAAGGAGAAGAAAATATTATATTCATAAATCTGCGAAAACCTTTCATATTATTACGAGTAGGTATATCATATTAATTAGTCATTCTAAGTGCCGACTTCAAGTCAAGTGACGTTTAACTGAGAAATGAATTGGGCGTTCTGACAGATTTTGTGTTGAAAATCTGCTAGAATATCATTACTCAACGTAGGTGAAATTGGCCCTTAATTAATTTAATTCAAAAGCAATTGCTCGCAACTCATATTTTCTTTCTTTTTTGACCTTTTCACTTGACTTCTTGAAACATTATCACTATGCCGTAAATTCTATTCTGAAAAGTCAGGTCAAAGGCATTACGCAAGTCATAGTGTTTACAAAACACCGCTTTGTAGGTTAACATCGTCTTATCGATTTATTGAGTGCTTCCGAGTGGCCCGCCCGGCGCACCAACCACGAGATCTGTCTTTGTGAACCCTCCCTTGATAAATATTGAATTGAAAGAAATCTGCTCCAAGTTTCTTTGGAAGTAATCACGACGAATGAGTGTCTTTTCTGATGTCGAGATAAAAAGACAAGAGCTAGTAAGTTCTAATAAGCGGAAATAGTGGGACTTCGACCTCCGTTTCGAGTGGTCTAGGGTTCAAATTCTGGGACTCGTAACTTTTCGGAGTTGAATGCTTCAAGCAATATCACTTGCTTCAACGTGAAGCAAAACATCGTGAGACTGAGATTTCGCTAAGTTTGTTATCAAAGGCGTCTGCCAATTCTATGGACTATGGCCTTAAATCCATTTTGTGAAGAGATCCAGTTGCAAACCATTGATGCGTCGATGATGATGAATATGTTCTAATGATAAGAATAATAGGATTTTACCTCTTGTTTATACTTCTTTGAAATTCCCGTCATGCAGAACAGTTAACCATGTCGAAAATTAGGTCCGGATACTAAAACCAATTTGGTTGAAAGGGTAGTTATATCACTGGGTTGGCTTCATCTAGATTTAGTGAAGATAAGATGGAAGGTCTTTCGAAGTAAAGGACGGAACTAAATCATTAATGATACGTGTTATCAGGATAGGATATCTACAATTTTGAGGAAACAATTTCGATAAAGCACCTAATTGAACTTTACTGTGATATCAAAAGTTTACAATCAACAAATAAATCTCAAAAAAAAACTTTAACAAAACAAAGCAGAAAAATAACAAGCATTAAAATAATGGGCAAACCATTAAAGTCAAATATTTGGATGGTCAGTTGCCCATTATGTACTTAAATATTTACCAAACAAACGTTTCTAGGTTAACTGCAAGTTATATGCCGTAAACATTGACGACTGCCGAGTACCTTTCTCACGCGAGATGTTTATCTCTGTGTAAACGTTTCTTCATAGATTTAAGAAAATACTATACTCGTATAATGCCATTCCATTAGTCTGTTTTTTTAACTGCCTCGTTGGTCTAGCGGTAAGTATGAATACAGATCCCGAGGTACCGGGTTCGATTAAGGTTTTTTGATTCCCGCGGGAACTCTTTAATCCTGTATATAAGCTATCTCCATTCCAAATTTCAGTCAAATCGCTTCATTGCTTGTGGCGTGAATTAGTAACAAACATACGCACACATATAAACTTTCGCCTTTATATAATATTCGTTTGATTCCGAAAATGAAAAGGCCTTATTTGAAGATCAAGAGGCTTACCGACGCAAGTTGAGCCATGTGGTTTTAGTGAGAATAAAACCAACATTAAATAATTTTCGACCCAGCCAAAGTCAAATAGGATTTTAGGATCATATCTGAAAGCCTAAGATATATTCTTCACTATAGTGTGGTGGTGGTTAGGTAGTGATAAAATTAATAGATAAAATTTCGTCAACTTAAAAATAAAGAAAGTCCTGAGGGTTATAAACGAGTCCTGAAAATTAACACTTCGACACAGGGTCGATTTCAAGAACATAAAATAAATCTTATCCGAGCGTAAATTTAATATTTTGGCAGATTTTCAATACAAAAACTGCCAGAATGCCAAATTAATTTCTCGGTTAAACGTCACTCAACGTTAATGAAATCGCCACTTTAATAAGCTTGGCCTATTTCAGTTAGGCGCTGCACAAACGAGCACATTTTTGTGTCTTGTGTCGGATACAAGCTACCATTGAATATTTTTTTTTTCATAAAATCCATATGACATTAACCAACAACTGCGCAAACGTAGACACTTTTTGTATCCAGTTGCTTCCACTCACAAAGTATTCGGTTTAAGCAACTAGACACTAAAAGAACTTATCAGTAGAAGACACAAGCAACATTTACATTCCAAACAATTTGTGCGAGTTGCACACAATTGCACCAATTGTGCAACATGCAACAGTAACGGCAACCCTGTCAGGTTGCCTCTCTCGTTAGAGAGTAGTATATTCCTTGGGTTGCTGACACCGGCCACAGGACACAGGTTACCTGTGATAGTGTCCCGTGTCGGCAACAAAAAGTGTCCACGTTTGCGCACCGCCTTAATCGTGTACATTTCCCCGCCCTAAACGAAAAATACAAGATCAAGGATAAATGCTAGATTATGAAAATGTACGACCTCCAAAAGTCTCCAACTTTTACTGATTATTTATTATACAAATCGTGAGACAGATTCAGACCTTCCTTCCTTTATCGCTGAATCTGTTTTTTATTTTAAATACCACTATGTTCTTATTACATTCTTCAACAATTTTGTTATTAAGGCTTGGACAGACACATCGCGTGACGAAAGCAGCGCGAGTAAAGGGGCTATTGCTCAGTGGGTAATCATGTGATTAATAAAATCAAATATAATTTTGTTAATGACGCCATCATGCGGTTTTCTTTTCATTTTTTTTTTTGACTGCTGTTGTAATGCTAATTCCCTATTTTTTCTTACTCTCTTTTCAAATTTTTTCGTTTAATCATGTGATTAATAAAATCAAATATGATTTTATTAATCAAATGGTCGCTATTTTACAAATCAAGCAAACGTAGGTCCTTGTTCTGCGCCACTACAATCGCTTGTATCGTATGTCCAAGCCCTTACTTTACTACTCTTAGTGAGAGTTTACACATCTCCCAACATTAGTCGACTTTGAGCAATAAAGTTAGACTAAAATGGACCTAAGGATCTTTATTCTAAAGTCGTGCATTCAGTAGGTACTACTGATTTTAATTCGAAAAGTTGTCGCTTGGTGCGATATATGGACGAACTTGAGCTTGAATGCTGAGATAGAGCCAGATTTATTAGGCCTATAGAGTTAAAGGAGACAGATTTATGTCACGACATAAATCTGTGTAGTTTCAACTCGCAAGTGAAGTTTCAACCTTGCGAAAGTTCTTTAAATCTCAGCCTAAAATGAGACACTTAAAACGTTACGCAACATAGAGATTTTGGACTGAATAAAAGATCTTGTTTGAAAATTTTTCAAGCAACTTAATTTACCTTTAAAGTTTATAGTCGTTAACTTATATTTTAACGACCTTACTGGTGCAGTGGTGAGTAGGTCTCGGGTCTGGGAGGTCTCGGGTTCGATTCCCGTCGAGGTCAATTTATAATTTCTGAATTGTCTCTGGTGGGAGGCTTTGGCCGGGGCTAGTTACCTGCCTACCGTCAAAGACGTGCCTTTAATACCAGTCTTGGTTCATATATTTGGCAGAATAATCTTTATGTATTACATTGTGCACAAAGGCGGCTCGATCGAGTACTCTATATTTTCGATAGTCGAAATTGATGTGTAACTAGTACTAACTCCTTGAATCGTCCAACGCGTCCCTTATTAAATTATGCCACGTCGTTGCGTTTTTGGAACGACGAAATTGTTTCTTTTATTAAGAAATGGATAACAACATTGCTTTCGGGATACCATAATGGAATTTGGTAAAATGGAAAAGTGTTTGTAATGGAAATTTGAGGCACTGTAGAACGACATTCAGAGGAAATTGAAATATTACACGTACTCGTAATAATAATTTTTTCCCCCTCAATACTAAGGGCACATTTTAATCATCGCCAAGTTTTGACCCGATAAAAGGCATAATCGATTGCGTGACTGAAGGACAAACCAACAAACATGCTCAATGAAATTTTGAAGACACATTTGGTAAGTTGAAACTAAAATCAGTATCTGGGGCAAATCATTTTAAAACTATATGTTTGTAGTTGGTTTACACATTCTTCAAGTGAGTCTGCCAAATTGTATTGAGCCAGCGTGGTAACTTTGGCCTTCCCTTCTCTAATTAGCCTCCTACTACTAACGCTCAGTTCTGAACCGTTGATCGGTTGCTATGTTGCTATTGATGACGATGATGATTTGGGGATCAAAGTTTGTTTGTATGCGACAAAAAAGTGACGTCACGGCACTTTGTCAGAGTTACCAATGGAAATGTGTTATGAGAAGTCTGTACCTATAAAGATAGTGTTCCTTCTACCGTAAGCTGTAATCGCGCCCCTTCCATTACAACTCTACCACACATTCAATTTACAAATGCGTCAGAATTTATATGATGACAAAATCCTCCGCATACGAAACCACGAAGGATTTAATGGTTTTCAATTTATTTCGTAATAAAAGAACAGATAAACATTTGGTGGCTTACAGGGATTGCCCAATAAAATGGAGTCCCGATTGGAAACAATCCAATCCTTTATCGTCAGCGGGATTGCGTCGTAAAATTGCCTTCATTACGCCAATTACCACTAGGTATATTGCTTTTACTTACCCTTCTGAGAACGCCTCTATTGCACATTTTTATGTGGCTGTTAGTCTAAAAACTCACTGAGCAGTTTTCACCCGCGTTCTCAGTGCTGTGTGGAACCTCCACCCTCCGTAGAATGCAGATGTGTATGTAAAATTAAGTAGCACATAATATCACGGTGCGTTTTAACCCGCGGCGGGTGTGATTGCTAGGAGCGCCTGTAGTTTAGTGGGTTCAATTAAATATTGTTCCCCCATATTGAAGTGTCTGTGATAAGTACAGACACAGTCATCCAAGTCTACAAAAACACCCTGTACCTACGCCGTTTTAATGTAATAATTATGACAAAATCGCCTACGAGTGTATGCCTGACGCGTTGACGTTTTATGTCTCAGCGGTGTGTTTGACGCGGCGCGACCCAAAGGCGACCGTAGCAAAATGAATACTCTATGCTTGCAGTATACTAGTAGAACAGCACGGGACGCGGTCACCGACGAACTTGGCGGCCACCACCTGCGCACTCTGCGATCGGTTACGCCAAGTTTGCGGTCCTTTGCCGCAATCGCGCGGCTGCGTAACCCCATAAACACCTGCGGTGTCATGAGTTTTCAAATAAAACAGCTGTATCGCAACCGCTGCCGGCGCGGTTGAGATTCGCTAAGTTAGGCCTTGCTCTTACCAAGCCTGGCTTTGCGCTAAGATCAGAGAAGCTTGAGAAACTGAGAAAGAAACCATTGTAACCAAGAGGCTGGGAATAAAAGAGTATAAAAGTACTGGTATAAAAGAGTATTAGAACTTGGCTTGGAAACAATATGGAAGCGTTTTTCAAAATTTTTGACAGGTTTATTTTACTGAGGAAAAGGTATAAAGTTATTAAACTCCATTAATTTTTACGCGGTATCGGTCACGCATACCAGATCATAATATTAACAAAAAAAATTGTAAATTCAAAGGCGTTATTCTAAAACACTGTATAAGCACAGTGTGCCTACCTTGCGTTAAAATTCAACAACAACATTCACAATTATCAACCCCGGATCGGGTGTCGGATATCAACAGTACATCCGAGCCGTCTAATTGGACATCGGATTGAATTTCAAACTCGTGCCACTTGTTTACACTCCGCTCCACGCCGCTCCGCGCCACTCCACTCCGCTCCACCCCGACGGCCGACAGCCGACTGTTCTGTACGAAATATCCGCGACTGTTAATTGTTATTACTAATCGAGATCGGTATGTCAGGATTGCCTTTGCTGTCAGGAAAATTCGATAGCCTACCGATGTTGGAACTGCTAGGTGCATTTAGGCCACAAACATATAAGAGTAAGCACACCTAACATAAGAAAAAATTGGCGTTCCAATTACGCCTACATACAAATCTCACGCACACATTGACAGTAAACAGAGCCGGACTTCGAAAAGCGAGGTTCAGCGAGGTTGAAGGGACTGGAGAGTATTTAATATCTGTAATTTGAAATAATATGGAAACTACGGAAAGTTGCCATCAAATTGTAGGTTAAACCCTTATTTTACATTCTGTAAACTTAATTCTATAAATTAATTCTTAATTATGAAAATGGATTCTAATGTGCTAAGTTTCGCGGTTTTGTAATCAAACAAGTAATAATGTTACAAAATAATATTTAATAAAATCAAAACAAAACATGATTTACAAAATCTACCCAAAAGATATATCTATTAGATAAATAAAACAAAATCAAAAAGCAACTTTTTCTCTAATATCTTTTAGAAATACAAACATTGACAATACGATAACATCAACAGTAGTTTAATTAACTCTTACATTCTATTCAGCCTGTATCACTCATTTCAATAACCTTATTAGAATAGTATTACACATTTTAAACTTATAAAAATAACAAAATAAACCATATGTCTCAGTCTTTTCAATAACGTAATAAGGAATAGTATTACTCTATACTCTTTATTAATAGTATTACTAGGCTGTAAATTTTGCAAGTCCATCAAAACTTGATCTCCAGCAGCTTTTCTTTCTACTGGACCTTTTACTGATGATGTAGACATATGCTGAAAACAAGAGTAATAAATTATCAGTTGTCTAGTATTAACAATTTAATAGGTAATACAAATAGGTACACAGCTATATATGTATGGGTATAGCTGTCAATATTTACGTTTAAATGGCAAGATGTTTTGGGTTGGTACCTAAATATAAGAACAACTAGAAACTTACTTGTAATGATGAATCAAAAATCATTGGGATTGCATTAGAAGTAAGGACGGTACGAAAACCACTGCAATCCACTAAATGTGCTTCAAAATGTTCAGAACATAGCACACTCGATGTTTTGTGCTGCCAATTTTTTTTATTCGTCTGCATCAACCAGCCATTTTTTATATTTTCATCCTTTGGAAAGCTGAAAAATGATTTAATTTTATAATTTATCCTTACTTTTATAGAAATAGAAATAGAAATATTTTATTTCAAATAAACTTTCACAAGCACTTTTGAATCGTCAATGAATCTACCACTGGTTCGAAATGCCTTTCCCGCCGAGAAGAGCCAGCAAGAAACTCGGCGGTCGCTCTTTTCAAAAATAAGTAAAAATTTTACAATATTTAATGAAACTATGCTATGTATTGCTTCCACGATTAATTTTCCTAAGTCCAATACAATACAAATAAAAATTAATACAATCCAATACATCTTAAAACAGGCAGGCAAAAACAGACTAATTATTTAATCAAAATATACCCACTAAACAAAACTTGCGCCTGAATACGGCCCTGTCAAATTGTACAAGTATATGAAACGACAAACAAGATCCTGATATTAATTAATTGATAAATATTGCAACAGGAATATACTAGAACCAAAATTACTATAACTGTCTACGAGTTTTGCGTATATAATAATTAGGGACTGCTTCTAAAATGCCGAACGATTATTAATAATCACACAGTAAGCATATAACCAAATTACGAGTCTATAGCACATCAAAACTTACCGATGAAAAGTAATTGCAGGTGTTTTCCTATACGGAGAATTGCCACACAGAGGTGCACAACACTTCACCATTTTATTTCAGAATTTTTGATTCTTTAGACTCGATTTTAAAGCAAATTTAAAAGAATAAACAACTCGCAGGTTATGTTGTTGTTTTTGACAAATTGACATATTGCACCATACTGCTCTTATTTGTAGCTTACGAATTGCCTCAAGCTCAATTATGTCTATGAGTGCGTAAGTGTTGCAACAACAGAAGTAAAAGAGATAGAATCATATATTTTTTGTTGGAGAGAAGCAAGCGAAGATATTATTTATTCGTTTAGATGTAGTTGTGAAAATTATGTTAGGTCTGCTTACTCTTATATGTTTGTGATTTAGGCATATCTACTTCAATAGTGTCATGTTTTAACATTTTTTGTTAAATTTGTTAATATACGAACTGCACCCAGGTAGTCATCATCTCTAAACAACTCACTACTGAGTGCAGATCTACTCTGATAGAAAGTTTAAAGGTTAAAATGAAAGATTTTCTTGATTGAAAAATCCATTCACTTCTACGGCTTCACACTTTAAAAATATAATACAATTTAAAACCTGCGTTGTTATCAGAAAACTTGTAAGATAAGACGCAAAGGAAAATATAAAAATATACCTCGGATAAAATATTGTGTGAAAAATGTTCGTATGTTATCTTGGCGTGAAATGTGAATGTCTTGAGTTACTGCGCCGCCGGTTGCAGCCTGCGGCGCGGACTTATGTACGTTTTACTGTTATATGTACATATATGTATGTAAAACGATTGTTGGGAAATAGATAGGAAACTTTACATGTAGAAATGGATGTTACACTTTTTTATTCGGTATACAAGTTGCATTTAATGATCCAAACACACACATTGCGTTGTATAGGTACATGCACACACATACGCAATGTACACGTACCTACACGACGTTAGGTACCACAAAAATTCATTCGCGCTCGTGAATGACAATTATATACGAATTTTAACATTTTGATAATTTTTTTCATAGAATATCAAAACGCTGTTTAGTCAGAGTTAAATAGACCTAAACCCTCTTGTCTTAATTACGTTTGTCTATTAGTACCGATTTTAATTTTAATCATTCGTCATGGGTCCCTGAATATTGATGAAGTTACGTCTTAAAAAAAGATTTTTAGGTCCATTTTGCTTTGATATTATATTAGTATTAGCTATATGTCTTGTTCATCAACATTATCAACATATAAAAACTCATACGAAGCCTACAGCTGTTGTTAACTGGATTTTTAATATCGTTTACGTTATCCCACTTCCAAGGTGGTATTTTATTGTGGGCTATATTCATAATTTTGATTTGATATGCCGCCGTAGGCTTTTGTTGGCTTGTGAAGAATGGAATTCCATTTGTTGTTTGTTTTTCATTTCGGTTTCATAGGACAATTTTTATTTATAGGAACAGATGTATTTGCCGCAAGCACTTTGCCATTATTTACATTAAATTTGGGAATATTACCGCAGTTGACATTTGTATTACTTACTATGTTATATTACGACGAGGAGCAGTGAAGAGAGCTTTAGTCTAGTGGTTAAAAGTTTTTCTGGTGGGAGGCTTTGGCCGTGGCTAGTTACCACCCTATCGTCAAAGACGTGTCGGTAAGCGATTTAGCGTGCCGGCACGATGGCGTATAGAAACTGACTAGGGGTATAGGTTGAATGTACACTGCCATATCCCTTCTAAGTTAGCCCGCTACTATCTTAAACTGCATCGTCACTTACCATTAGGTGAGATCGCAGTCAAGGGCTATCTTGTCATCGAATAAAAAAAAGTACAATCTCTTATTCAGAGTGTGGCGGGTCAAATGCTTCTGAGTTCTCAGTGTTATGTGCGTTTAACACTTGCTTCAATGGTAAAGCATAAAAGGAGAAGGAGAAAACGAAGGACGTAACTTCGTCGTGCTCAAGCTCGTTTGATTCATTTTAACAAGTTCTCTGGTCTTAGATGATAATATTCAGGGTCTGATGATGGAGCTGGAAGGTAGCTATAGAAACTCTTTAATAAAAAGACGTAACCTCATCGAATTTTGGCTCGTTTGGTTCGTAGGTACTCTGGTCCTAGATGATATCCAGGGTGAGATAATGACGCCAGTTACTAAAAGCTTGTTTTTAAAAAGCTTTTTTTTTTTAATTTACTTATACTAATTGTTCTTAATGTATCCGAGCGGCCCGCAGGGAGTCTCCTTTGTATTAAATAATTATGTAACATAACACAATGTAGTTTTGTATTGTATTATAACAATTAAAGTAGATCGGCAACTTCGCTGCTGAAAAGGGTTTCTGTGTCTGAATTAACTGATAGTTTCCGCACGGCTGAAGTGACAAGCTATTCGTCTTTGTCTCAGCTCTGTTTAATGCGATTTACTTGTCAGTAGGCTGGCCTACTGCAATACAAATAGTTTCAGGACTTTTTAATCCCTGACGCAAAATCGACGGGGTGTTATAAGTTTGACGTGTATGTGTGTCTGTCTGTGGCATCGTAGCTCCCGAACGGTTGAATTGATTTTGATTTTGTTTTTTATGTTTGAAAGGTGAAGTGAATTAGTCGGGAGTGTTCTTAGCTTTTCATTCGATTTTCATCAAATATATGTTTATGTTTGATGAAAATCAATCCAAGATGGCCGCCATCACAAAATATCCGCCATTTTGTGATGGCGGCCATCTTGGATCGATACTTTTATTTTAACGATTACTGACTAGCGATTAGAATGTTGTAACATGTCGGGGGTGTTTTAACTTTTTAATTTACACTTGTATCATAATCGTCTCAAAGAACAGCGTTCTGAAGATAATTGTTTGATTGTATTTGATTGTTTATCCGGCATTGCTGCAATTGACAAGATATGCTACAGTCCCAATGCCGGTGAGAAAGTGCTAATTATATTAATAGTACTAGCAAGACAGAGCAGTACAACCAATTTCAGGACGAAGATCTTCATAATCGTCTTAACGAACAGCGTTCTGAAGATTATCGCGGCCAGATTTGATTTGATTGTTTGATTGTGCTTGATTGTTTATGCGGAATTGTTGCGATAGAGATGCTGCAGCCGATATTCTTTAAAAAAATAAAAGGAAAACTCCTACAAAATACGAAATAGTTAGAAACCCTACCAGTGGGGTTTATAAAACCACTATCAGTCTCCATCTTTAATTTTTCAACGCGCCACAGCAAAGGACAAAAAGTAAAAAGGTATTCGCGTTCGTCTGATGATTCTTCACATTTTTCCTTCTTTTGCCTTGGACTGCTTCGTTGGTATAATGGATAGAGCTAAAGTATATCAAGTTAAAACGGAAAAGTGTGTGCGTATTTATGTAGTGCGTTATAAAGATTTTAGACTTGATTCGTGGTTTAATGACATAATGAATTGTCGTGACCACGGTTCACAATTGGATCGAAATATCGACAATCCCAACTAAAATAGTAAACGTGGTACGTACGCGTAATATTTTATAACAATTATAGCAATTATAGTATTAACAATTTGCAATATAACTAGTGCAAAGTTTTTCAGAACAAAATCAAAATTCACACTGACTTCTTACAAGACTTAAAAGTTAAAACACGTTCTTATTAAAATCACTTTCCATTCATTCGTAAGACTTTTTCGATTCCCGCGGGAGCTCTTTAATTTTGTAAGATAAAAGGTAGACCTATCTGTTAATTAATCCTGGGTGAGCTATCTCCATTCCCACCCATTTGTTCATTCGTTTTGGTGTGAAGACTAAGAAGTTCCCGAGGGATTTAAGAACTAAATCCAAGCGGACGAAGTCGAGGGCATCAGCTAGTATGATTTCCTTGTGTACCAAGGGATTCCGCAAAGTAAAGCCTACCAATATGTCTTCAAAAGGCTCGTCGCACGCGCGTACGCGTGTCACGTTTCTAATTTAAAGGCAGCCTTAAGCAGCCTGTGACAGGAGCCAGGACCAGGTCCTATCTCCTGGCACGTCCCGTAACAGATATGAGGCGCCGGTAAGTAATGTTGGCTCGACGCGGTTAGGTATGCCGAGTGAGAGGCGATAAAATCTGCGGTGGAAGCGTAGCACCGCACAAGGTGAGGGGAATGACATCGGAAAGCGAATACAAGTGAAATGTAATTACGTATGCATGTAATTAATTTAATCGAACACGATTAAACAACTTTGATTAACTTATAACATTTACTAGTTTATGCAAGCGACTTTGATTGTGTGGATTTTAATCCGCGGGAACTCTGAAGCACTGTTAAATGATTTTTACGTTAGCAGTACGTATCGGAAGTATAAGTACATGCTATCATAGCACTGCCTATTTGGTCAGAGAGGGTAATATTTGAATACTACGTTATAGATACCTATAGTCTTTTACAGTCTATAAATTACGCCCATAGTCATTCCAACAGATACTCGACAAAACTTCTTCCATTTATTGGAGAGCCGTGATTGATTTGATTTCTAATTGAGGAGTGTTGGAGTGATAAATTATGTTTACGGATTGATTTCGAAGAAAATATTCACAAGTCCGCACATTTCAAGCTCTCCATTAAGTTTCTTTGTTTATGAATGACTTTCCGATGGTAGTAGTATGGTATTTGCTATTAGTTGAATGCCAATATTGTAACTGTGAAAACTGAATTTAATTTACATTAAATATATTATTATTTAGTTTTAGTACATCATTTTAGTATAGATAGGAAGCTGTTGCCTGCTAATTCGCCCGCGTCAATTTCTGTTAATATGATCGCGATTAAGAAGTTTGTAAAAGAATATATTTTAAATATGGATAATTTTCCCCATTTTTGCAACATTTTTCGCTTATATGCTTCGCTCCTATTGGTTGCAGCGTGATGTTATATAGCTTAAAGCCTTCCTCGATAAATGGACTATCCAACACAAAAATAATTTTTCAATTCAAACCTAGTTCCTGAGATTAGCGCATTCAAACAAAAAAACTCTTCAGCTTTATAATATTAGTATAGATATGAATATCTGAATTCGGAAAACAAAATTCGGATCTAGTGTGCAACGCTTCATACAAATAGTTCTCTACGTACTAGTACGGCTACTTCGGATCGAAAATTTCCGGGTTTGGATCGAATGCAGTGTGAAAAGATGGTAGTAGCGATTCTATCAAAAGATTATTATATAAAGAAAACAGCTTGGCGCAAATACCTCATTAGGTGAATCAGCAACTCCAGAAAGGGTCTAGTTCTGAACAAACGCGGTAGTTCTCTCATAGTTTCGCAATTTCCGGAGCGTTTCCCGTGTCATCGCTTGAAACGGATGTTCCCTCCGCCATTTTAACCCACAACTTTTACGCCAACTATGCTCTATTACTGTAATAATCATAACTTAATAGGATCAAACTGTGACAGTAATAGCCCAGTGGTTAGGAGCATTCTTTTCCAAGTTACCTGTGCCGAAGTTTCATACTTTCAATGAATTCATATTTTCCTAAAACCCCATAAGTTTGTGGTTCGACATATTTTTCTGGGGGTCCTAATTTCGACGACGAATCTCTGATTAGGAGTTATGTTTTTTTAAGCAATTAAATAAATTTTGCTCAATTTTGTATAGCTCAGCGAGTCGGGAACTGAAGTGGAAGTAGGTGGGCACTTAGTTTGAAGAGCCCGAAGTATCGGGGTCCCGAAGCTCAGTGTTGGCAGCAGCAGGCAATAAAGCGTCTTCCGATTAAAATTTTCAAAATATATTTAATGGATAGAACTCGTCCCGTTACAGTTTTATTATAAGTATAGATAAAAGTGTTTCGCCGCCATCTTACGCATTTATTGGTTGAGTCTTTGCATCGTGCTCTATAAACTTGATACCTATTTTTCTTGTCAAACACAACATTCAAAATATGATTTCTAACTTTACAAAATATTATCTTTTAACTAATTCTATTATCGGAGCATAGCACGAGCCTCTTTCAAGATTTATTTAGGCGATTTTTACTTTGAACTCCTTTAATAATTTTCACCTTGGATTGAGTTAAGTTTTTCCTTTAAGTATCAAATTAAAATACCAGTCACGCTTTTCGTTAAATGAAACAATTCCTCGTTGTCGAGGAAGCATCTTTGCGTCCCCGCGGACTCAGAGGTAAATTGAGGGCGATTTACCTCAACGTCGAGGTTGTTCGAGTATAATTAAGATTTATGGAGATCGCTTGTGAACCAACAACTTAAATTGGGGCCTTAGGAACTTCTTATATATCTACCATCGAAACTAAATACCAATACTTTCCAACTTGGGTGGATTAAATACGGCTTCGTTACTTTCAGAACTTTTTATATTATTTTGTTTGGCTATCCTGAGAATCGTTTTAGAAGAAAAAGAAACTAGTTTTGCCCACAAGTCGTATCTCGGAATCTAATTGAACGTTTTTGGTCTAAGTTTGACCAACTTAGTTAATTGTTGTTCTATTAACTGCGAGAGTATTAAGTTCAGTTTGTGACTAGAACTTACGAACAAATAAAAGGATAAATAGTTACTT
This sequence comes from Hipparchia semele, assembly GCA_933228805.2. Classification (NCBI taxonomy): domain Eukaryota; kingdom Metazoa; phylum Arthropoda; class Insecta; order Lepidoptera; family Nymphalidae; genus Hipparchia; species Hipparchia semele. Next base: position 13,771,480 of record OW121720.1, on the reverse strand, counting down.
CCACTATAGCTTATGAAATAATTTACCAATAAGGATTTTCTTTTGTTACAGGCAAGAGAAATCACGAAATTAAGGAACGTCCTATCAGTGACTTAGACTTCAGTACCGCCTAAGACGAATAGACCAAGATGCTGCATAGATCATCTTCCTCCAGACGCCGCCGGGCTTCCCGAAGCGCAGCGACGTCTCCTCAGACTAGGTCTCCCAGACCTTCTGCCCAGTCTTCCCGTAGAGCATCACTCGCAACAACAGAAACTGACGACGAAATCGAACCTCCGCCACAAAGAAGCCCTAGAGCCAGCCTCGCCCCAGATGCAGCCTTAGACACATACCATCGAAGTCCTCGACATTCTCTCGTCCCTGAATCAAGATCAGCCAGAAACTCCATAACCCCCGAAACTGCTTTAGTAAGAAACACACTAGCACCTTCAAGAAACAACTTGGGTGTAGAACAAGCATACGGATCCCGCTTGAGTCTGAACCCTCAAGACTTCAATCGAAGTCCAAGGAATAGTATAACACCGGATGTCACAGCTAGGAGCCCGCGAAGAAGTTTGGTGCCAGAAGGAACAACGTGGAATCAGCCCAGAAACTCTTTAGTGCCAGATGTTGGCAGAAGTCCGCGACACTCAGTTGCTAGTATACAAATAGACCCTGCTAGGAGTCAGAAAGAATTGGGACCAAGTCCGAGGACTAGCCCTAGAGGTAGTATAGCTCCAGATACGCTAATAAAGAAGGAATTCCCAGATATAAATAGGAGTCCAAGAGGATCCCTTATTCCGGATTCTCAGAGAAGTCCAAGAGGCAGTATTGCTCCTTCCGAGAGAAGTGCGAGAGGGAGTCTTGCTGCTGTCGAGGTGGATGCTGCAAGAATCAGCCCTAGAGGAAGTTTGACACTTACTTTTCAAGAACCTTTAGTATCTAGAGAAAGGCGAGCAAGTGAGGATAGTCAATGTGCTGGTAAGCTTGAATAATTCAATTGAAATATTTTAAAATTAAGTACCTACGTAAAGCTTTTATTGTAATTATTTTTTGAAACAAACGAAGCGTTCTTGTCATTGAATAAAAGAGATGATGATGATGAAAGATGACGTTTCTTTTGTAAGGTAACCGCGGTCGAGTGTCGCCATACCGGGGGCTGGGCGGGCGGCAGAGTGGCGCGGCCATGTCTGACACCGGCTCTAGAAGAGCATCGAGTTCGGTTAGCCAAGTAAGTTAATACGTTTATTTAAAACGATCCACATATTGTCAGAGACTGTAAGAAGTTGGAATCCACTGCTTATATTCTAATAGGTACATGATGTATTCTACACTCCTACACGCTAACATCTGTCGCCTTTCACACGAGGTTTCGGCTGTTCTTTTTTTTAGAAGATGCCTATTCAATCTTGCCTTGAAGGTATTCAAATTAATAGGTGGCAGGAAACACAGATGCTGGAGGAGTGTTCTACACCTTAGCGGTTCTTATCAGAAACGCTGAATTAAAGCGTTTCGTTTGAGTACGTTGGATTTCTGCCACATAAGGATACCAACGCTCATGACTTCTCGCAGTTCTGTGGTAAAAAGGTGTAGGAGGTACTAGGTTGTGAAGTAGTAGTATTTCATCTAGCGCGGGGATTTTTTTCTGGAATTCTGCGCACTGTTAATAAAGAAATGTTACCCAGGTGTCAGGCGATGAGCAGCGCAGGCTGTGCGGCGAGCAGGCGAAGTACAGCGACCGGACCGGGCTGGGCCTGGGCGTGGGGCTCACCACGTACGGCTCGGTGGCGTACCAGCTGAAGGACGCCAACATGGAGGCATCGGGGACCATGGACTTCGTGTGCCGGGCCGTCAAGATCATGAATAGGACCAGTGAGTTTGCTTAGCTCTACTCTATATTTTTAACCTAAGCATAAGTATGTCATGCTCTCTTTAAACATTTCGTGGTGGTGTCGTGCGGTGTGGGTTGTTCCGTTCCCTCAAATATGGTTGAGCGAAGCAACGACTGCCCAAGTAGCACACGGAGGCTGCTTAGCAGCTGAATAACAAATTCCCGTCACGCTTAAAGCTGTATAAAAAAGCTGCATAAGGGCTGTATACGGCCGTATACAGCTCTTATACCTCTTAAATGGGCACAAATTATACAGCCTTAAGTTCAAATAGCTGCTTAAGAGCTGTATAGCAGCAAAATAACAGTGTTATAAAGGGTAACGACAGTACTATGCGCTGAATAACGACTGAGTAAAAGATAACAAGTTACTCTTTATTCAGTTAAAATTACGTCATGTGACACATGACGTAAAAGTGAAGTAGCAAACTTTAATCTAGCAAATTATAACCTTGTAATAAACACAATTTCGTGGAGTGAATTGAATACGTGGCTATATATTCAAAGTTCCCTGATTAGTAAGAAAAATGATTGGGAATGTAATTTTACTGACATTATACATATATATTACCTAAGAAAATTTAAGTGCGCCACGAAAATATTCGGTTTTTAATTAGTTTCGTGATATAAATAAGCCGTGATGAAAACTTGAATAAACAATTTTTAGTGCTTTGAAAAGAATTATAAGATAAAAAGTTATTATTATGATATACGGAAGTAAAAACTAATGCAATCCATTCCTAATTCATACACAAAACATAAAAGTTGAAAAATGAATCAGTATATTTATGTGAGGTTATACAATAAAATGGTGGATATCATGTTATAGTTAGAGAGCTGGTGATATGATTTTAAAAGCCTATAGCTTAGAATAAAGGCCTATATAAAAAAAGAGTGTTCGTCCGAAAAAAAGTAAATAAAAACGGATCTTTATAAGTTTGTCTGGTGTAAGAACTGCGTAATATTAGTACGTAAAGATGAAACCGACAAAATACATCATATACGATCTAGCAAGGATATAGAGAGATTGGTGAATCTAGCCACCACTAAATGAAGTTAGGTTATATTTACTAACAATCGACAACCCTCATAATGCACTAAATGGAATGATTTCGTGGACAACGGAGAAGTAACAAACCCTTCGGAGAAGTAACAAACAACTTGTGTACTCTGGATGTAAACATAAGTCTCAAGAACTTTAATTGCAATAGCAGACATGGGCCTGGAATACATAATAAAGAACAGCTCGAACCAAATTCATATTGTCGTTGTTACTGAAGCTAACATAAGGGTCACAAACTCAAAATTGTTTCAAAGATAACTACAAGATGTTTTCGCAGCTACTGAATCACCGATGAAGTGATGGTGTAATCCCATTGTAATCCTCTATGTGCATAAAAGTGTATTGTTCTACAGGTTAACAGTGAATACAAGCTACTCTGAATCAGTTATTGGTGAAATTGTCACAAGTTTCAATTAAGTATAAATTAAGTGTTTGTGCATTGTACTGACCTCTGAATACTAACCAAGTATGTTTCATACAGGAACTTAAACAAATAATCTCTCAATTTTCAGGTAAAAGTAATCTTGTAATTAGTGGTGATATGAATATAAACATAATGTTAAACGATCCCAGTGTAAATTTATACTTAAATTCTATGAGTGAAGTAGGTATTGACTGTAGTATAAGGCAGTATACACGGATAGAACCTAAAGGGGATAGGATAACTAAAAGTTGTATTGATCACATATTCATACGATGTGTGGACAATCCCAGCCAACATAGCTTATGTATACAAACAGCAGTTATAAACAATCCTATAGCAAACCACTATTTTACCAGTTTGCAACATTAAAAATTAGCTTAAAATCTATTTCATTACATTACTATTAATTTATTACAATACATTATTATTAATTTATTTAAGTTAGAAGCTTTGTGTTTACATTGCAATATTATTTAAATGTCTAATATAAAATTTCTTATTAAAATGTCAAAAGTTCATAATTAAAATTTTTCCATGAGGTAATCACTAGTTTTAAAGTATGTCCTGTCAATCAAAAATTTAAGCCTTTTTTTAAAAAGTGGTATTTCTTGTGTTTCTAAATGGTTATATAAAAGGGGCCCAGTGCAGAAGAAACTCTTAGAAAAATGTGCACAACAACTGGGTGGTGGACGCAGTTCAATTAGGTACATGCCTTTTACTGTGACGATTTTGAAATAAATTCAAGTTACTTTTGACAAATATGACAGTTTCATATACATACAGACATGGCATTGTAAGAATATTATATTGTTTAAAATAGGGTTTACAACTATCAGTCGATTTTAATTTAAATATTGCCCTTAAGCATTTTTTTTGTACCTTTAATACAGCCTCTTTTTAAGTGGAATTACCCCAGAATAAAATACAATATCTCAACAGCGAGTCAACATAGCCATGGTAAACAGTCAATAACGCTGACACATTTACTGTTTTCCCCAACATATAAAGTGTGTAGGAGAATTGATTTAACTTTGTGCAAATATGACTCAAGTGTTCTTTCCAATTTAGAGTAGAATTAATATTCAGACCTAAGAATTTTGTTACATTGACTTCATTGATAGTTTTCCATTCATAATTTACATCTAAAGCAAATGATGCATTTTCTCTGAGCTTAAAAGTCATTAAGTTCGTTTTGTCTAAGTTAATTATGAGTTGGTTGCGATTCAGCCAGTGTAGATAATAAAATTAAACTGTCAGTCATGTATGAAGCTGTGTGTGATGATGGGTATACTTAAGACTGTGATGGTACGCAGCTGGATCGTCTAGTGATATCTAGTGGATTGATTGAGTAAAGAAGAATATTCTAATTATAGGTAAAACACCTCAGGATCGAGAGACATATTGGCTTCTGGCATGAACACTGTTATGTACTAAGCACCCTGCGGGTTAGTTCATTTCGTCCGATGGACAAAGTAGGCTACCAAATCATTCTACTTTAGCTGTCGCGGATTAATTATGAACAAACTTCAAAAGAATTATGTTATGCATTCTCCAACCTTCAGAAAAACAGAGAAATCCTAGAGAGTTAAATTATCAATTTAAGTTTAAAATACGAGTAGAATGAATGATTAGCTGATACAGTGTACGAATTTGCCTGTTTTAGGCCGTCGTTCTGACCGAATTCCCTCTAGCACGGGGGAAACCCTACGCCGCTCCACGGCCTTTTATCATTGTTATGGGGGCACAGCCGACTCCCTTTCGCTGCGAAGCGTTTTGGTGTTCCCATACACCCCGAAGGGTTGGTACAATTCTTTTCATTGAGCTTATAGCTCGCCCCAATACCATGGTTTTATTTCTTTGTATTCATTGTTCAGTTTGATATAGATTTGGCCAAATCTAAGTTCGGGAGCCGTGCTGCAAGACATGGCGTGTTTGGTGTGCCGGAAATTCGCCGCCAAAGAACGCCATCGAACCGTGTACCACTTAGTAATAACTTTGACTCATCTGAGTCAAACATATTAATTTAGCCAATACTCAATCAGCCTCAGTGTCTCAATCCCTGTAGTATTTCATCATGGTCACCCTACCTATTACCCTATCTTGTCCTCTATTCCGAAGTAATATCATGGTCACCCTACACCTAAAGTTTGTAAATACAATAAACAAAAGATTCTAATTTCTTACCTGTTTGTAGGAAGTACCGTTGACCCACACCCGTAGCTCGAAGGTCGCTCTGGTATCTCGGGGTCTCGTACATTTGAAGACTTAATTTATAGTGAATGATTTCTAAAGTTTTCATTCATACCTAACTTCTAACTCAAAGTGAATCTAGAATCTAGTCTATTAGTTATGTAAAACAAAATAAGTCAAAGTTTCTTTAGACTGCAATATTATTCCATCTCGTTCACCTATCTGCTTTATTTATGAAAGAAATCAGGCTTCTCTATCGTGATAGAATAAACTGACCCTAATAAATGCATGTCGCCTATTGACCTAAATTAGTGCACTAGTAACTGAACTTTCTAAACTGACTGCCTACTGAAGGTCGTGACTCAATTTTGGGTATAGTATTTCACTATTGGATTGTTCGGTTCAGCCCGCCACACGTTACAGATGTTAAGTCTAGGGTTCAACTGAATACTAATAAAACACTAAATCAATTTATGTAGACAGAACCTTTGAGAACATTCCATTATTGAATACCTTAGGAGAAATATTAGGGTTGTTCAGTAAAAGATGATAATTATGACTTCATAGATTTATTTTCCATTTTATTAAATCTACTCAAAAGAAACTGTTTGATTATTTAGATTGGTTCCAAATGGGGTCATTTGAGAACCAACCGGGTTTTCCGTTCCTAGCAGCCATTCTAAGACAAGGGAAAACGGAAATACCCAAATGAAAAACCCTTGTGGCATTCTAACCTAAGACATCTTAGACTAAAATATACACACATGCTACAAAAGGTGTTAAATGCTTAAAAAAATATGTACACTTTCTACTAGTGGTATCAGGGAGACAAGACATTTTATAGTTTTAGTAGAAATTACAACACATAATACATTACGTTAAATAGATTCACAGATAATAAGTTATATTCTATTCTCGTTTTCACAACTTCCTGATTATATTTTATATAAATGTTCCTCTTCCAAAGCAAGTGGTATGTGTGCCAAATTATTACATTTCACTCTCTCAGATTTGACCACATTAATCTGATTAATAAAAAGAGCAGATATAGAACAAATGTCAGAAATAAGATATACATCATAATAGAGAACCCATCGTCTCGAGATATCTCTCTCACACGTCTTCTATCCCTTTGTTCTTCTGCATACAAAGCATCGAGAACTATATCTGGATACATTTTAATTTCTTACAATAATGAACGCCTAAACCCGGACGTTACGGAAACCCTTTATCTGTGAATTTACTTATCTCAAAATATAATTATTGGAATATTTGTACATTACCGGGAATATTCAGGCCTCGTTGCGCACACACACTTGCTTATAAGCTTAATTATAAACTATTGCACTGATTCTACCTTTATGTATAGATCTATTAAAATAGGTTAAAATTTATACAATCTTAGGATTAATTTATTGGAGAATGGAGTCGACTCTGCTGGAAGAGCCCTCAACCCGGAATGCCTTCTCGAAAGGCACCCCCGTGTATCTCCCCTTCCGAGTCCTTATCGCCCTTTCTCCAAACTGAAAAATAGAAAATCCCCACCAAAGTAAACTGCCTTAACTTGATTCGTCATTTTAGGTTTCCGCCAAAACGTTTAGGCCAATTATCGATAGCGTCATTTACTATAGTCACGCCCATTTAAGATTCCCGCCAAAATGTTTCGGCCAATTATCGAAAGCGTCATTTTACGGTCACGCCTTGCTTTTTTGTTTATTTTCTATGCCCTTCGCCTCGGTTCGGCTATGTCAATCTACACATCTGGTTTCAATATTTTGTGAAGGCAAAATGTTTCAACTAGATTTATGATCTGATTCTAAATGTTTCCTTTTAAAACGTCTGCACTTCTATTGCAATTTCTAAAGACCCTTTTTTGTTCTAATCTTAATGTGTTTCCAAAATCCCTATGCCTTGTTTTTAAAATTAAACTGCCTGCACTTTGAAATATTTATGAGGGTCCAAGTGTTCACTTAGAAATTCTCTTTTATTTTAAAACTGCGTTTCAAATTTATTTTTAATACCCATGCAAGAGAAATGGGGAAAAAAAATATGAGCTATGTCTGGCCATCTCACACTCCCCCAAATAGATTTTTAATACACCTAGTATTTCTTATACCTAACTCTCTACTAGTTGTTTGAAAATCTATTTCCTCACCTAACATAAACTGCTATCTATGTTGATGCCGATAGGTCTCACTAATCTCCATTGTTCGCGCTAATCCTTAATGGAATTCATTCCTTTACGAGTTTGCATAATAGCGGAACAAATGGATCGCATTGTAATTCCCTCTTATCTCGTTAGTACGAGCGTCAACCAAAGTGTATACGTTATTGTATGGAATTGCCCCTATCACGTAAGGTCCCTCATAAAGTCGCATGAATTTCTTTGTTAATTTTTTATCAGCGTCCGACCTCGCAAAAGTCCTCAACTTCACCAAGTCGCCTATCTCAAACTGTATTAACTTATGATTCCTATTATAATAGAGCTCTCTATTCTCCGCCGCCTTTGTTATGTTCCGACGCGCCTGTCGTCTAATCTGTTCTAACGTTTCTCCTTGTATATCGGTTCCTTTCGCTATGTCTTTGCCGAAATCAGTTGATAGTATGGTCCGCTTTCCCCAAACTAGCTCATTCGGTGTATAACCTGTTGTGGTATGTACTACCTGGTTGTAACAATCTTCTATGTCCGGCAATAAATCTGCCCAAGACCTATGAGATTTCTCGCAGTATGTTCTGAATAGTCTACCTAATTCCTTGTTAACCCTCTCTGTCGAATTTGGTCGCGGATTCCTAACAGATGTGTGCGTCAATTTGATACCTAATTGACGTACACCTAACTCGAAAACCTTCGATGTAAAATTCGCGCCTCTGTCTGAACATAAGGTCTTAATCTCAACTTGTTTGTGAAACTTCTTCACACATGTGAGTGTAGCCTTTCCGCTCGCCTGACGTAATGGATATAACCTGATCAATTTACTATAAGAGTCCTGCATTACAAATATGTATTTGAATCCGAAGCGTCCCGCCGGTAAAGGTCCATAAATATCGCAAAAGACCCGTTCTCCTATATCTGTCGCTATCACAGTTTTGATCGGCCCCGTGTGCTTTTCTAACGCGTGCTTTGACATTTGACACTCTCCGCAAGCCCTTACAACACGACTTATCACGCGAGACATATTCGAGAAATAGTAACGACGTTTCATCAGCGCATAAACCTTGTAACGCCCGAAATGACCTATCTCTTCATGTATGCTAACGACCAAACTCCTTTGTAACACCTCGGGAACATATAGTCTCAAAGTATCCCTATTTATGTCTGACCTATAAAGGACCCCCTCCTTAATCACATAATACTTTGATTCAGATGTACCTGATATTTTCATACGTTTAATTATTTCACTAGCGACCTTGTCCCGTTCTTGTAGACTACCTATCTCTTTCCATCTCGCTTGTACTACCTGTCCTAGCGATGTCTTGAATAAATTCATCTCAGGCCCCACAGCCTTGTTATTCAATACGTCAGTTGTCCCTTTTATATGTCGGGATAATACGTCAGCTACTGTGTTTAATTTCCCTTTTACATGCTCGACCGTATAATCAAATTGTCCTATGTAATGTACCCAACGTATCATTCGTGCGCTCAACAATTTACATGTCTGTAAGAATATCAAACTTTTATGATCGGTCCTAATCACTAACCGTGCCCCCCTCAAATACGTTTCAAACTTCGACAAGCTAAATATGATAGCCCACAACTCTTGTTCTGTGACTGTCCACCTACGCTCCGCCTCAGTCAACGTTTTACTACAAAATCCTATTATCTGCTCTTCACCTACTTCGTTCAATTGATAAACATACCCTGAGACTCCTAAATTACTGCTATCGGTCTGTAGGTAATAAATCTCTTTCGGATTAGGATGTATGAGAAGTAATGTGTCTATAAATAATCTCTTGACCTTTTCAAAACATTCATTTACCTCATGTGTCCATGACCATTTTGTATTTTGTTTTAATAGATCGCAGAGTGGCCTAACCTCTTCGCTATACTTCGAGATAAACCTTCTGAAATAATTTATTAATCCCAAAAATCCTCGTAGTTGTTTTATTGTTCGAGGGACGGGAAAATCTAATATAGCCTCTACTCGTTCTGGATCCATCCGTACGCCTTTCGTATTTACTATGTGTCCTAGCAGTTTTACTTCTACGCACAGAAAACGACACTTTCCTAGCCTGCCCGTTAAGCCTGCTGATTCTAATCTGTCTAGCACTTGGTCTAAATGTTCCAAGTGTAATCTTATGTCTCCTGTGGTAAATATGACAATGTCATCTAAATAGTTAACGCAAAACCCACGCACTTCTTTTAATATAGAATCCATTGCCCTTGAAAATCCCGCGACAGATGTCTTTAGTCCTTGAGGTAAAACATTATAAGTATATGTTCTCCCCATAAAGGAAAAACCCGTATATTTTCTAGAATCCTGACTCAAAGGTATTTGAAAGTAAGCATTATTCAGATCAATTAAGCTAATGTAATTCACTCCATGAAAGGATTGCAAAATTTCCGATGTGAGTGGCGGTGACCCCGCATCTCCCACCATTTTCTTATTAAGTTCGCGCGCGTCTAACAAGAGCCTTATTGACCCATCTCGTTTCTTAGTAAATGTGAGCGGGCTACAGTATGGCGTTGCCTCCTGCCTGATCACACCTAACCTCTCTAACTCCTCTAATTCTTCTTTAACCTGATCTCTATACGCTAAAGGCACTGGATAACTATGCTTTATAAAAGGAATCTCATCGACTAACTCGATGACGTGCTCGTACCTGTTAGTCAATCCTAATCTATCTGTAAACACCTTACAATGCTTATTCAACACAGGTAACAACATTTCCTTTTGTTCCCTACTTAAATTTGAATCATTCAAACAATACCCCTTTCTGTCCTCGCCATTCGAATCCTTAATAGATAAGCTACGTTCCTCGGACCTAGTACCTTGATTCAATATCGAATTAATTGTGGCGGCATTCGTCTCTCCCCCTAACCTTTCGACCTTACAATCCGAGTTCAGTCTTACGCAAGACTTGACCCCTAAGTGCTCTATGGTCAGTGTCCGTTCACTGCCGCAATTTACTACTCCCTTTACTCGTTCTAACCAATCATATCCGAGTATCAACGACCTAGGTAACCGTCGCATAATTAGTACTGGTGCTTCAACTAATGTACTCCCTAATTTGAACTCTATTAATAACATCCTATTTGTACTTTCGCTTCGTGAACCGAATGCCCCTTGTATTTGAATCGCTGGGATGGCGATTTCTGACAAAGTATTATTTCCAATTAGAATAGATTCGTATAATTCCTTAGTTATTCCGCTAATCTGACTTCCCGTGTCGATAAGTGCATTTATACTCCTCCCATACAAGCTTACACTCACTTCAGGTAACTTAGGTAAGGAATAATCAATTCCTTCGTCAATCGACCCATCAAGTTCATGGTACATCGTGTATACGTTTATTCCTCTCCTTACACACAGCTCACACTCAATACCTATCTCGCCACATTCTACTACGTTGTTAAACTGATTTTCCAATAAGATTCCTATGTTTCTAGCTTCAACCTGACAGCTACTTTCGTCGCTAACCTTTCCGCCCTTTATTAATCGTTTAAGACCTTTATCGCCAATGCCCAAGCTCTGACCCGGTCTCCATCCTTTGCTAATTAAAATATCATAAGCCACGTTCGGCCTTCCGCGTTTCGAGGTCTCTACTTTCCCCTTTCTACACAATTCTAGATTATTGTACCTCGCTTGTGTGGGGATACCTAGTTTTTTGAAGGTCCCTCTCCCCCTCCTTCCTTCGACAAAGCAGAGTTTTCGCCCTCCTTTACAAAAGTAATAGCCGGTCTAGCTCGCTCAGCCCCAGAAAACGCTGGTCTGTTAACGTTTGGCCTGTAACCTGACCTACTCTGGCGATAACCCCGTCCTCGGGTCGTGTTACCTCTAGTATTCCACTTATTCGCTGAAATGGCCGCGACAATAGGCCGCGCTAACGATGACCTGTCGTAACGCCTACCTCTAAAATTATTACCTACTACCTCTCTCGCAATTCCTCTCGGCTTTTCAACAATATTTTGCTCTATACTTCTTAGAAACTTTGCCCCGTTCATGATGTTAACTTCCCCAGTCCTAGTAAACCACAACCGCTGAATATCTATCGCATAATGCCGCATAATAGAATTTACTAAGTCACCCTCGCTAAACGCAATAGTTAATGATTGCATCGATTCTACCTGTACAGCAAAATGTTCGGACATCGTCATTCCAGAATCGCTCGAATATACCGCATTAATCAACCTATACCTCACAGATTCTTGGATCTGCTCGGTCCAATAAGTTCGTCTAAAATCGGTCTCAAAATCGGCAAATGTAGCCCAGTCCTTCGAGTATAACTCCATGACCTGACGTGCGTGTCCCGTTATACATCCTAACGCTATATCGATCTCCCGATCCGACCCATTTACCGCTCTAATATACTTTTTTAATCGCTTTAAAAATGCAATAGGGTTTGTAAATGGTTTTCCATCGAAATTCGGCTTGGTAACCGAAGGCTGTACTACATAAACGTTCCGAGTCTCAGAAGGAGATACACTAGATCCCGCAGACTCAACTCTAGGCCCTGGTCCATCACTACTACTTTCGTTACTTACTCCAACCGACTCGTGTGACGTAACACTCGCGCTTTCATTTGGCAATGAATTCACTTTTGAGCTCAATTGCTGCAACTTTCCATCGAATTCGTTGATTTTTTGTAAAATCAAATCTAACGTCGGATTACCTACAGTTCCCGTTTGTTCGTTTGTTTCTACCGCACCTTTATCTAATCGACCCGTTGCTACCCGCTTTGTATTCCGTTCCTTTTTACCTGCCGGCATCTTTTAACAATTCGCTTTAAAACGCTGTTTCTAGCTACTTTCTAACTAATAATCGCTCAAGTCCGCCAGATGTTATATTACTTGTTTACTAAGTCGCCTTTGCGAGCCGTCTAACGAAACACGTAATAAATGGCACAATTTTAAAACCAGATGTGAAATGACAATGGGTTTTGGCCCGTTCTATTGTGGGATCTCTAGGTTCAACAAAATAAACTGCAAGATAAAGCAAGGATAAACAATTAAGTCTAAGAAATAAGCAAGTGTAATGCTCCGTTCACTGCAATCTCCTCCTAGAATCCTGTAAATTGTACATTTATAAAACATACTGCTTATTTCTGCTTCTCCTATACACTAAATAAAATAAGTGCACAACATATAATTTAATGTACAATATAATAATAACATGCACAGTGTGTCTTGTCTCCCTTCTCCCTTTTCATTGTTTCACCTAAATATTTCTCCTATACCCAATCACAAGTTTCTACGTTGTGTATTTTTTTTCTAATAGGGATTATTAATATAGATCTAGTCGTAACGTTATTTCGAATACGTACATAGACCCCTGGTCACCTCCGGCATCAAAATTCCCAGGCTTTCAAGATTTTCCAGGATTATATCCTGGTCACGGCACCAAAATTCTGTGATGGTACGCAGCTGGATCGTCTAGTGATATCTAGTGGATTGATTGAGTAAAGAAGAATATTCTAATTATAGGTAAAACACCTCAGGATCGAGAGACATATTGGCTTCTGGCATGAACACTGTTATGTACTAAGCACCCTGCGGGTTAGTTCATTTCGTCCGATGGACAAAGTAGGCTACCAAATCATTCTACTTTAGCTGTCGCGGATTAATTATGAACAAACTTCAAAAGAATTATGTTATGCATTCTCCAACCTTCAGAAAAACAGAGAAATCCTAGAGAGTTAAATTATCAATTTAAGTTTAAAATACGAGTAGAATGAATGATTAGCTGATACAGTGTACGAATTTGCCTGTTTTAGGCCGTCGTTCTGACCGAATTCCCTCTAGCACGGGGGAAACCCTACGCCGCTCCACGGCCTTTTATCATTGTTATGGGGGCACAGCCGACTCCCTTTCGCTGCGAAGCGTTTTGGTGTTCCCATACACCCCGAAGGGTTGGTACAATTCTTTTCATTGAGCTTATAGCTCGCCCCAATACCATGGTTTTATTTCTTTGTATTCATTGTTCAGTTTGATATAGATTTGGCCAAATCTAAGTTCGGGAGCCGTGCTGCAAGACATGGCGTGTTTGGTGTGCCGGAAATTCGCCGCCAAAGAACGCCATCGAACCGTGTACCACTTAGTAATAACTTTGACTCATCTGAGTCAAACATATTAATTTAGCCAATACTCAATCAGCCTCAGTGTCTCAATCCCTGTAGTATTTCATCATGGTCACCCTACCTATTACCCTATCTTGTCCTCTATTCCGAAGTAATATCATGGTCACCCTACACCTAAAGTTTGTAAATACAATAAACAAAAGATTCTAATTTCTTACCTGTTTGTAGGAAGTACCGTTGACCCACACCCGTAGCTCGAAGGTCGCTCTGGTATCTCGGGGTCTCGTACATTTGAAGACTTAATTTATAGTGAATGATTTCTAAAGTTTTCATTCATACCTAACTTCTAACTCAAAGTGAATCTAGAATCTAGTCTATTAGTTATGTAAAACAAAATAAGTCAAAGTTTCTTTAGACTGCAATATTATTCCATCTCGTTCACCTATCTGCTTTATTTATGAAAGAAATCAGGCTTCTCTATCGTGATAGAATAAACTGACCCTAATAAATGCATGTCGCCTATTGACCTAAATTAGTGCACTAGTAACTGAACTTTCTAAACTGACTGCCTACTGAAGGTCGTGACTCAATTTTGGGTATAGTATTTCACTATTGGATTGTTCGGTTCAGCCCGCCACACGTTACAGATGTTAAGTCTAGGGTTCAACTGAATACTAATAAAACACTAAATCAATTTATGTAGACAGAACCTTTGAGAACATTCCATTATTGAATACCTTAGGAGAAATATTAGGGTTGTTCAGTAAAAGATGATAATTATGACTTCATAGATTTATTTTCCATTTTATTAAATCTACTCAAAAGAAACTGTTTGATTATTTAGATTGGTTCCAAATGGGGTCATTTGAGAACCAACCGGGTTTTCCGTTCCTAGCAGCCATTCTAAGACAAGGGAAAACGGAAATACCCAAATGAAAAACCCTTGTGGCATTCTAACCTAAGACATCTTAGACTAAAATATACACACATGCTACAAAAGGTGTTAAATGCTTAAAAAAATATGTACACTTTCTACTAGTGGTATCAGGGAGACAAGACATTTTATAGTTTTAGTAGAAATTACAACACATAATACATTACGTTAAATAGATTCACAGATAATAAGTTATATTCTATTCTCGTTTTCACAACTTCCTGATTATATTTTATATAAATGTTCCTCTTCCAAAGCAAGTGGTATGTGTGCCAAATTATTACATTTCACTCTCTCAGATTTGACCACATTAATCTGATTAATAAAAAGAGCAGATATAGAACAAATGTCAGAAATAAGATATACATCATAATAGAGAACCCATCGTCTCGAGATATCTCTCTCACACGTCTTCTATCCCTTTGTTCTTCTGCATACAAAGCATCGAGAACTATATCTGGATACATTTTAATTTCTTACAATAATGAACGCCTAAACCCGGACGTTACGGAAACCCTTTATCTGTGAATTTACTTATCTCAAAATATAATTATTGGAATATTTGTACATTACCGGGAATATTCAGGCCTCGTTGCGCACACACACTTGCTTATAAGCTTAATTATAAACTATTGCACTGATTCTACCTTTATGTATAGATCTATTAAAATAGGTTAAAATTTATACAATCTTAGGATTAATTTATTGGAGAATGGAGTCGACTCTGCTGGAAGAGCCCTCAACCCGGAATGCCTTCTCGAAAGGCACCCCCGTGTATCTCCCCTTCCGAGTCCTTATCGCCCTTTCTCCAAACTGAAAAATAGAAAATCCCCACCAAAGTAAACTGCCTTAACTTGATTCGTCATTTTAGGTTTCCGCCAAAACGTTTAGGCCAATTATCGATAGCGTCATTTACTATAGTCACGCCCATTTAAGATTCCCGCCAAAATGTTTCGGCCAATTATCGAAAGCGTCATTTTACGGTCACGCCTTGCTTTTTTGTTTATTTTCTATGCCCTTCGCCTCGGTTCGGCTATGTCAATCTACACATCTGGTTTCAATATTTTGTGAAGGCAAAATGTTTCAACTAGATTTATGATCTGATTCTAAATGTTTCCTTTTAAAACGTCTGCACTTCTATTGCAATTTCTAAAGACCCTTTTTTGTTCTAATCTTAATGTGTTTCCAAAATCCCTATGCCTTGTTTTTAAAATTAAACTGCCTGCACTTTGAAATATTTATGAGGGTCCAAGTGTTCACTTAGAAATTCTCTTTTATTTTAAAACTGCGTTTCAAATTTATTTTTAATACCCATGCAAGAGAAATGGGGAAAAAAAATATGAGCTATGTCTGGCCATCTCAAGACAACTTAAAAACTTGCCAATTATAGCAGTACCTCTGGAAAAATGACTTGGGAATACATGCTTCCTTTACTGCTCAATTAACTGCCAGCTGATTTATTATTTATTTATACAATAAGATACAAAATAAAAAGAACTATCACAAACTTTATGATTAAATAAGGGTGATTTTGAAAATAATTTATATATACATATTATATTACATAATTAGAACATAATATTATATATTTAAAGATATTATTTGCTAGAATTAATTTATTTGTGTTTTTTTATGTAATTAAAATGTAAAAGTATACTATGTCTGCGCAAAAACCCTGCGTGGTTTATGTGGAGGCTTTCACAAGAACCTTGTAACAATTTCTCCTTTATGTTTGGATAATAAAGATTAAAAAAAGGTATCTTTTTGGCTTTTTATGATCATTTTACTTAACTTCATAAAAAATCTTTTGAAAAAACCTACTTAACTTGTCCCTGCTCTCTTTCTCTCTTCCCTCCAAAACGCTACTAATGTAGTCTATACTTGGTACCTGTGGTACCTACTTATTAACAATCCACAATTCCAAAATCCCCGCAATTTATGTGAGCAATATCAGGGTTCAGGAGCTTGAACCTAGAGCTCCATGATGTAGTCTATGCTTGATACATACAATATCAATTCGAAACTGACAGTTTAGGTAGGCACTACCCAGCAGCATCAGGATTGAGGAGCCAGGACCTAGTTCTCCTTGATGTAGTCTATGCTTGATACATACAATAACAGTTCGTAATCTATCATGGTAGTAGACGAGGTTCTTGATGTTTCTTAGGGTATAATTATCACTATTAATAACGTCTGCCATGTGTGCTGATCATATAGAAATTTTGCTCGCCAGCTCCCTAACTATTAAACAGCTACGTGAATAGTTAAAACTCTGATATTCTGCCAAAGGCTGTCTAATAGTTCACACGTGCCCCCTTAATAAGTCAGTGTAATAGGAGTTCACAAATACCTTCTTATACAGCATTTGGCGTAATTTTATCCACTAAACAACCCTTATTCAGCCTAAGCTGTTTAAATATCACTGACAGCTATTATGCAGCTGTAGGATCACCAGTGTACTCTTAAAAGAGTCTTAATACGCTTAGAGGTTCAAATAGGTCTAAAAGTGAATACTTACGCAGCTATCTGTGCTACTTGGGTGGATCATGCATCATGCTCGTGAACGGGTGCCACCAACGGGAATGAGTCTTCTTTCTGTCTACTCGTTTTGACATGCATTGGATTGTATTTATTTGTGTTGGATTGGACTTAGGAAACTTTATCGTGGAAGCACTGTATACATAGCATAGTTTCATTACCTATTGTAAAATTTTTTTTTTTAAAAGAGCAGCCGCCGAGTTTATTGCTGGCTCTTCTCGGCAGGAAAGGCATTCCGAACCAGTGGTAGATTCATCGACGATTCAAAAGCACTTGTAAAAGTTTATTTCTATTCTATTCTATACTAACCGACTTTAAAAAAAAAGAGGTTAATTCGATAAGTAGGTACGTAAGTTAGTCAACCTATAAGTTTATGGAGTATAGTTCTTTCAATTCACGAGAGCACGTGGCTCATGGTTTTGTGTATGTCGTATCTGTTTAGGTGTGAGCGAGAACTTGCTCGCGCCTGACCGCTCCCACCTTGGCTCCTGACAGGCACGCACACTTACGCAATGTGCATGTACACGACGGAACCAGAAGTAAAGCGCCCAGAGAACCAGAAGTAACTTCGTGAGATAAACGTACTATAGCCTAACTAACTAGTACAGTCTTTTGAATGTACCTACTAGTACGGAGCGCCCCTTTTAGTGACCGAGCAAGAACAAGTCTGAACTATAGTAACTCGTTTTTATATAGGTATTAAGATAAGTAATGTTCGCCGCACGGTGGAAGTTTAGATAAAGTGGAGCAATAAAGGCCGGGGAACTGTGCTTAACTCCGCACAAGTGAATCAAAGGAATTTTCACGACGCGGACGGGCGGAAATTAAAACAGTCTATCAACTAGTGATGTGCCGGGGCAAGTTGATGTGGGTAAGATTGTTGCTGTGGTAATAGGGATGGCCATAGAACTTGATGTTCCTACTAGTTTCAATCGGTGACTTGGTCTGAGTTAGGCTACATTTTATCCCACAAAATTATAGAGTTCCCGCGGGAAGCCAAAAGTCGAAGTCGCGGGTATCAGCTAGTCATAATATAAGATACTATTTGCTAATTTATATATTTTGTTCCAGTTGTAATGACAGTATTCCTGGCCTGCCTGTCTACGTTACCAGTTATTATGCTAATAATGGGTGAGTTTTGTAATATTTTCAGTAGTAATTTACCTAATACTGCACTACTTATACTCTCACAGTAAAGTCAAAAGGCCCGACTGAGCGTTGACTGCGTTCAAAAAACATCAACAGACGCCATATTATTTTATCGCATGTCACTTCCAAAATTGGAATTTCTCATCTCATACCATGCAAATACCGAGAGTAAGTATTTTGTCAAAACATTTTCATTACAGAGCGTGCCAAAAAATAGAAGACTCGAAAAACATTATAAAAAATTATAATAATAATATATTTCAATTATAATTATGTCTACTCAATAATAATTAATCTGAGTATTTATTTAACATAAGGTAAATAGCTCTTGTTACAAGGGACTTGAATAAATATTGACATGAAGTTAATCATTATAGTATTTTGTTTACCAACTTCGTGTTAAGCCAGTGTTATACAAAATAATGAATATTTATGAGCGTTTTCGTTAACATGCAACTGATGTAGAACAATTTGTAGAACCAACATTATTAGCAACACGTACCATCGTTCGACGTAACGCCAAACCAATTTGCAGTAAATCAAGTATCGAGTAAATCAGTAGTTTAACTTTACGTGCAACGTGCAACAAGCAGCTTATCTTTTATGCTATAATAAATCTCTATAAACGTACAGTTTGTAGATCTCTACCAATATTACAATGCGAAAGTGTGTTTTTCTGTAAGTTTCTAGTATTTTCCTTCAACTATGCAGCAACGAACAAAAGATCGACTCAAGTCTTTGCATCGGTATTGATATCTTAATTTATCCGGCATTGATATCTTAATGCATCCGGCATTCCTACCTTCCTGCAGATCTTATGGAGACCATAGTTGTGCCAGTGGTTAAAAATAAAACGGGTGATTTAGGGGACAAAAGTAACTACAGGCCTATCTCTTTAGCTGCGGTGCTAGGGAAAGTGTTTGACGGACTGCTTGACCGCCAGCTCAGCAGATATGTGAAACTGAATGATGCACAGTTCGGTTTCAGAAGCAACTTGTCCACAGAAAGTGCTATACTGGCGCTTAAGCAGACTGTGAGATACTACACCGACCGAAAGACACCAGTTTATGCGGCGTTCCTTGATCTTTCCAAAGCATTTGACCTTGTTTGTTATGAAAAGCTGTGGGATAAGCTGAGGGACCTCAATGTACCCCCAGAGTTGATAAATACATTGAGATTCTGGTACAGCTCACAAACGAACAGGGTCAGATGGGCTGGTGCCTATTCGGATGTGTATCGCCTTGAATGTGGAGTTAGACAGGGTGGCTTAGCATCTCCTACACTGTTTAACATTTACATTAATCAGTTGATTGATGAACTCCGAGGTACTAAAGTTGGGTGTTCTATCGATGGAATTTTAATCAATAACCTGAGCTATGCAGATGATATGGTTTTGCTAAGTCCGTCGATAGGTGCTTTAAGAAAGTTAATTAAAGTATGTGAGGATTATGCTGCATCACACGGACTCGTGTACAATGTTAAAAAGAGTGAATTAGTAGTTTTCAGAAGTAAAGGATGCACCTTAGATTACATTCCGCCAGTCTCTCTAAATGGCACCCCTATGAATAGAGTTACCGAGTTTAAATATCTGGGGCATATTGTGACTGATAACCTATCGGATGTTAAGGATATAGAAAGGGAGCGTAGGGCATTGGCGGTCCGATGTAATATGTTGGTTCGCAGGTTTGCACGTTGTAATAAAAAAGTTAAGCTTACACTTTTTAAGGCTTATTGTCAAACTTTCTACACGTGCAGCCTGTGGGTAACATATACGCAGAGGGCGTTTAATGACCTACGCATCCAGTATAACAATGGCTTCAGAATGCTATTGGGGTTGCCGCGGTTCTGCAGTGCGTCACAGATGTTTGCTGAGGCTCATGTAGATGATTTTTATGCTATTATGAGGAAAAGAGCAGCATCTGTGATGAATAGAATGCGTGGGAGCTCCAATGGTATCCTGAAGATTCTGGCGGGAAAAATGGACAGTCCATTTCTGAGACACTGGGTTGGCATGCACATGCATTCTCAGTGTTTCAGAGAGGGACGATATATGAAATGATTCAATGTCTACTAACATAGTTTTTAAGTTAAATTGATGTGACTAACAATAACATTATTTATTAATTAATTATTAGTTACTATATTAACAATTTTATGGATTTATATCTGAAATAAATATTATTATTATTATTACTATTATTATTAATTTATAGTTTTAGACGTCTTCTTAGAAAAGTCAAAAGATAGCGCTTCCTTCTTCTTCTTCTGCTTTAACATCCGATAGACCTCTACAGTTGGACAAAAGTATGTGGCATGAACTTGCAAAGGTCTCGGTCTTGCGCCGTCTATTTCCAGCGGTTCCAGGTTTTCCGGTGCGGGGTCGTCACTCCATTACTTTGGAACCCTAACGACCGTCAGTCATGTGTCCCGTCCATTTCCACTTCGGTTTCGCGACTCGCTGAGTGATACTGAGCTTTCTTATAAGGTCCATGATTAAGCGACCATGTTATCAGAAATATAAGTCAACATTTGCAACACGAATTGTTCGAAGATATCTCGGGCTGTAAGGGATTTCGAAAGAAAATACATCTGTAAACCCGAAGTTATGGGCCTCAGCTAGTTAGGTATCTACTGTATTTTTCGTATAATCAAACGAAAATCTATTTTTAAAATGCGGGCTAGCACACAGAGTCTATAATGGATTTCCATTAAAGCTGTTCTGATTGAGGCAATATTGAATATAATTAGTAAAACCAACATTTTAGTGAGTATCGGGAGTCCACACAAAGGCGCCCACTTTGCGCTAATTGCTATATCGAGTCTCGTGCACATTACTGATAGTCGCACCGCATCGCACTGCATCGCATCGCATCGCATCGCATCGCATCGCACTGCATCGCATTGCAATGCAAAAACCAATATAAAGAAACTGACTGATAGATTACGCTCGAATGCTTAGATAGAGCCTGATATTCTTTAGGTATAGTTTTGTTTGTTTTAGGCATCACAAATTTTTTTTTTCCTCCGAGGTTTTAGGTAATAATTATTCTTTATTAGACATTTCCGCCTTAACTTACCAATACTACCAATATTATAAATGAAAAATTTGTAAGGATGGATGGATGTTTGTTTGTTACTCCTTCATGCCACAACAAATGAGCCGATTTGGCTGTAATTTAGAATAGATACAGCTCTTAACACATTGGTTACATTTTATGCCGGGAAATTAAAGAGTTCCTGCGGGAATCAAAAGCTCTCAGCAACAGAGTTACGGGTAAACGTAATTTTTTATTATAGTTGAAAATCTGGATTTTGACATAGGTTAGTTTTTATTCCCGAAAAAAGGGTTCCTGTAGAATTCAGTTTTTGGTCCGTAATTGAAAAAAAAAACCCGCAAACGATCACATTTCTACCTTAATCTTAATAAAATAATTATAATTTATATTCATATCGTAACATATTTTATTAAAAACTGCAAGTTTTAACAAAATTCCTCATTGTGATGTGCAAGAATATTCATCAATTAATCTGAATGACCGTGCTCAACTGGAGATTAATTTTCACGACATGGGGTCGGTCTTATTAACCACTCGGCGTGAAACATTTACACCGTGAAATTAAGGTGAAGATTGTGTACTTTTCCAAAGCTGGCGTGAGTATATCTGAATTAGAGATTCAGATATACTCTCTAAAACAGGTTATAAATAAAATCTGAAATATATGTTATCCTATTTCCTATTATTAATATTATAAATGCGAAAGTTTGGATGTATGTATGTTACTCAATTACGCCACATCGATTGAACCAATTTGGCTGAAATTTATGCCTATGTGTAATTCTAGATTATAGTCTAGAATAACACATAGACTACTTTTTATCCTGGAAAATACGAGAGTTCCCGCGGGAATTAAAAACCACGTAGTATGTAGTTAAAAATAAATATATCTGAAATAGACATTCAGATTTACTCACTATAATGCTTAAATACTTGTGGCATGAGATATCCTCTGACCTAAAAGACGACGCAAACATCGAGAGAGCATAATGGCGTTGTTTGTTAGGGCCAAGGTTAGGGCGAATATTTTTGTTATAATATTAGCTGATGTTCAGTAGATATTAATATGTGACCAAAGAAAGATCAGAATGCGAAGCTTTAAAATAAACGTTTCTTTCTCTCTCAATGACAAAGTTGCATGGAATCAATCAGCTTGGCATCCAGCTACCCACAAGATAGTGTACCTACATGATAGTGTTATTATATTGTAGTAGTATGTAGCTATAAAAGAGCAACTGCTGAGTTTCTTGCCGGCTCTTCTCAGCAGAATCTGCAAACCGGTGGTAGATACATGACGTGTCATAAGAGCTTCAAGTTGGCCTACATGAAATAAATAATTTTGAATTTTTTGAATTTTCTTTCTTCCTTTACAGGGGTGGATAAGCGCTTAGAGTTTTTGGAGAAGCTTACAAACATTCGTTTTAATTAACGAAATGCAAAAATGTGGTACAAAATTAAAGTCATGATGGCACAGTTAACGTCATCATTAAAACTTCCGAGCCCACGAAATACAAAATAAACCCCTCGATTTCACAGCAGTAACACTTTTGTAATGGCCAGACCATAAATCTTGCCTTCCCTCCAATATTTTAGGGAACTGCAAATTGAAACAGGCCCACTTTACGGGAGTCTCTTACTTCGTTTATGGAGAATGATAAATCTTTTATCTGCTCTACCCTCCATGCCGTTATTATTTTTATAAAGATAAGATCATTTATTACAATCTATGAGATTGCCCTTGCCTTCACGAAATGGGTGAATCAATGATTCGATCATTGAATTTTTTTTTTCATTTTTTCGGCTTTTTAAATTAACGAATACCAATGTTGTTTGACTAATTTTTAACTATGAATTCAATTCAATTCACATAAATAATTATTTTCATCACGCATGACCGAACTTTTAACGTTACCGGCTCCCGGTATATAATTAGACCCAGGTAGAATTTGACAAACTATTTCTAGTCTTTTTCATGCCTGAAAACAGGTGTTTTTAATCAGCGTGACCACCTTGTTGTTAAAATCTAAATAATAAATAATTTATTATAAATAATCTATTGCTATCAAAATATTATTAAATTTAATTTCATACTTAATCTGATGGTAAAATAATTATATTTTAAAGCAAATTAGCAAACCTTTGATAATATCTAAGATAAGAATCTTAGTAAAATGTAAGCTCAGAGGGGAAAAAGCGATGTTCTTACAGGAAAATTCTATTTTCAAACAGTTTACAAACAGCCTGTCAGCCAGACCTTAACGTCGAGAGCTGGGTAAATAAAGAAAGTTTGTAATTTTAACGTGAACATAAGGAACATAAGCGATGTTTATAGTTTTAACAGGCATAATGATTAATGTGAAACGCCTCTTGTTTTATTAAAGCTTTTTAATAACTAACTGATGTCTCAACTTTGTCCGCATGGGTTTATATTTTTTGAAAATTCTTTGATTTACCGGTAAATAATACCTCCTTGCTAGTAAATTAATTCACTATTTAATAAGCACGAGTACCTATATTACTTTTTGCAACGTGGTGTATTTCGATGTGGTGTACGGAACCACCCCACTGAAATATTTTTTAACCCCCGACAAAAAAGGAGGGTTGTTATAAGTTTGACGTGTGTATTTGTAAACCTATGTGTCTGTCTGTTCACTCGTAGATCTCCAAATAATAGACCAATTTTAATGTTTTTCCTGTTTGAAAGCTAATGTAATCGAGATGGTTCTTAGCTATAATTTATGAAGATCTGTTCACGCGTTTGAAGATATATTCAGCTCATTTCCTACTTGATCTAACGGTCATACAGACTTTCACAGGTACGGTTGATTTGAAATTTGGTTTACCTACTGTTAATTCGTAACACTTTGAAGACATGGTATCTTTGAACTGATGCTGCAACGTGCAGTATCTTTGGCATACCCAACTCCTCAGGAACTTACAGCAATGTTCAGGTCTCATGGAGTAGGTGTCAGATAGAGGAAGATCTAATGATGATGCAGAAAACTGAGTAACAGGATTTCAGGTATATCGTACATAGACCAGCCATAGATTCACATGTCGGGGCAATTTACACTTGAATTTACACCTGGAGCACAATGGCGATTGGCTCAGATGGTTAGCGGGCTAACTTGGAAGGGGGTACGTGACAGCTTAATTAAAACCATACCCCTAATCGCTTGTCGGTTATCTAAATATATAAAAAGCAAAGGTGACTGACTGACTGATCTATCAACGCACAGCTCTAACCACTGGACCGATCGAGCTGAAATTTGGCATACGGGTAGCTATTAGGACGTAGGCATCCGCTAAGAAAAGATTTTTCAAAATTCACCCTGAAGGAGGTAAAATAGGGGTTGAAAAAATCGAACCTAACGTGAGCGAAGCCGCGGGTTAAAGCTAGTTTATGAATATTTTGTTCAAGATAGTAATGTTGTCTTAGAGTTTGTCTCCAAAGAAACGTAAATTTATCCAAATTACGATCAACGTCAATCTCTGAAAAACGCCCGTTTGAGGTAATGAAATTCAACATCGAATCGTGTAAGATGTTACTGAGTTATGTGCTCCAGTAAATTGAGCATCACTTTTATTGGTCTTCAAATATATTCCATTTGTTTTATTATGTACTCGTTAGAAAATTTCCATTTTTAAAAATTGAAAATTTCTGTGGTTTATACCCGATTTCATCAACTATATCTAAATCATCCCCTAAGTATGAGCAGCAATGGGGAATTCGACGGAATTAGATGATAGGACGCGAAATTGTCGTGAGACACATATTTTCAATTTATCTAATTTAAACTCATTCCGTACGCTCGGAGTATCCCTGATAGATGAGATCAGGAATGAGGAGACGCGTAGAAACAGAGTTACCGACATAGCTCTTCGAATCGCCAAGCTGAAGTGGCAAAGGGGCATGGCATAGATATATTTCGTAAATAAGTCGCTGGGGTCCTAAGGTGTTTGAATAATGACCTCCCAACGGAAATCTCGCAGAAAGCGATATAAGCGACGCAAGATCGAGCCATGTGGAAGTCTGTACAAAAGACCTATGTCTGGCAGTGGATATTTATCCCCATTCTACTTGAGTTGATTCCCTCTACTTGAACTTAAAAAGTAGCCTTAATGGTAGCTCTAAGAGTAACAAGAAGATCGACGATTCTAGACTGAATTAAGATAAGTATCCTACCACTTAGGTATAAATTGTCTCGACATAAGTGTGGACTCTTCCTAAGTAAGATCTCATTGCAATCTCAGTCAAACACTTAGAATTATTACTTACGTTCCTTTGTTCGAGATAATGAAATTCAATCTCAAATTATCGTCGAGAGTGAGATTGTTTCCAGTTTCGTTCCAAATGAAAAAACGCTTCGAATTCGCCGGTGCCTTATGCTTGAAGAAGTTGAAAATATTAAAATTCAGTAACGTGATAACACGTCTAGTAATCTTTTAACCAATTTGACTTTTTAAACGATTTCCAAAAAAGAAGGAGTTTCTCATTCTCTTTTTTTTGTACGTTCCCTTACTCGAAGACGCCTGGACCGATTTGGAAAATTCTTCTTGGAAAAAACATCCCAGGTGGTCCCATTGTCATTAGGTGAAGATCTGACGATGGAATCTTGGAGAAATCGAGAAATATACATTGTAGTGGTGGCGTTTGAAATCAGTTTTGTAATTATATAAACGTAAAAATTCTTTTTACCAGCTAGAATTCAGAATTTAAATTCTAAATTAAAACTAAATCCTAAATATCAAAAATAAAAGCTAAATATTAAAAAACGTCATCTAAACCACTGGAACGAGGAAATGTGCCAAGAACGCTGGCTGCGTTACCCCGCTGAATGGTTAAACTTGCAGACCTCCGGTCACCAGTGGACTCTATGAGACGGGATGACAGATCCTTAAAAAAACATCTAGCATCCTCGCCCCATAACCCTGGGGCATATTTTAATTATAATTTGAATTCTACTGAAATAAATTCGCAGCAAACCACCCACACAATTTATGTGGGCATTTTGCTTTTAGTATTAATTTGATGGATAATTAGCTGGGATCGGATTGTTTATTTACTAACAACCAGTCCTTATAACTTTGACCTTATCTAGTGTCTGGTTAAATGATGAAAATTCGCCGTCAAGTTGTCTAAATTAAACATAGGGTCTGTTGTTATTTGAAAGTTTTAATGGGCACGATGAAAGATGGCTCATACCGTATTTATTATATTCCCTCGTAGGCTGAATTATAATTAGTATTTACTGGAAACAAAATTGAACGTAGGCGTAATAACGGGGAGAGATCATTTTGCTGGCCCTTTTTTGGTTATTTTACTGGCCCATCTTATTTAAGAACTGATAGGCGCTGGAAACATGGTCGCTAACTATGGGCCTCATAAGAAGGCTCAGGATCACTCAGCGGGCGATGGAGAGAGCTATGCTCGGAGTATCCCTGCGAGATCAAATCAGAAATGAGGAGATCCGTAGGAGAACCAAAGTCACCGACATAGCTCTGCGAGTTGCGAAACTGAAGTGGAAATGGGCGGGGCACATAGTTCGAAGAGCTGATGCTCGATGGGGTCCCAAGGTGCTGGAGTGGCGACCTCGCACCGGGAAGCGCAGTGTTGGCAGACCCCCACTAGGTGGACAGACGACATCAAGCGAGTCGCAGGGAGCCGCTGGATTCAGGCGGCACAAGACCGAGACTTGTGGAGGTCCATGCAGGAGACTTATGTCCAGCAGTGGACGTCCATTAGTTGAAGCAGAAGAAGAAGAAGGCGCTGGAGTTCTAAGGTGCTGGAATGGCCATCCCGCCCCGGAGGCGCAGCGTTTATAGACCCCCACTAGGTAGACTTACGATCTTAAGCGAGTCGCTGACAGGTTTTAGATGCAGGCGGTGCAGCATCGTGTTCTGTGGCGATAATTTCAAGAGATCCGTCTATCTTCACCTTAGATAAGTCGCAAAAGACCCCAATATAATATATTATTTTTGCGGTATTTAAATAAATGAATTTATTTTGCAGTATGCACATACTTTTTTATTTAAGTATGTAAATAAATAACAGAGTTATCACAAGATTGAAAATTAATAAAATATAAAAAAAATTATCCGTTTATTCCTTAGAGCCTTTGGTAATTATTATAAGTTTTGTTATAAAGAAACAGATTAAGTGAAATTGTGTTAGTAACAGGTGTTAGGAAGCTGAAATTTGGGGTATTAAGCGATTTGCTCGGCCCCACTGAGCTTCAAGTTTGTAACTTTATTGACCCTCATTCAAGGCCCTAATTTCATTGCTTAATACTTCATACCTTCATTATACGGAAAGCCGCTAAATCATCCTTGAAATTCTTACAATTTGAGTTATAAAGTTCAAAACGTTACTGGTTTTTGGTTTTACAAAAAGTTGGAATATAAGAAATAATTTTCCAGGCAACAATAAAAGGAAGTATTTTATTTATTTGATACACATAACAGATAATATTTTTTTTAAATAAATGAACCAATTACATTTGTAAGATTCAACAAGTCATTTTCTAACTGCGTGTACCTTTTTTTTTAACGTTGCTGCTTGTACCTACGTCAACGGGGTTCCAATGAAAAAATATTTATGATCTCTGAGTTATTTTATTAGAACCGTTGTAAATACGTAATATATTTGAATTCAATTCATAAATAAATATGAATATAAAAATATCTTAATGCGTAATGACATTTCCCGAGCATTCCTCATAGCAAAGCCTATGGAAGTTTAAACTGCAGCAGTCAGCTCGTGATTGATGGTAATCTATTGACCTTTCGAAACTTCCCAGTCGTGCGGACATCAATTTTACCATTTCAATAATTTAATTGGTATGTAGTTTGGTATGTAGGCAGCGCAATACTTCAGGGCTGAAATAAATTGTAACTAATTAATTTTGTGAAACGTTTCGTTGAACGACTGTGAAACCGAAGTCTCGACTAAGTTTTGAGTATCGTTGTAAATTAATATTCTGAAACAGAGCGTTGGAATTGTCTGTTTTAAATGTTTAACCATTAACTAAGCAGTCATTTAATTGAGTTACAATTTGAGCGAGAATTTTTAGTTTCTTGTCCCTGTGCAATATTTTTTTCCTAATTTATTGTAATTTGTGGCTGTGGTGATCATTTTAAATTGTTACTGTTAATAATTGAATTTGTGATACCCTTGCCAGCTGGTGATGCTATAAATATACAGGAATATACAGGAATTAAACAAATATTGTATTTAATTATGATTGAACACATTATGTTCAATACATTGACGACTGTTTTTGAGTACCTGTCGTTGTAAATATGAGACATACGTTTATATACATGTATACATACAAAAACATATCTAAATATATAGAAGGAAAAGTTGTGTGACTGACTGACTGATCTATCAATGCATAGCTCAAATCACTGGACGGATCGAGCTGAAAGGCATAAATTATGACGTAGGTGTCCACTAAGAAAAAGGAAAGTGGATAAAGGAAGTGTGGATGAAGGATATGTCTGGTGGGATGCTTTGGCCGTGGCTAGTTACCACCATCAAGACGTGCCGCCAAGCGATTTAGCGTTCCGACACAATGGCGTGTAGAAATCGATTAGGGGTATAAATCTTTTACAAGTTTAGTTCGCCCACTACCATTTTTGACTGCATCGTCACTTACCATCAGGTGAGATCGCAGTCAAGCTTAGCAGTCATTTTATGTCGATTTACTTTGCCCACAGGTGTCCAATACATTCGCGACTGTCCAGCCGAGCCTCGGATACCAGTGTACATGGTGGTGGGCGGGGCCGCTGGTGGCGTGGGCATCTGCTGGCTGCTGTGGGCGCAGCTGGCGAGCAGGAGCTCCAACTCCCCGGCGAGCGTCCCCGAGAGGGTACTCGCTTATACCCTCACCATATTCCTTATGGGATGGTAAGAGATCTATGTATAACACTACTTGTTGGAAACACAACATAAGGTCGTTCAGTCGTTCAGTGGTTCAGTGGTTCATTCAGCTGTGCTAATGAACGTTCTCTCTCTTGCCTTCGAACTGCCACGCTGTAAAGACGTACCTACTTATTTGCTTTCTGTAATTGTTAATTTGCCAATATATACTCAAGTGCTGTGCCAGAAGCCGTTTTTGTTGTTCCTTAATCATCGAGCACCAACCATCACACAGTCTCCCACACTACTGACCTACGATACCAGGATACCTATACATAAGGATTCATAAGCCTCAGTAGCCCAACGGTTAAAGGTGTGGACTGAAAACTGAAAGGTCGCAGGTTCGATCCCCACCCGTTGCACTATTGTCGTACCTACTCTTAGCATAAGCTTTCTGCTTATTTGGAGGGGAGCGGAGAATATAAGTCAAGTTCAACTTGGCTAATATTCTTTAAAAAAAAGCATTGCAAAAACCTGTTGGTACTGCTGCCGGCTGCTATAGGGTCCACAGTAGGAATTCAAACTTCGCTACACTCGTCGTGTGCCTTATGAGCTGGTAAGACATCCGCGGCTGAAAATTTACTGTACCATGTCTATAATACCAGGCGAGACAATATCTGTTGTCTTGCCGACTGACTCTGTGAGTACCACTGCAGAAGCTCTCACTCACCAACTTTTATTGCTACGGTCTGGTTAGATTTCCGAATACCATGTACATACTGATCTATGTTACCAGGTTACATTCTGCGGGGTTAGCATGGGCAAGAGACAAAAAATTATCCCCGATTTTATCTGCTGCTGAGTATGCTTACAACTATGAATTTCCAAGTTTCGTCGTAAATGGTACAACTGGTTTGCGCGATACGCAAACTTCGTTCCAAAATTGTTGTAAGTTTAAAAATTACCGAAAACAACTTTGAAGCAAAGTTACTGCGCTGGGGTCACATTAAAATGGATGGTATAATTGAATTTGTTATAAACTTTGAAGGTAAAAATATACCAGATAATCTGAGAGCTCTCTTCAAACGACAAAGTTTATGAATTTACATTTTAATTTTTCGAAGTCCTTTAGTGCTTATAAAAACTAAATGAGGTGATCTTTTGTCTGATGTTTTTAAGAGCAATTGAGGTTTAGCCATAATTAATCTGTCGGTCTTGTAAAGTTTATTGTTTTATTAATTTAAAATAATTTTTTGATTAAATAGTCGGTAGCCTGCCGACTGTATAACTTATTTAGCATTTTAGTTTAGAGAGAGTTCCTTTGCCCAGCTGTGGACAAAGGTCCATATCGAACTCTATGCCGTTATCCATCACGTTTCTATCACCGAACCGCACCTCTAAGTGGTCGAAGTTTCACGTCCTCACACTAAGTGCTTTGCTTCCTCGTTCCTAATATGCACCGCAAAAATGTGGAATGCTTCCGGCTTCCGTTTTTACAACTAACTGTACTTTTGATGTATTATTAATTAATGAAGCTCGAACGTTATTTCTTGTTTTTGTCTGTTTTTACCATTGTTTTTACAAGGTTTTTAATCCTTTGTTAGAATAGAACCTTTGTGCAATCTGAATACAAATTCGAGGCAAAATCATATTAAATCCCCGACGATTAAAGACTCGCCTTAACACAAGTTTAAAAAATGGATTAAAAATAATTATGGTAAAAAAAAATCAACAATTGGTGAAAACGTTAAAAATAGATTTATAAAATAGAGTATTTCCGTTTAGATTCCAACTAGGCATAGATACGAGAGAAGGCAATAAAAAATTCTTATTAGAATTTCTTTAAAGAGCAACCGCCAAGTTTCCACTTTCCGGTTCTTCTAGGTTAAAAAGGTATTCCGAACCCGTGGTAGAGAATATTCATTTAACGATTTCAATGCAATTTGTATTTGCACAATGTCTTTTTAGCCTTGCCTTATTAATTAGTGAAAGCCCAAGTACCACAGGCCTCAGCACAATTAATATTAATTACGCCTGATTAGTTACGATAATGAGCTTAATTACAAAATGATTAGATTAACTAGTGGATTAAGATCGGGCTTACGATAATCCTGAGTGTAATAAGGACTTAGTTATCTAGTGAATGCTTCCAATTATCGCCTGAAATGGGTGGAATAATATCGGTTACCATAAAAAGTATGAGCAGTGTAATAATACTTATATAATATAGGCTATAAAATCTATAGACCGCACTCTAGCTCAACTCAGACTTAAGAGAGAGATAAAACGAGACAGATTTATGTCAGAGCATATTTGTGTCCCGTTTTGACTCTATCTTAAGTCCGAGCTAAGCCAGAGCACGCTCTATAGATTTCAGCATTAGACATAGTTGCTATTGACTTTGATGTTAATCCTTATAACTCATTCATTTCGAGTTGGCCATCGTTAATAAAATGACGTCATACCGTGCCGTGGACAAGAAAATAATAATTGTATTTTTACTGTAACCACGACTGAGACGTAAGGCCGTAAGTTTTCTTCTCTGACAATGCTTTTCATGGCAATGGCATTTTGAATGTCGAAAGGCGTGATTAATTCAAATAGGTACCTAATAGTCTGCGCTATGCAAAAATTTTCCTTTTTTACTCGTCGTAGAATACGATACGCGAACAATAGTATTGGCTACTATACAAACAAAAATAACTAGTTTAAATTTAACACAAACATGTTTGCTAACTTTAAATTAATTTGTTGGTTTGTCCTTTAATCACGCCGCAACGGAACATCGAATCAACGTGATTTTTTGCAAGGCTATAGCTGAGGAACTGGAGAGTGATATAGGCTACTTTTTACTCCGGAGAATCAAAGAGTCCCCGCGGGATTTTAAAAACTAACTCTACGTGGACGAAGCTGCAGGCGTCAGCTAGTAATAATAATATCCATATGCAATTACCATGAAACAGATAACAGATACAAGAACACGTCACGAGTAGGATTGTAGACTTACAAGATAATGTACTTGTGTGGAGGCGCATTGAATTGATACAATAACCACGCTCGGCTGGCGCGCGGTAATTACTGCGGCGGCTGGAGCACCTGGCGCTTCGGTCTCAATGACTGATGTGTTCACTTGCTCGACCTTCGTACACTCTCGCGATAATAGCTTCATAAATCGATGCTTTACAAGGCAGACGTTCTAAGTGCAAATTAACTGAGTCTGGACAATCTATTGTCCCATTATTCTTGTAATCCAATAGCTTTTGCCCGGAATTTGGTTCGCGTGCAGTTTTATACTCTCTTTTTCCGGGTTAAAAGGTAGGCTTTATCACTCTCCAAGTCCTCACCTATACATGTGCAAAAAATCACGTCGATCTGTAGCTCTGTTGCAGCGTGATTGAAGTACAAACCAACTAACCAACAAACACTTTCGGATTTAATATAAGTAAGGTGTAAACGACAGTCAGAAATGAAAGAAGTCAACTTGTATAAACCAACATGAATGTTTATTTCGATATTCACAAGATTGTCTGTACACCATTTACACTCAACAATACACGTAATAATCATGATTCTACCACCGGTTCGGAATGCAGATTCTGCTGAGAAGAGCCGGCAAGAAACTCAGCAGTTGCTCTTTTTAACAACAAACTGTAAACTAATGGCCATGCGTGGCCCGACAACCGTATTCACAACTATCGCACCCTCCTCCCCTCTTCTCTCCTCGCCTATTATGGAGAAGTACGCATTCGCTCCGCTCCTCGCCCATTACGTCATCTCCGCTGCTCTATTCCTTCTCCTTTCTCCTCTCTTCCTTCCTTCTCCTTTCATTTAGTAGAAGTAGAAGTTTGTTTGTAGAAGTAATTGTGTTTTCGCCCAGGTTCGCGTGCGGCAATTACTGGACGATGGAAATCATGTGGCCCGACTACGCGCCCACGCTGTTCGAGCCCAACCAGTGGTGCCACCGCACGCTGTACGTGTTCGCGCTGACGCAGCTCGGCGTGGTGTGGGGCACGGGGGCGCTCGTGCTGCTGCTACTACTGGCCCTTGTTATTTGTCAGGTACGAGACGACAAGACAACAGTAAAAGAAGTGATACACACACACGCGTGCGCGCGTACATACACATAACCACACACGCGGCCACGTTGTTCATGCTCAATGCATCCATATGGACTCATGTTGTTAATATCATGTTTGTTTTAACTTTTACTTGTTAAACTTATTTTCTATCTATAATATAAAAATGAATCGCTTAATGTGTTGGTAAGCGCATCACGCGTGAACGGCTGGACCGATTTCGCTAATTCTTTTTTTATTGTGTTTGTTATTGTTAGGAGAAGGTTCTTATGAAAGAAAAAATTAAGAAAATTGCGCGGAAAATTAGAAAATTTAAGAAATATTAACCACCATATTAAATTATTTCTAATGTAACCGCTTTTACAATTCAAACTTTTTTGATGTAACCTTATGGCGTTTGACATAACATTGACAGAATGTGTGCTGCCAATTTCGTCAAAGAGGATGTAAAAAAACTTAAGACAGGACAACGTCTGTCGGGTCCGCTAGTTTTTGATAAATGTAATCTTTATTGTCCTTATAATATGGAAACTTGTGAAAGTGCTCGTATGCATAATTATACAGCTTATGTCCGCAAGTCGTATATACAAACATTCATTAAAATAAAACTCACTTCGAAAGCGACTCAATTACGAATAAGGTGATAGAAAATAGAAAGACATTCGCTTCTATTTTGTATTAAGACCAGCGTCGTAATCGTTCTAGTATTTTATACCTATTCTGTAATTGGCAAAATGAAATTTGCTCTCGAAGCGAGTTTGTATTTTACTGAATAACGCAGCTACGGAGCCCACTCCGCTCGCAGGGGAAATTCCATTTAAAGTTCCTTAAGTATTCGCACTACTAGGATTTCTTCTTCTCGTACCGTGAAATATGCTCAACAAAATTGTAATTTCGCCAGGTATTCGGCTGCGGGTGGCTGGGCCCGCCCAGATACAAGTAGCAACGGCGCAGTGTCGTGCTCGAGTTGTGGCACAGGAACATCAACAACACCATGGACGTCGCCGGCGCCCTGCTCCCCTTCACCCAAGTGGTTCGCCCCGAGCTGACCATCCACGTCCAGGAAGTACTCACCCAAGCCGACAGAGACGCTACCGATAACAAACTCAAGATCCCAGAAATTAACGAGCCCGACAAATGTGACGATGAAGTGAAAACGCCCAAAAGTGAATACGAAGTGAAACCCAGAAGTGAATATGAAGTGAAACCCAGAAGTGAATATGAAGTGAAACCCAGAAGTGAATATGAAGTGAAAGCCAGAAGTCCCAAACGTGAAATGAAATACAAAAGTGATCTCGTGATGAATGGTAACGGAAATAACGGTAACGGGAATAATGGTAACGCGGCCTGATGGTTATTGGTCGTGCTGCCAACGCACGGCAAAAAGCACGTACACTTTGAAGCAGTCGACAAAGTTTATTATTTCTAATATGATGAGGTTGTTGAGTGAGGAAACTTGAGTGTTTGATGCTTAGCTGTCAGTGCTTTTTGAGGCGTGCTCAATATATTTATATTTATCTTTCTATCAGGACGTTTTTGTGTTCAATAAATTTTTCCTAGTTGACTTTTGTTCATTCTCTCTTATACTTTGTAATTTGTGAATTGTGGATAAGTTACTTAGCAGTAATTATTTTGTCGGATTGTAATGGATTTTTTGCCCGTCATGGTTTACGCGTTTCTTCGAGAAAATGAGATTGAGTCAACTAAGGAAAAATAGCTTATACTTAGATGAATTTAGAGATAACGACATGATGTCGATACGATGAAATTAAACTTAGATCAAAAAACGATTTAAAAGGACCAAATTTCTAGATATATAATATTTAGGTTTTTAATGAATCCCGAAGGGATCTATCATCTTGTTAAAGATTATCATGTAAAATTTATCTTTCGGCAAAAAATTCAAAGAATCTGTTTATTATAAATATATTTTTTAAAAGAAATAATGAAAATCGACAAATTTATAATCAAATTATTTATCTCACTGTCTGTGCAAAATCATACTCACTGAGCATGGAAAGGAACTCTAATTTTTTTTAGACATTTTGTGCCGGCCCTGTAAAATTATTATATAAACAGTGTATCATAGTTCGTATGTTTTAGGATAAAATGAAACAAAATAAAATTTATTGCAATCGATTACTGATTCTAACCAATTTTCAGTATATTTATTAAAATGTGATTTTTTATTTAAAAAATAATGTTATAGATATTAATGAGTGTCAAGTGACATAAATTCTGTTTTCATTCCATCGTTACTATAAAATACGTTAGCTGTATCTCTTATCGTAATGCTAAATATAAAATCGTATCGATGTCGTATCGTGTATTCAAAAACGTCTTATCTTTATAGTAAAATTATATTATGCGATTTGTAGTCTTGTATTTGTAATAATTAGCAAAAAATTTCCAATCGAACTATATTGCTGTAATAATGTAAGTATTATTTGCTGTCGATATTTAGGCGTATTAATACAACGAATATTTATTAGAATTAACATACGTTTATTTATGTAATATAATGATTATATTCGGCCAATCATAAATATCATTGTAATCAGTTTATATTATAAACATATCGGAATAATTGTATTAGAATTAAATAAATTATATTATTTGTATAAAATGGGTGTGCACAAAGTTATATCGGTATTTTAAAACAAAATATGAATGGTAAAAATGATAAATGTGTTGTTTAAATTATTATACTAGTGATTTTGGGTTTGAGTCTTGAGATTTTTATTTTACCAACAAAAAACTTAATACTTAGTTTAAGTATTTATTTAGTCTTTTTTATTACGAGATAGGCTCACGCTTGACGACAATCAATGATGGAAAACACTGATGACTATCTAGATTGGAGCGCGCTTGCCTAGTTCATATTGCAACAAGTAGAATGTCACAATGCATACAGCTATGGTAGATATACAGAAGTAAACAAAATAAATTATTCATAGGTGACCTTATCTTTTGAAGCGATGTCTTACAAATAAACTTTTACACAAAAACATTTTATGGTAGTGTAAATGCTGATATTATTATACCATTAAAAAAATATATTGATGACTTTATTTTCTTAGCTATACTTTTTGAAAATATTAAATTTCAGCGGCGAAAAATATATGAAATAATCTCTCAAGGCAAAAACTGCAATATCACAGTAAATGCGCGGAACAGGCTTTAATAGGAATTGTGTATTTTTATAGAAAAAAATTAATGGATAATGAGATATTTTGATATGCTTAATACACTGTGCAAAATAACCGAGCATTTACTCTCTTATCCGTAATATAGCTACTATAAAGCATGAAGATTTTCCCATAAAACTAAAATTCCTTCCGCAACAAATTCTAAATCGTGCAAAGTATTTTTAACCTCTTAAATTTTGTATACATCCGTCCAACTTATTCTTCTTATTTCTGACAACATGAATTCCTTATTTTTCACATAAAAAGAGATAATATCCTGAGATTCTCTCTATAATGTTTTAGTGGTCATTTTTACATTTCGACAAAGTTCAAAATCAAAATTGAATGAACCAATGTATACTTAATATACTGTTCACTGTACACCATCTAGAAGAAAACAACCTTAAGATACATTTCAATTTTTAACTTTAATTTAAGAGAACCTTTAGAGACACGAGCGCGCAAAGTTTGATTCTGATATGATTTTGAATATTAACTTTCTAAAGTTAATATTAACTTTCTAAAGTTAATATTCAAATTATTTGAATAAATGATAATTTATGTATGTGGTTGGCCAGTTTTCTGTAAACATGTTATTTTGTGGCTTCAAAGTTATAAATCTTTAATCAAATCTTTGACCCTTTTGATCTAAGATTTAAATACAGATAGATCTACATGATAATGTTCAAGGAAAGACTAACAAACTACAGATAAATAAAAGAATAAATTTCTAGAGTGCGTCTACTTTCCAAATTTTTGTTCCAATTGTGTCTTGACCAATTAAAGTTCATCAAGAATCTTCATTATCATTTAATTGGTTAAGATTCAAACTTCATTTGTATGGGTCACGCTTGGTCTTGAGAGATAAACATTAAACTCTTAAGAAATAAAACAAGCTCCTATTTTGAAATTCAGAGAGCGTCCCAATATAGACCAATTTATCAAAGCTTTTATAACTTTATATTTTTAACGTCTCTACTCTTTTACAAAACGCGTACCAATAATAAATTAGGGAGATTATGGTTTTTAGATGATTTAAGGAGGAATAAGGATCTAAAAAAATATTGATATAATAACGTCGTAGGTAAAGATCGTCAACTAAGTTGATGATAATGTCTGTAAAAAGCTTGGGGGTGGGACTAAACCCGTTTTACCCATTTGGTATTGATTGCACAAAAATAACATTGTAGTCTATTCACATTTACACAGCCGTCATTAATGAAGACCTTTCATCTTAAATCTCGATCCAAAAAAGTCCTAGTGTAGAAGCAATGTAGAGGGGTCTACGTCGTAGACAGGCCGGGAAAGCACATTCGTTCCCTCGCCTACAGTGTTTCAGCGAGCGCTTTCCATTCAGAGATACCCACTTGCTGGAAGCTGTATCTGAGCGAGTTCCGAAACCACTTGCGTGTTGTATTTCCAACTTTCGCTTCCACGCGTGGGACGTCTACGTGGTGCGTGGGACTCGACTGTCGTCAAGTAAAATCGATTGTTCTTCACGCATCGTGTTTGTACTCGCATACCGATTCATCTACGACGTAGAGCCTCCTTCCTACGTTGCTTTTACATCAGTAGACATATTATTATGTTCCTGAAGAAATTCATTCTTTCAAGTAAATAATAATTCTTGACAAAAGTACTGAACGTGTGTGAAAAATGTGTACTGATCAGTACAAAATAAAGGATATTAAACAAAAAAATGTGAATATTTAATTGGGGATACTGTCGAAAAATAAAATGTAAAGTAATAGCAATGCGTTTAGAATTGAATATTATATCGTAAGATAGGATACGATAGGTACTTTATGATACTATTTAAATAAATTTATTAAGTAAATCTATTAATCTTAGTGACCGAATTTGCCGTTCTTAACACAAACAACATAAATTAAAACATACATTAAAAATTTGGTTTCCAAAATACAATTTACATAAAATACTTAGTAGCAACATTAAAAATTTGGTTTTTAAAATTCAATTTACGTAAAATACTACGTAGCAATATTCATTATTTATTTATTTTAAATAGATTTTCGAAAATGACACTTTTTAACGATTTGTAACAGGCTACTCTGCTGTTTGTATTTGCAAATGCATTCCACTTTATCATAGGGTTGCTAGGGTTGTGATGGGCTGGGTCCATTATGGAATTGTTTTAACATTCATTAGACGCGGCCTTGTTTTTCTTTGGGTACAATGGACAAAACATTAATAGCTAGGTGCTTTTATCAGGTTTAGTGTTTTCGTCTAGAGTAGCGCGTACAATCTGCTTGTATGTAATACTATTGTATCTACATTAAATTTCATTCGTATATCTTTGTCGATAAAACATTAAAAGTTGTATTTTCGTGTTTCATAATTAGTATCAGGCTTTTCTCTGTAGAATAACCAGTGGTAAAGTCTTTAACATAATGTGAGCCACAAGCTGGCGTACAATAAATATATATTTTTGAACGCAAAATTTACAAATATAGACGCGTCCTAACCTACAGATCATAGGACTTACAAAAAATTATGCGAACACAATTCTCTTATGAAAGTTCTTATGAAAACTCAGTTCTGATTTTTTCTTATATATTGAATTTAAAAGAACACCAATCTGGACTTTTTAAGTAGTTTAACTTATGCTAATAAAACTGATACTGGATTTGGGAACATAGAGTATTCTGTAGTATTTTTTATAAATGAATATTCACTTATAAAATATTATAATATTAATCGACGGCCCAAATAATTTAAAGGCGTAATCGAAAAAAGTTAATTTTACCGGAGAGCCAAAAAACCGTAAACATTATCTATGTTTTTTGCTATTTACTTCTGATTTATGTTGTTTATATTATATAAATACAACAACTATTAGTATATACATACAACAACAATTACATAATTATACAACATTAATCAGGTATAAATAGCAAAGAAGATAGATTTTTACGGTTTTTGGCTGTAAAATTGACTTTTTTCGATTACGCCTTTATTCGGTTGGGCCGTCGTAATATTCATAAAGAAATTAATTACATAATGTAGAAAGAGTATTACCTATTGTATAATACAAGTATATTATTAATATTATTAAGGCTTAAGCCTTAGAGCAAACTCGGCCTGAGGGCCTGATGAGTCTCTTGGCATGGAGAAGTTAAGAATTTACTTTTTCTTTTAGGATTTTATGTTAAATGAAAAACAAGAATGAAAGAAATAATAAATTATTTTTTATCTTTACGAACAAAAAGTTTTGAGCTCCCTAAATTCTTATTATTATGAACTTAAAGATTTTTGACTTATTTTAGGTATAAGTAGATAGATGTTTTAGTTGGAACTGTCGATATATTTGGAGGAAAGAGTGAAATATTAGTCAAGTTCAGATCAGAATCTGATTCTGAATTGTTCTCATGATATGAGAACAATGATTTGAACATCTTTACATTTAGCAAGAAAAGGTTATTTTGCTATAATCCGCCAACAGAAAAATCTGTAT
Organism: Hipparchia semele; assembly: GCA_933228805.2. NCBI lineage: Eukaryota > Metazoa > Arthropoda > Insecta > Lepidoptera > Nymphalidae > Hipparchia > Hipparchia semele. The sequence continues at coordinate 13,731,421 of OW121720.1, read as the reverse complement.
GGTCAAACATGCAGTTAAAAGCTAAGCACCGCTTACCTTCCCGACCAAGCAAAAAAGCCAAGTTCCCAAGCAAGCAATGCCACCACCACTCACATGCACCACCACACAAAACTTTTACTATACTAATCTCGACGCACGTTTCGCCCCGACACCGGAGCATCCTCAGGAGATATCGACTTTACAATGCTGTATTGTCTAGTGACGTTTGTGTGAAATGCGCGATATTATAAACTATTTCTATCTTCACAACAGTTGCCCCGCCCACTACCCTCTGAACTTCCCTAGGATCCCCCCGGTTTCCCCCGGGAGTCAGGGGGGTCCCCGGACTCCCCCCTTCAAATAAACGAAGTAACGGTGAATTTGAAACATTGACTTGTTCATTTAGTAATTTAAACTGATTATTATTATTATGTTTTATTCTTTCTAATTGTTCTAACATGCTCAGGCGAAGTCCTTTATCGCAGGTGTGTAGGATTTTATATGTATGGTTGGATGATAATTTGTGTCCACTCTCTAGGAGATGTTTAGCAAAGTGTGATTTTTGGGGTTGGTTGTTCCTAACCGCAGCCATATGTTCTTTGTAGCGTGTTTCAAATTTACGACCTGTTTGACCAATATACGTGGCTTTGCAGTCTGAGCATTCTTATAATATCTTCTACTTATTTCACAGGTTTCATAACCTGTAAATAACATTTAGTCTTTAGCCATTTAACGGCTATTGTGAGTTGTGACGTCATTTTGTGAATGTCACATGGCAGTTTATGGCAGTAAGTAACCTCGAACCTGCGACCCTCCATAAAATAGAATTAGGCGCAGCGCTAATAAATCACCCGGCCAAAGCCACCTTAATGTTACTGTATTATGGATATGAAACTCATAAGCCTACTCCAAATGGGAAGATCTGTTTTCAACACCGACGCAACATAATATAGTACTGGTATTAGTTTCACGTCGATTCGTAGCTCTGTTGCAGAGTAATTAAAGGACAAGCCAACGAACTAACAAACAAACACACTTTCGCATTATAATATTAACAAGGATAAAAAGTCGGGAACTGTGAGAAAAATAATAATATTATTTCATTTGAACACAGTGTGTAATTGAAAGCAGTTGGTTCATACGACCTTAAACTCTGCAGTTAAAGTCACGTGATCTATAAAGACGAAGTCGACGTTAGTACAGTTGTTTTCTAAGCTATTTTATTTCAGATGTTGTGTTAAACCTCAAACGCTATAACCTCGTGTGTACAAGGCAGTTATACGGTCATTAAATTCTAATGGACTTACGTTTACGTATGTAAATTTAAATAACTTAATTAGACCCTAAAGTACTGAGCTAAATGCTAAAGCGTATAGCGGTATGGTAAATTAAAATATATTGCAAAGAAAATTAGAACACGTGTACGCTGAATTTAATAAAACAAAACGTATTTCCTACGTATTAAATGGCCTTTTCAACCTATTTCAACAACAAGAGAGCCAAATTAAATCAACTGTAGGTATTTTTCTGTGTAACCTATGTTTCGCGATATCGTAACCGATTATTCTCGTCTCTTTCGTATCTTCTCTTCTAAATCTAAATATATAAAGGAAAAAGGAAAGGGTTACTGACTGACTGACTGATCTATCAACGCACAGTTCAAACCCCAGGTCGGATTGGACTGAAATTTGGCATACGTACCGATAGCTATTATGACGTAGGCATCCGCTAAGAAAGGGTTCTTGAAAATTCAAGCCCTGGGTACAATAGAGGTTTTTAAAAATTGAACTTAATCTGAGCAAAGATGCGGGCAAAAGCTAGTCTAAATATATAAAAGAAACAGGTGACTGACTGACTCACTGACTGAGTGAGGAGGAGGAGTTATAATACTAAAAATTCACTATAATAATAATATAATAAATACAATGCCAGACAGCAAACTCATAGTACACTCGTAAATCCGTCTCAAGAATGCAAGCTATAGCTGCGTTCGCCGCTCAATAAGATCTGTTCAAGGGTTGAGTTGTGAAAATGTAATAAGCATACGGATAGACACACTGTCGCATTAATAACATCAGTAATATTTATGAGATAATGACATTATAGACTGCATGAATTATAAGTACCAGTATATTGCCGTAAATGTCTTATGTGGAAAATCATCTAGAATAAGCTATAGCTTATATGAGACATAGACCTATCATTTTCATATCTCTTTTGTAGCATAGAAGTAAACATTTTGTAAAATTATTGTAATCGTACGACGAATATAGCGTAGGAATAAAGTATAGTGCTTACTAAAATTCAATCACAGTATTGAAATTAGTGCAGGATTTTAATACTTATAGTAGTATCAATGGCGCAATCATTTTAATCAAATCGCATTGAACAGGAAATTGCATTGTCTATGATTACAGACGAAATTGCTTTATTTATAATAAATAACAATCAGCATGGTTATAATGAAATGAAAATGGATTTTACTACCTGTAATTGTGATTGCTGTAAACTAGTATTCAATTTAAATTTTGTGTATTAGTTTTTCCCGCGACTTCGTCCGAGTCAGGTTTTTCTTGATAGAAATAGCTCTATGTGAGTCTTCGAGTTCGACTCATTAGCTGAAATCTATAGACCCCAGCCTCATTCTGCTCTGGCTCAAGAGAGAGTCGAAACGAGACAGATTTATGTCAGAGCATATTTGTGTCTCATTTTAGCCTCTATCTTGAGTTAGAACATGCTCTATAGATTTCAGCAATAGAGTTATAACAGGTAGTCGCTACGCTCCGTGGCGATAGCCTTTCATAAATCTATGCCTCAACTATATCTATGCAAAAATTCACGTCGATTCGCTATACCGTGATTGAAGGACAAACCACATTTTCGCATTTATAATATTAGGAAGGATTATAACAGCCAATGCGTCGACAAATTATTACTGAACTGTAGTTAAATATAACGCTATATATATTACGGAACAATTATTATAAAAGACTATTGATATAGAGATATATTATATTAGTATGGATAAAGTATTATATTGATTAATAGAAAGTGATAATTTCCATTGTAATGAGAAATTGTCTTTAAATATATTAAAATATTATATACATAAAGAATGTAACGCACGATTTTGTTGTAAAGAAAGAAATCAATAAATGTCTTTATATATTATTTTTTGTGGTTTCAATTTTACTTACCTCTAAAGTAAAACCTGTCAAGAGAAATCCGTAATGGAAACAATGGAAATCCGTAAATAGTAACTGATTTAAAAAATCTATGATTATACTGCTTTGTTTTTTTTTTACAAACTACTTTTTCACGGGATAAAAAGTATCGTCGGGGATAGTGCAAATCCGCGTAACTAGCATTTAGTACCTTAAAATCCATTTTCATACGTCTGTGGTTAAATCAAAACCACGTAAGTGCGTAGCGACTAAATTAATCACTTTAAAAGATATCTATTTTTATCAATATATAGAATACATGAATAAATACTCTCTGTGTAAAAATTAGCCCAATAGCCGTAGAAATAAGAAATTTATAAAGTTTTAAACTTCCCCTGTAAAACTGTGATTTTTCACCAAATGTGGTTTTGCAGTATAGCGTCGGGGACGCTATGTCATTTTTCAATTCCTCAAGTATATCAATGCAAAAAATCTCTTTGAACTGTTGTACCGTTGCATCAGCTAGTAAATTATAAAATTATCTCGGGGGCAGTTGAATGCAAAATTAAGTGCTCCCATCCTAAAAGGAAATAAAAATTTATCTCGGAATATGCAAATAAAGCTTTTTCGTATTACACCTCACTTGACCTAGTACCCCATTTTAAAATTTCGACACCTTGTTTTTACTTCTTCTGAAAGAAAATTAATGTACCTATTTTTAACTAGATGATACCCGCAACTTCATTCGCGCGGACTAGGAGGTTTTTAAAGCTTATTGTGAAATTTCATCAAAATCCGTTCAGTAGTTTTTCCGTGAAAGAGTAATAAACATCCATCCGTTCTCACTTTTCGCATTTAATGGCAATAAAGCAATATACATATAAAGCTATTAAACAATATTACAGTACGGAATAATACTGAAATATTTAAAAGCTGTGTCAGGAATCACAAATTAGCGATACTGTAATGCTTCCGTATGCTTGTATTAATTAATTTAGCATATCTCTAAAACCAAAATCTAGTAAAGTTTACTAGCATTAGGTGTTTAAAGTAAGACGTAAGGCTTAAACTAGGCCTCCGGAAAAGAAACAAACAAAATAAGTTGCATAAGTCAGTATTTGTGTTTCTATGGGTAGGTTAGTCTAGGCAGGGTTTGTTATTTTTTTTTTTTGAAAAGAGCAACTGCTGAGTTTCTTACCGGCTCTTCTCAGCAGAGTCTGCATTCCGAACCGGTGGTAGATTTATGACGTGTCATAAGAGCTACAAGTTAGCCTATATGAAATAAATTAATTTTGAATTTGAATAAGTTAAAAATACCCTGAAGTTTTCAAGTTTCAACCCAAAATAGTATTCCTATTGATCATAATAAGGAGTATTAGCAGTAACTATCTTTAAATGATGAAATCCAGTGGATTTTGTATACTACAAATCATAACTTATAACATATTATTATAATAATGTATAGGGCAAATATCCTGGGACAGGGGCTAGATAATTCGGTATTAGTTTCATATATTCTTGTTCGGACCCTTGTCACTTTTAGCGTAATTAACAAACTAATATCTACGAGCCATCAGACAGTAAACCAGAGGGATAAACAGACACTACGAGTAACTTTGGATGTTCAAAAATATCTAAATGCTAGAATAAAGTCTTTGTCCGTCGTCGTAGGTGTATGAACAAAATCAGCTCTTTGCAATGCTAAGTATAATATGACAAACAGAATATGCTAATCGCTAGACCAACGAGGTAGTAGAGGACCAACGAGGTCCCAGGTTCAATTCCCAAGTCAAAATTTTATTCTACTTTTAAGAAATATACTACTTTTAATTAATATTCTACTTTTAAGTACTAAGTCGGAGTTAGGAGGGAGGCTATCGGTCCCGCTCCCTATCTCTTTCGGATTGTGTCAGATTATGAGAGTGAGGGAATAGAGTGTTGTGTTTACGCACACACTTGTGCACTATAATACTGCCCTCGTTATTGAAAACACAGTAAGTTAAATAGAAGTTACCTTTAAGTTACTGTGTTTTCAATTACGAGGGCAGAATATATCCCACCCAGATAGCTTATCTCTCTGGAAAGTTTGGCGCTGTGACCTGATTCGGTCGGCAGGACATTATTAGTACGAAAAAGTGACAAAGTTCAATTGCGGTAAAACCCTATTGTGGCACTGGGATTATGAAACTTGAATGGCAATGACGAAACGCTGAAAGGCTAAGCTTCTGATAAGCGCAAATCACGGAGGAATCTCGCAAACAGTAGCCGTCGTGAGCCCAATATCTATTAGGACATAATTTTGGGGATTTAACTAAAGATTTATTATATATATCATAGGATTAAATAAATGAAGCTTTGATATAGCTCAGTTACACAAGTACGGTTTCTCGAATGCGAGCGAAGTTTTCGGCACTCATGTTCGAGCATTGCATAACTGATACGAGTTTTTGTCATAATGTATAATAATGTATAATCGCGGGCAAAAATTGTATGGAAAGTTTTCGCATAACATAATCGCTATTTCTTGCCTCTCTTGCTCTCTTGCTATGTATATGACACCTTATTCGCATCACACAAAACAAAGAAAACACAACCTGTTTTATAAACTAAGTCCTCGTCATCATTAGGAACCCGCGAATTGAGAACGTGAGCTTATTACTGAGCGCAGGTCCCCTCTCTATCCTATATTACTAAAACTAACTGAAAACATTTTCCCACAGTCAAAATATTTACATTTTGCTGTGGAAACTTTTGCTGATGATCGCGTGGGTACGGCAAAGCTGCCGGAATTTCCGATAGCAAAAGTTTTCGTGCAAAACCTGTATCACGAGACTGCACGTAGAAATTGGTTTCAATTTGACAAATGAGTTGCGCAAAGCAACGCTTTACAAATACACGTAAAAACTATACACAAGTCGATTAGAAATATTCAAATTCAATCACTTAAACAAAGTTATAACCTGTAAAGTTACTACGCTCGCTGCCAGGTGTTTTTATGACTCATTTACATACAGGCAACAGCGCGGCGTTACGAAATATCGGTGTGCTATGCACTGCATTGTATGTGGGTGTATTTTGAACTTTCGGATTATTTTGTTCTCGGCATTCATACCACCATTTTATACGTATACCATCGGCTTTCGATATTCGTTAATATAAATTAAACTAGCAATATTGTTTTGACATGAGTGTCATTTTCATAATTATGACATCTCAAAAGAATATTGAAATAAACTTTAAACGTTGGTGGTAGACCCCAAGATTCTGCTGAGAAGAGATTTTGCCATTTTCGCAGATGTTCTGTGGCGTAGCGGCAGGACATGTTCTGCTGTGGACTTTAGCGGTTGATATTAATATCGGTGGACATTTCTATGTGACAGGAATGTAATAGCTCCGCTTGTGGAACCACGTACGCGTATAAATCAAGATTCGCGTGCCAGGGTTGGGAAAGTTGTCCTAATTTATTTTATGTCCTAACGAAAATTTCCGCGAACTTATTTTTTATCGCATGTCTTTTTGTATTAAACACAAAATTCTAAGTTGTTCAAGTTTATAGTATGGACAGATACTTGAGTGAAAGTTCTCGAGTTAGTATATTATTAGCAATTAGTTTATATTTACGAAAAAAATTGTTATAAAATAAAAAGGAACCTGCTGCGCAAAAAGCTTATTAAACTTCAGTGCCAGAGAAAAATGTTTAGGTTAGGTATGCGATGTAAGGTAAGTAATCAATTCTCTTTAGTTAGGAATAAAGGTGATTTGAACAGCGGTCTTCAATTTGGGGGGATTGTATAAACATTTGAATATCATATGCACAATCATATGCTTAAAATCGAGTGATAATTGCCAATTTGCACTGGACCAGTTGATTGTAAAGGCGAACACGTAGTTACAGTAGCTCTGCAATCGATCGTTATCAATTGAAATGGATTACCTACGATACATTACATATAGATATACAATTCGATATGAATATCAAGGTAACATTTCAAAAGCATTCTGACTGTTATAATGCATTACAAAGGAGCTTTAAATATTTATGACTTTTCTCCCACGTATTCTCTTTGCTTCCGATATCTACATGCTTGTACTTCTGACGAGTATTTTGTAAGTATTTTTCTTTTTACTTTGACGTTGGAATGTGAAATTACGAATTCAGTTGGCATGGGGTTTTTCAAAGATGCTTGATTTTTTTTACACTCGAGAAATCTATCGTACTCTGCACCCTGTTTCAACTAGGGCTCGTAACTATCTTACTAATCTGGTGAAATAATTATTTCTCTAAATTCAGAGGTAGATTTAAACATTTGCCGCCAATGGACTATTCAAATGTCGCCTCTACCAACCAACCAAAAACCAAACGCAACTAGAAAGAATAATCTAAGTGGTGAAACATAGATACAGCTACTAATGACCTTTACCATCTAATTGGCTTTTTGAATTCTGTAAGACAAAAAAATTTGGCCTCATATTTGCCGCGCCTAAAACCTGCCGCCCTAGTCTACACAGCCTACACAGCCTGCTGGTAAACCTGCCGCTGTCTAGATTAGTTATGAATCGCTTAAAGATAATTACAAATCGCTTTCATATTTCTATATTACGGAATATAGCTATATAACTGCTCCAATAATCTTACTCCAACATATATACCAAGTTGGAAAAATCTAATGCTTACATGAGTGAAAAATGATTTGTACAAATATACTTGTGTTCTGTTTGGGAACTCGATCTGAGATCGTTATCGTCGGGATTTTTATTACACGCACTTTGCCGCGTTCACCTGCTAAAGGTTATCCGCTTTCCAATTTCAATTTAATAAGCTTGTTCGACTCTCATTCAATACCCTATAATTTGTCCATGGCTGATTTTACCCTTTCCCTTTTTAACAGACTACTTCAGAACCTAAAGATGCCAAAAGGAAAGTCAACAAAGGAAGTTAGCGCTAATAATAAAACGAGGCCTACCCTACTTCCAATAGTGGATACATTTTGGCTGTTTGTAATGTTTATATTATGTTCCACGATAGCACCTCAACTACCGAGTCGATTATAATAATTAATGAGGAGTCAATCGATTCATTATTACCTACAGTCTGGGTGACCGAGGCTACATTTTCTACGAAGAAAATCTATATAACTGATGTTATATAATCCAATGCTACGTGGTCAGGTACTATATTCTTGTTAAAAAGCTAACTCAATTTTAAAATTAAAGATTCCAAAATATTCAGCAAGGAATCAAACCAATCATGAACAGAATCATGCAAAAACGTGGTCAAAATATATCATTTCATTTTTTTCAAGAGTACTTAACTTAGGTTCAGGTCCTTTATGAGATCTTAAGGCTCGACAACTTGGCGAGGTGGAAATTTCCTAAAGAGCGGGCGAGGAAAAATCAGGTCAAGGACGTATTTGTAAGATAAGAACAAAAGATTTGGAAAGGTCACAATGCATACGCAATAAGCCCGGGGGCTCAAGTGCCATACTAAAGATAAGGGTATGACATGCCATCCTGAGACACCTACATCGCTATACTAATATTAACCTTCTACATGCCTGGAAGTTTTCCATAATGTTCTCAAAAGTCTGCCAATCCGCTCTGAGCCAGAGTGGGGAATTAGGGCTTAAACTCTACTCGTTCTGAAAGGACGCCTGTGCCCAGTAGTGGATCAGCTATGGGTTGAGAGGATGCTGATCATTGCAGCTTCATCGATTAATCAAATGATACCTACTAAATTGTCCAATTGAACGCTATCGTATTGAATGCTCACGTTCCCGGTAAATGTTCAACGGCAATCACACACTATCACACTTCACACTAAAATTATAAAGGCGAAAGATTGTGTGTGTGTGTGTGTATCTGTGTGTTTGTTACTCTTTCATGCTAAAACTACTACATGTATTTGACTGAAATTTAGAACGGAGATAGCTTATACCTTGGATTAACACAGGCTACATTACATATATTCCAGAAAATTAAAAAGTTCTCGCAGGAATTAAAAAAGCGTCCTCTAGTTACTCATATGAATAAACTTGATGATGCCCCCTGAACTTCGTCACATGGATTAAAGTTTCTCAATTCCCGGAGGAACTCTCTTAATTTTCCAGGTTAAATGTAGTCTATGTGTTAGTGCTAGGCTTGAGCTATCTCCATTTCACATTTCAAATAAATTGGTTAATTCGTTGTGACGTGAAGGAGTAACAAATAAACACATACATATTATGATATTAGTGTCACATCACATCGATGTGATAAGAATGCATGCGTGCTTTCATATTGATAGTGACGATGACACTAATAAGTAACCACGTAAACTTCTATATTATTTACTACAGTAAAGACAAAATTATATTTCCTATATCACCATTTACATGGTTACTCTATCGGTCCCCGTACTCGTACCTTTACATATTTTATTTCTAACGCATCGGCGCCATTAACTCGTAATGGGACATCACATGTGACATCCCAAGTGACAGCGTGATTATTGACAAAATTATTATTATTTACTAGCGGACCCGACAGACGTTGTCCTGTCTTAACTATGAATATTGAAACTCTTTGACGAAATTGGCAGCACGCATTCTGTCAATGTTATGTCAAACGCCATAAGGTTACATCAAAAAGTTTGAATTGTAAAAGCGGTTACATTAGAAATAATTTAATATGGTGGTAAATATTTCTTAAATTTTCTAATTTTCCGCGCAATTTTCTTAATTTTTTCTTTCATAAGAACCTTCTCCTAACAATAACAAACACAATAAAAAAAGAATTAGCGAAATCGGTCCAGCCGTTCACGCGTGATGCGCTTACCAACACATTTAGGGATTCATTTTTATATATATAGATAAGTATCTACCTGTATTTACCATGTATTTACTAAAGTTGCTGTAGATACAAGTTTAGTGTCAGTTTCATTTATGTCAAGGTTGTCAAACGGTCAATGTTAAGTTTTTATTAAGCTTAAGTCACTTAAAAACAAGGGATGTTGTCAAGTTAGTATCCGTACCTCCATGGTTAAGGTTCACGGCCAAATATTGATAATAAGTTAAAGACTTTGACTTGTTGTAACTGAAATAGCTTTTTTGGCAGTAAAATATAATCTCAACCGTAACCGCTTGACATGCTATGGCAAATCCACCCTTAGGAGGCGTATCCAATAATTGCAAGCATTATTAAAAACTTCATAGATTGAAAACATATCATTAGTTTCTAAATATATTTGCAGTAAGTATTTTATTATTAACCAACTTCAAAAAAGGAGGAGATCCTTCAATTTAACGCGTATTTTTTTGGCGATGTAACTCCATAGCTCCGTCAAATCTGAACCGATTTCAATTTTTTTTAATTCGAAAACGCCTCTACAAAGTATTAAACAATTTTAATTTGTCCAATTTAAAGTTTTTAAAAATACATATATTTTTAAATCTAATAAATTTGGGGGTTTTCATCAGCCTCATCGATACTTACATTAACAATAAACTTATCCAACTTAATACCAACTTAACTATAGTTTTATTTATTTGTATAGATTTTAGTCACTTATGCTGCGTACCTACTGTCTTATGACTGTAAATTCTTACGTGAAGACAGTAATTTTTCTATTATCGAATAAAAAAAGAAATAAAGCCCATAAAAGTTTCGTCGCGAACGATACGGCCGTTTCATTTTTCGGCCGCAAACCGTCCCTCGGTGAGTGCTAGTCCTTATCGGTTTTCGATCCATCAAAGGTCAAGGCTGCCACCCACTGCCGGGTATGTAGTGTAACCATTTCTCCGGTTTCATAAAGAAAATCTTGACAGTTTGTGACGTGTAGCAGTGTCATGACATGTGTCAGTTTGCAGATATGTCAGGGGATCGTATGTTGAATTTTGAAATAACGGCGAGTGGTGATGCTAAAGGTGTAAGTAATAAGAATTAAATTCTAATTTTGAGTTATGACAAAGATAAGTTCTGAAAAGGGGCTCTTAAAACTGACACACAAAAATACTCACAGCTCACATAGTTTTAGTGATTTTTCGCGTTTATTTTACTTTTTTTAGTGTGGTCAGCTTTGACAGCGAAACAGTTAGCTATGAATTCAGAAGTAAGAATTTTTCTTTGATAATTTTCAGAAAATTTTCTTTTTCCATTCCCTCTTAATAAAACAAAAAATCAGCTGATCTTATAAAGCAATAAGGCCAACTTTTTATATTTTTTATTGTTTTTTATTTACTACAATTTTCTTGTTTCAAAAAGATTTTTCTTTCCATCTAACTCTAGAACTCTAACCATCAGGATCGCTTTATCTAAACAGTAAAATCGCAACATATGAAAGTTCATCCGAATTCTCTTTTTGTCCCGATTTATTGGTATCGAAATGGTGGCCATAATATAACCCTACTATCGAATTACAGTCATCCCTTCGACACGAGCTTTATTTGTGGGAGTAATGTGCCATCACTGTTTGTTTGGCTTTTCGGGAATCCCGAAAACAGACAGCCATTGTTATTTATTATTGATGACGCTTGACCACGCCATCGTGTAATGATAAACAACTAACCCCTGTAAATATCGCTATAATAAATACATAGTCACATATTATTCATTGCTTGAATACTTTTTTGTAGAAAATTATACCTTCTCTATGTGACATAAACCTCAAGGTACATCGGTATAGTATCGATACAATGTGGTTAATTCCCAATCTATAAACTAAATTAAATTGACAGATCCAAAACTCATGCTATCCCTTACCGTTAGGGTTACCTTAGGGTTCCTACCGGAAAAGAAGATAACTAGATTTAGACCTGTAAATTTATTTTAGTTTAGAGATTGTGTACAACAAAATTAGCCAATGTACCTTAAATCTAGATAAATATTGGTATAACATAGAAAAACCTAACTAAACTTAGAGGCTTTTTAAAATAACAGTAGTATCGTGTTTGCGTGTAAAATTCGCGCAACTGCTTGGGAATCACGCACTTTTTTAAGCTTACGTAAATTGTTCGTAAATCTGTCAATTAGTAGGGACGGAAGAGGGATGGAAAAATTCTCCAACTTTTTCACGTCAATAATGACGGATTCACGGATAGTTAATGTAAACTTTGCAAGTTACACTAAGTTCAGTGGTGGCTAGAATGTCTAGTGACTAGACCTTCTGGTCGCAGGTGCCGTGACTGGTCTTTGCGACGAAACTTTGTATAATTTTTTATTTTTTATTAAAGTAGATCGACAACTGTAATGTGTCGCTACTAGATGTCGCTAACAGTTGCTATAAAACTGATTGAAAAAGTAGATACATATCACTAATTTCGTGGCTGACGTGTGGTTCGGCCGTAGTGTAACGGTTAACACATTCGGGCGCGATTCCCAGAGAGATGTGGGTTCGAATCCCGCCGGCCTCGAAATTTTTGATATGTGTTTATAAATCTATTAAACTTTGTGTAGGTACCTACTTTACTATGATTATATGCATAAGCGTAGCTTCTGCAGCCAATGGTAGCCAAAGCGACAGGTCACTATCGTGGTCGCAGCGTAGTGAGTGAGAACCTTTAACTTTAATCTGCAAGGCCGACTACACACGCTCAAACGTTAATTAAGTTAATTTTGGTATTTTCATCGGGGACCTACTTAAACCTTTCTTTATGCTCTGTTGATCCTATTGGATGGATTCAATGTATAAATTTAAATATTCAGGACATGTTCCTTTATGCCGTGTGCTCACAAGCCCGGTCCTTTTTGGAAAACATGCAAATGGCGTTATCCAGGGGAATTAAATAATGCGAACTTTGTGTTCTTTGGCCGTGATACCGTGACAACATTACGTTTGCTTTGTAAACACATGGATCGTTGTTGTGGAGCGAAACACGGCGGTTCGAATACTTGTATTTAAATATTTACCTCTTTCACTTTGATTTTTTGAAACCGAAGAAAATGAATAAATGAAAAAGCCATTTATTCCTCATCACAAAAAACTTACAAAAACATTGTATCCTGCGATACTAGAATGATTAATAAAGTAATAGAAGGCTAATATAATCCGATAGCCGTAGCTAGTTACCACCCTACCGTCAAAGACGTGCTGCCAAGCGATGTAGCGAAACCAATTAGGGGGTATGGGTTGAAACTACACTGCCATACCCGTTCCAAGTTAGCCCGCTACCATCTTAGAATGCATCGTCACTTACCATCAGGGGAGATCGCAGTCAAGGACTATCTTGTTAACGGAAAAAAATAAATTTTGGATCCGTGTGTTTCGATCAAGCACAGATAATGTAACGGGGCCGATGCCTGATTACGCCCCTCCTTTGTAATGTATTTATTTTATCAGTTAGCCGCTTTTGGAAACATTCTGCGGTTAACTTTAATGAAAAGGTTTTTAGTTTAATTTCGATAGGAGGAGATCGACGACATCAGACTAGTCGCATGGAGTCACTGGATTCAGGCAGCGCAAGACTGAGGCCTGTGGAAGTCCATGCAAGAGACCTATGCACAACAGCTGTGGACGTCTATCGGTCGAAAAAGAAGAATAGACTCGAGAGAGTTTCGATAGAAATACTTGTATCATTCATTGGTACTGTTCATTTTATTAACCTTACAACTAACACTATAAATTATTTCCCTCAAGAGTCGAATGTTTTATGCTATAAAATCCTACATTACTTGCGTCAATGAAATATTTATTGCTTAACAACCTGTAGAGCATATTTTACATAAGGAAAAACCGCGAAAAAACATATTTAGTTCAAACGAAAATATTTATAAGCGAAAGGAGGAGCAAATCCATTAACGAGAATATATACAACGAGGGTTGGAAAGTTCGTGAAGGAAAGATAAATTTGAGCTACGGTAGTTCATTCTTATCTATATTATGACTCATTGCCGGTGTGACTTTGCTGGCTTGAACACTTCCCGCGAATGTTGAGCGTTCAATACTAGATGTAGCGCTACGCAGGACATTGATGGGTCGACCCCACCCCACGGGTACATCCCGACATCTTACGTATCATTCGGTTAATCGATGAAGCTTTAATGATCATCATCGATTCAATCCTCAACCCAAAGCAGGCCCACTAATTGGCACTGTTCTCCTCTTAATTATAATGAGAAAGGTTTATTCACTGTCCAAAATGCTTGCCATGTGCGGATTGGCACACACCTTTGAGGGCAATATGAGCTCTCAAGCATGCAAGTTTTTTCATGATATTTTCCTTTACTGTTTACGCAAGTTTTAAAATTAATTGCTTAAAACGTACATAATTCGGAGAAGCTAAAGGTATTAATTGCCTGTTAAAGTCTTAAACAGTAGATTATCACTGCTCAAAAAGCTTCAAAATGCTTCTCTTCGAAGAGCCGATTCGATAGAGACAGTACAATTTATTTTATAATTCGTAATATTTCCTTTTCCTCTCCAAATAAAATATAATGCTTGTACTAGAATTGGGCAAGAGTTACAAAAGTGCAACGCCTAAGGTTTGAACTGTCCACTTTACGGATTTCAGTACGCACTTTGCCAGTTGAGTTATTTAGGCTAAAATGAACTAGAAAGTGATATGCGTCCTTGAATTATAAGATCCGTATCTTTCAGCACAGATTTGTGCATCTCTTCTATAATATGATAATCCCAGCCTTTTTAGTGGTAACATAAAAACATCTAACAAGTTGCAACATATTATTTGATCGTCGGTGTATAAAAGATTTCTCATTGCAAAATTATTTTGCTTGTAAGAAATTCATTCAAACAATGTATACTAATGGAACCAATGTAGAATGTACTCGTAGAGAGCTTATTTGTTTATTTTTGTATTATACAACTCAGATTCCTTACAATATTGTATAACGTATTCAAGAGGTTCTTGTATCTCATCTAATGATGGTAGTGTTAGATGCGTCAATAAAACCCGGCGGTTGGTGGCTAACTGATTTATTGTTCATTCACCCTACACATCCTTTCATACCTTACACATCTCTTTCCTACAGAAAATTAGGTCTTAAGCTTATGATTTACTTCCGTTTACTTAATTCTACTCTTATTTAACTACTACCCATTAGGTACAGTAGGTACCCTTCCCTTCCCCCAATCTTATATTAGTACTTAAAATCTAGTAATATCCATTTTTTTTTTCTTTTACAGTAGTTCTTAACCCAATAAATTTATGCGTATATATATATGATCCGTATCTAGTACAATTAACCCTAATATACCTCCAGTTTTTTTTTTTTTATTTTATATATATCTCTTACCAATAATAATATACTTATGCCAACTAGCCAACCTGACTCAAAAACATGCTATTTGCATTTATTAGTAGATATTTCCGTTATATCCCTAATTCTCACTCTTTTTTACGTAGCCGACAAGCTCTCTTCGGTCTTTCCGTAATCTCTTTGGTTCCACCTGGAAACGATGATATCGGTAGTGTATCGGGAGCTGGCGATAAGGTGGGAGATGTTAGTAAGCGGCGAGGTGGCGGCGTCGATGTCGATGGTTGCTCCCCGCATTCCTGAGACTCCAGCTGAGTCACCGATTTATCAGCACCCTCTCCAGATGCATACGACTCTTCAAGGTTAACGTTCCGTTTCCTAGGTCTCGTATTTACATACTGATCCGTAATCTCAGTCGGTGGCTCTGCTTCTGTATCGATATTCCACGAGAACCGACTATTTCTCCGTGGTAAAATTTGATCAGTGTGTCTGCGACAAATATTTCCGGTATTAAGCAAAATTTTATATGATACTGGCCCTGTTTCTTGTATGATGTCTCCCTCGACCCACTTATCCCCTTTTTGCGCATAATTCCTAGTTATTATCTTATCTCCGATACTAAATTTACGCACCACTCCACCTGAACTTTCTATCTGTTTGTTTTGTGCCTCTGCAACAATTTTAGCAGTATTCGGCCGCATAGCGTCCAATCTGTTCCGTAGGCGCCTTCCTAACAGGGCCACTGCCGGTTCTACGCCCGTGGTAGCATGGGGACAATTCCTATACTGTATTAAAAAACGACATAAGCTAGCGTGTATATCTTCCCCTTCTAACACGGCCTTTTTAATAGTTTTTTTAACGGTCTTTACCGCATTCTCTGCTGCCCCATTACCTTGTGGCCTATACGGTGAAGATGTTACATGTCTTATTATGTTTTTTCTACAAAAATCCTTAAATTCGGCACTCTGAAAGGGAGGCCCATTATCCGTTACCAGTTGTACTACCAACCCGAACCGAGCCATCAAACCGCGAAAAAATTTAATTGTATCGTACGCGGAGATACTTCGTATTTGCTCCGCCTCTATCCACTTGCTATACGCATCGACAACGATTATATAATATTTTCCATGCACCTGTGCAAAATCAGCATGTAGTCGCATCCAAGGTCCCGTCGGAAATTCCCACGGATGTAACATGGTTTTAGGAGGGGCGTCCCTTACATTACGACATGCTTCACACTTCTGTCCAATCGCTTCAATATCCTTATCTACGTTCACTGGTTTTGGCGCTTTAACAATAGCTTCTATTTTTGCTCTGTCCGGATGCAAGCCATGCTTATCAATAATAAAGCCTAGGTAAGATACACTTTTTTGTAAGAACTTACATTTATTTATTTTTACTGTAAGGCCCATTGCCGCCAGTCTTTCGATTACAGCTCTCAAATTATTTTCATGTGTTTCCCGATCTTTTCCTGTTACACAGATATCGTCTAAAAACACCACCGTGTTTGGTAAACCCCTAAGAGTTTCCTCCATAATTTTCTGAAACTTTTGTGGTACACAGCTCAACCCATAGGGTGTACGTTTGAAAGCGTAGGTACCTACGTGCGTCGAGATCGCTGTACACGCTTGCGAGTCTGGGTGGAGAGGTACTTGCATATACGCAGTCGTCAAGTCAATTTTTGAATATTCCTGACCCCCACTCAAAGCTGCAAATAACTCTTCAATGCGCGGAAGTGGATAATGATCCATTTTTAATTTTGGATTAATAGTCGATTTGTAATCCCCGCACAACCTAATATCCCCCGAAGTCTTAATAACCGGAACTATAGGTGTACCATAGTCTGAATGTTCAACCGGGTAGATCGAACCTTCTTGTTCTAACCGATTAATTTCTCTCTCCACTGCGGCTCGCAACGCTAATGGTACCGGCCGCGCGCGTATGAAAACCGGTTTGTTATCTGTGAGCTGTAAGCGAATCTGCTTCTTACATTCCCCTAGTTTATCCGTAAACACACAAGAATATTCTCTTTTTAACTCGTCTATGAACCGATCGCGATAATCCCCGTCCTTATCATCATGAGAAATATTATTAATGCATAATTCATTTATATTAAATTTTTGAATCCAGCTTCTACCTAACAAAGGACGGCCACCGTTTTTTATTATATATAATTGCAAGTTCCGTTGCAGATTGTTCTCAATACGTGCATTCACTAAGATAAACCCGATCGGTTCAATTCGCGAGCCTGAGTATGAGCATAACTTTATTTTATCTTTACAAATTGCATAATCCGAAAACATACTATTGTAACATGTATCACTAATAGCCGAAATTTTACTACCCGTGTCTAACTCACATTTCAGGGTCTTATCCCCTATTTTCACATCCACAAAATACGGCTTGTCCCCACTCGAGACCGCCCGTATATTATACATTTCACTCTCGGAGTCATCACTCATAAAATTATGTCTCTTTTCGACCGATTTGTTTGCCGATTTACACATGACTTTTAGATGACCTCTAGTATTACACTGATTACAGTTATATTGCTTAAATCTGCACTTATCTGCCCGATGCCCCTTGCCGCACCGCCAGCAGCGGTCCGCCGAGGCTGCGGGCTTAGCCCCGCCAGCGCCTGCGCCTCGCAGCGCGTGCAGGCCCTCGCCTCCCGCCTCGCCGCCGGCGCCGCCGCCGCCGCCGACTCCGCTCGACCCCGCGACGCCCGCACCGCTCGAGCCGTTGCCGCCGAAGTCTCCCGAATAGGCACCGCCTATACTGTTGCGGCCGCTTACTCGGTCCACATGCTTCTCCGCAGCTTCTAATCCGAGAGCTAGCTCCACCGCCCTTTTGTAGGTTATATTAGCTTCGACCAGCAACCTTGCTTTGATATCTGTGCTTCGCAACCCCGTGAGGAGCTGTTCACATAGATTTTCTTCAAGGTTTATGCCAAAATTGCAGTCCGTTGCTAAGTGTTTTAACTGTTGCAAGAATTCTAGTATAGATTCGCCTGGTTTTTGTTTCCGTTGACGAAATAATTCTCGCTCCACGTATATTGAACGTTGCGGTTCTAAATGATTTTTTACTACTTTTACTAATTCTTCAAATGTTTTCTCCTCGGGTTTATTTGGTGCACATAAATCACACATCAAGTTATACGTGCGTTCCCCCACTAATGTCACTAGCGTGGCAACTTTATGTGTACTTTTAATTTCATTAAGAAAAATAAACTGTTCCACCCGGCGCACGTATAAAGACCACTTCCCGGAAAAAAGATCGAAGGGTTCGATTTTTCCAAAAGGCATTTTAGAACACTGAACTTTACACGCGTAGTACTAAAAAAATCCCGACTCGTCGCCAATGTTAGATGCGTCAATAAAACCCGGCGGTTGGTGGCTAACTGATTTATTGTTCATTCACCCTACACATCCTTTCATACCTTACAGGTAGGTAATCAAGTGACTGTACAATCTACTCGAAGGCAGACTAAATAAAAAAGATATTAAGATACCAGCTGAATTGAGAACCTCCTACCTCCTCCTTTTTTGGATGTCATTTAAAAAGGGGTTTGATAGTTTTACTTGCGTAAAAACTAACAAATTGATTTGATCCTAATAGGTTTCTTTAGGCATTACGCCTAAATGCTGAATCGGGAGTCGGGATGGCCTTACTTGTATGGTGGTGCAGTTTAGCTATAAATCACATCACATCACACTAATATTACTAGTGGTTCGCCCCGAACTGAGACCTCGCGATATCCCATAATTCAGAAAAGTTTTAATTATATATTGTAATAATTAACTTTTAACATTAGACGCAATAAAAAAAATAATAGTTGACATAAAACTGTTTTACTGACACAGCGCCATCTATTAGCATTATTGTGAAGCTATTAGCATTTAAAGTTAAATAATTTCGTTTCTTTATAACATTTATCTAATTTTAGTATTTGTTGTTCAAGTACAGGATATAACTGAATTTTCAACCAAGTTTCACGTTCTAATATTCAGTAATTCTTGACATATGGCTCAAATTAAAAACTCTACTTTGAAAGCCCCCCATTTCGTCAATTTTAAGGGAAAAATTAAAAAAAAAAATTTTTGTACTCTGATCAAAGTCGTCTTTAAAAAGATATATTGCAAGTCTATGTAACGCAACAAACAAAATTTTACTTCAAACACGCTTCTATGAGAGCCCCCCTGAAATAAAGCTTTTTATATTTTTTTATACAATGTTCGGCTGAAGGCCATCAGTTTACATATTATATTTAAATTTGAAGTAATTACGTTCAGTAATTCAGAAGTTATAGGGCTCTGACAGACATTTGGACGTACACACTTCTCTGTCCAGTACAGACAAGCGCCCTAGTTGATTCAGAGAACTCGCTTCGCTCGTTCAATAAAGGCGAAAGTCTGTATATGTGTGTGTGTGTGTTTGCTACTCTTTCACGCAAAAACACCTGGACGCGGATGAAACCGCGGCGATAAGCTGGTAACAAATACTCACTCACAATGGTTTAAACTCTATTATCTTTACCATTATGCAATGTTACTAGACGCTAACGATTTAGATAACATAAATAAATATGCAAGAATGTAATCAGACAGGCAGTGGGTTCAAATCCGTCGGCGAGCACGCTATACGTGACGAGAGGTCAAGCGAGGTCAGAGTTCATTTCATTGTATAATAATATATAATTAATTAAATTAACCCTTATTAACCTATAATAAAATAATCCTAATTAACCTCAATACATTATAAATTTTATAAAGTAAGAAGGTAGTAAGCGATCAGTTATAAGTTTACACTTCGTCCTCCTTTCGGTCCTGGGCAATCTCTGATTTTCGCAGTTACGTTTTTTGTATATGTGCGTTTTAAGCAATTAAAAATCACTTGCTATAACGGTGAAGTCGGTAAAAAGATACCAGGGAACCTTACACTACAAAATAAGTAAGAAGAAGGTTTCTTCCCCGTCCAGTTACAATAGTCCCGCGGCTGAAGTGCGGCCGGGAGGGCTATCGGGAACGCTCGAGTGCTCTCGAGGCGCACTTGAGAATTTTCTGAGCACATATCCCGTTTCCGTATATTTATCTTACCACTCTTCTTTTATATTTTATGTTTATCCTTACTAATATTATGAATGTGAAAGTGTGCTTGTTTGGTTTGTCCTTCAACCACACCACAACGGAGCAAAGCAATCGACGTGATTTCTGCGTGGTTATAGTTGAGGGCTTAGGGAGTGGCATACTACCTTTTATCCCGAAAAAGAGAAGGTTCCCCTGAAATTTCAAAAACTAGGAGCAACTTTTGCTCGTAGTTTAATATAATAAAAATAAATAATCAGGTTTTTATACCATTTTCTTTGCAGCTGCCGAGCAAATATGTTTTTGTTATTAATAATATCTGTCAATTTTATTAAGGGCTTGTTTCACCACCTTCAAGTAAAGTTTAACACGAAGTGTTCCGTACCATCGTACTAGATTTAACACCAGCTATTATTATCGATCGAGCAAAAACAAACGTTTATTTTACCACTCTTTAATTTTTAAATTAATCATTTTTTTATTATTTGTTGTTAAAGCGGCAAAGAAATAAACACTGTGAAAGTATCTACCTATTACGATACAGCCCGCTGACAGATGGACGGAGGGATAACGAAGGCTTAGTAAAGGGTCCGGCTGACACCCTTTGGGTAACCGTAAAAAAGTTTTTAATACCTCCCTGTTTATGTATCGCAGCTCAGCGGTTAGCCGTTCTGGAGAAACGTCAGCGAGCATCGGCGCGGTGATGGATGACGCTTCAGGAATTAGTTCTCGATAATGATGAATAGCGCTGTGGCATTAGCGCGACACCTGGAGATTTATTGCTGTTTACGCCACGTCTCAAGCCGCCCGCCCCCGCCCGCCCGCACGCGCGCCCAACTACTCGACAACTTTGATACAACTAATTTTAGATTTAACTAAAACTTAATTTACAATATCAGAAGGTAGCACAGCTAGTGTATTAGAATGTACTGTTCTATTTTTCGAAAACAAAAAATCTAAAGATTCTAATAGATGTTATGTGTTGCAGGTAATTTATTTTACTATTTTTTATACACCTTTGAGAACTTTATTTCCTCGGGTGATTTTCTTCAAACATATTGTGATAGGCAGTTAATTGTGTAATAAGTAAGAATTAGAAAGTAATAAGTAGAAATTAGGGAACTCTTTGATTTTCCGGGATAAAAAGTAGCCTATGTTTTAATCCAAATCTATCTCCATTTTGAATTTCAGCCAAATCGGTCCAGTAGTTTTGGCATGAAAGAGTAACAAACATACACACACACACATACAAACTTTCGGCTTTATTAAGTGTGATGTGATGTGATGTGATGTGATATTATAAAAAATATCTTTCATCGTACTCCATAGCATAGCTTCGATTTTGTGACACAGGTTCGAGGAATGTCGTAAAAGAAAATAAGAAATAGATCAGAGAAGATTCATCAAGTTATCAGAGCGCCGCCCTCCAACGAGCGCTAAACGTAGTAAAAATGGGAAAAGGTTTTGTATGGGTCGGATGATAGAGGTTTTAGTGCACTACGGAACTACGATTTAAGATTGCTTGGGTTTTGTAGCTTTATTATGATGTGACAGAGGTGATTTTTAATAAAAGAAGGATGTTTTAGGAGACATGCTTCATTTAGCTGGGGTTTTCATGTTATTACTGACCACTGCCCAAATAATATCCTGAAATACAGGATAATAATATCCTGTACAGTATATAATAGAAATACAGGATATTATTATATACTAGCTGATTCGCACGCCTTCGTCCGCGTGGAAAAAGTGTAGAGTGACTTGCTACAATCTGTGAGAAGTTATGGAGACCATTAGGGTTTAAGTATTATATATCTGTATTACCTTTCATCTTTTACAATATACTGTATGTTTCCTTAAAAATAAAAATAAGTAAATGAATAAATAAAAAAAAAACATTCATCCCCTATCCCGGATATACCTTATTGTTTATCAGGATAGAAAGAATCCTATATATTGACCCGGAGTATCAACTACCATTATACTAAATTTCATACAAATCCGTTCAGTAGTTTTCGATTCGCGCACAGACGACAGACACAAAAAATTTAAAAAATTTGTTTTGGATTCAATATCGATAAAATAGCATCCTCCAATTAAAATTTTAAAAATATATTTTTAATCTACAGAATTCATCCCGCTATAGTTTTATTATAAGTATAGACAAAACATTTTTGATTAAAAACTCTTGATTGATGATGGTCGAAAGAGCCAAAACTTCTAACATATTTTACTGTGAAAAGTGTTTTTATAGGGCTCTATAGTCTGATTTTTAATTCCGTGGAATTCTGACGTATCTTAATGTTACCAGAGATTTAAAAAATCCCACAAAAAAGATAATAAATTGAAACTTATACAAATAAAAATCAATGGCCGCACATAGATATATGACAAATGCCTGACAGATAGTTTGGGGTAAAATCGAACTACAGGTGGTAATACTGTTTTTCATACAAATAACTCGCTCTATTTATAAAATGACATCTGTCAGAATTCCACCGAATTAAAAATCAGACTATATAAGATGATAAAACTTACGCATGACTTCGATATTCGCCTTTCTATCCTTACTACCTACTAAGAGGCAAGCTTCATTAGCTTTCATATTATTACAAAAGTTCATACTATTCGTAAGTAGAGTATTACACCTTACGTGTGTAAAAACTACTAAGGACTAACTACACATAATAATAATATTATGAATGAATTTCTGCTACCTATCATTTTTCTATTGCTTTTATTTACAAAATACAGTCTTATTCGTACGAACATAAGCATTATATTAGTTTAGCATTCAAGATGTGACCTATAAGAAAACTCTTAACATGGATTGTGTATCGAGAGGTTCTGCGTTCCTCACAAATTTGAGAGTGCTACAGTCAAGTGGATACATAATATACTTCAGTCAGCATAACTTTTTCAAAGAAAAACATGCTTAGTAACATTGCCTTAAAAGTTTCAAGAACAGAACGTTTAAGCAGCACATTTTCGGTACGTTACAAAAATGCAAGTAACGTCAGAAGCAATTATTATTAACAACAGTTAAATAACACCTTAAAATACACGAATGGAGTTTTTGAATATTGTGAAAATTATTCTTTCTCTTATCAACCGATAGATTTCCACAGCTGGACAAAGGTTACTTGGACTTTCTTGGGGCTTGGTCTTGCGCCACCTGTATCGAGCGGCTCCCTTGGACTCATCTTATCTTTTGGGGTGTCGGCTATCACTGCGCTTTCTGTTACGAAGTCGCCACTCCAGCACCTTGGGAACATTAAAACCATTTCCCATTCAAATAATGTAATAACGGAGTTTGTCAACTCTACTCCGCTATTTAAATACAATATTGAAAGTAGTACCTAGTTGAAAACTTGAAAGAAGTACAACTGTAAAGTAATTTCAACGTAAAATGTAAAATTACAAAAAATAACGCCTTAAAATTCAGTACCCACCATCAGTTTCGGCGCACTGTAGAGACGTAAGCTATCTTAGCACGTTCTTTTGTCTTTAAATCGGGGAGTGTTCTAAGCTACATTTTACTACTCCCTCTTTATCACCACTCAGCACGCAACCGCAAGCAAGTAACTTAGTTCTTAGCATCTTAGCATATTTCGAGCAAAGTAATAGCAATAGACCATTCCTACAACTTACTTCTTGAAATCAAATCCTTTCATAAACATATGTAATTTTAAGCAGCGTATTAACAAATTCCTAAGAAACGTGCGGCGCATGGGTTCCGCATGAGCGACCCACATGCTCGTTTGCTCGCTATCCTTACTAATGTTTGTCCTTCAACTACGTAGCAATGATGCTACGGATTGTCGTAGCATCGCTGCTACGTTTTTTTGCGTGGGTATAGTTGAAGACTCGAAGAGAGGCTATCTATCAAAATATGCGTCATGCTCGTGAACGGGTGCCGCCAACGGGAATGGGTCTGCTTTGTGTCTACCCATGTTAACATGTGTTAGGTTGTGGTAGGTGTGCATTTTTGAAACTTCTGTGTGGAAACATTGTGTGCATAGCCTAGTTTTTTTAACCATTGTAAAAATTTTTTTTGAAAAGAGCAACTGCTGAGTTTCTTGCCGGCTCTTCTCAGCAGAATCTGCATTCCGAACCGGTGGTAAATTTGTGACGTTTCATAGGCGCTACAAGTTGGCCTACATGAAATAAATAAATTTTGATTTGATTTTGATTTTTGAAATAATCATCAGGTTCCCGGGGGGTTCTTAAAAACCTAACTCCAAACGCATGTCGCTAGCAAAGGTTATTATAGTAAAAAAAATCTGCATGTTTATAGTATAGCAGACATATCTACTAGGGTCGCATACCGCTGTAGGCGTTACGCCCGGCTGTAATAACTCTGCCGCTATAAAGAGTAATTGTCCGAACATAACTCGAGGGATATCGTGTCGTCACACGCTCGGTGAAACGAAGTGCAGAGAATTTTTATGGACCCATAAGAACTTACCAGAAATGCCTCAAATATTTTCATCTCAATATTATTGCGCTTTTTTCGCAAGACAGGCTTTTCATAGACTTACTACTATTGTAAGATATATGCTCGTAAGTTGGACTAGTCTGTTTTTAACCGACTTCAAAAAAGACGGAGGTTCTCAATTTTTTTATGTATTACTCGAGGACCGATCCAAAGTTTCGCATTTATAATATTAGTAGGATTAGTAGCATTAAACACCACAGCCCACGTTTCCTCTTAAAAATAAATCTTCAAAACAAATCAGCATCAACAGCGAGCCGTCGCCGTCAATCTATTCAGATTCCAGACATTATGCAAAGTGACCGGCCTCGCGAATACAAACGACGAAGCTAAATTTTTTCAATGTAAATTTCATGTTTGTAAGAAGAAAAAATTTTTCATGTTATTTTATCATTTGGCAGTTATTTTTTTGAAAGATGGAATTTATCAATCTGACACCCTCCGGGATTCGAAGGTTCGGGAAAATTCCACTTGATATGGAAAATCACATTTTTTCAATTCAAATCACGTCATACTATAGGCATGACATTGGGGCTTCGTAGTTTATTCACTCTGTTTCGCTATTTGTACTCGTTGTTCTCAAATAAAAGGAAACCATAGTAAATTGCTTGGTCTAACGCAAAATAGCAAAGTATAGATTACAAAACTGACGCTCTACGAGAAAATGTTGGCCAATATTTTCTTTTTAGGGTTTTTAGGGTTTTAAAGGTTCAAGTTTCTTTTTATAATATCAAAATAACAGCGTTTTACTAAATGCATATGTAAGTAAATACGGTACCTATAACAAAAAAATAATTTTTAAAATTTTTGTCTGTATCTTTTTGTTTGATGTCGCTTATCTCGGGCCCGGCTAGACCGATTTTGACGGGACTTTCACTGGTAGATAGTTGATGTTATCGGGAGTAACATAGCTAGGCTACTTTTTTAACCGACTTTCGAAAAAGTGATTACCACCACACATAAACATCTGTAGCACCTGAGGTACCACCAATGCGTTACCGGCTTTTCAAGAATTCGCTGGTCCGCCCCTCGAATAACCCCATGTTGTAAAGTGTGAACACCATCGCAGAAAGTTAGTTCCACAGTTTCGTAGTGCGTGGAAAAAAGATCTGGCACAACGGATGGTCGAAGTGCTTCAGGTACCAAGGTGGTGGGGGTGAAATTGTATTCGTTCGCGCTATTTTGTAGGTATATTTAAAAAACATGGCTGGAAATCTTACTAGGTAGCTGGCTTCACCGCACGCTCAGTATTGCAGCAGCCTAGAGTCTTTTGAATTTTGACTTCCATCAGAACACGTGATAACGCGTCCACTGGAGGGCGCAGTCCGCACACGCCTTTAGATCGTCCACTGGATACCAAAAAACGTTTTTATTACGTTTTAAAATAACCGAGAGCTCTGACCCAATTCGCGCCGCCATCAACTGTGCTCGCATCCAGGTTATGACCGCCAATTAAATCCCTAGCTATAACTATTAAAGGATATAGCGATAGCCATATTATGTACTTGACCGCGAGGCTTTTATCGGTACTCAACTGATAAATACAAAGGCCTCATTAGCTGAGGTGTGGCCTAGTTACGATTTAACAATATCGGGCGATTGGCACAGACAGGTCGCGAATTTGACGACATTCCTTGAAGAGTACTCAATAAGCCGTAAGTAAATGGTGTTTTTTTTTTCATAAATGATATCAGATGAGTCACATATAGCCGCTGGATACAAGTGGCATAAGACCTACGCGTGGAAAATCAAACAAGAGACATATCTGAACAAAGTTTTATATAATATATCAAAACTTGAGAGGACAGCAGAGACCCGTAATATCTCGGGAACGCGGACATACTCGTATCTCGCGTATATAATAATATTTCTTGATATTTTACTGAGCAGATTCAAGTTAAATTACTCAACCATATGAATACCACAGCGAACTCCATAAAACTAAATTGCACGCTCTCCTAATTCTAGCTAAATGTTATAAGACTGTGCTTTAGCTTGTAAATGAGTATGTAAAGTTCTCAAAGTTTAATGAAATTCAAATTTTAGCCACATTACTCAGAGTTGCCAAACTTTTAGCTAATTTCTAGTAATATTGACCATGTTTTTGTAAATTAACTTCTTGCTATTCGTTTAAAATTAAACTAGAATTTTTACCGACAACATTTTTTCAAGATAGAACGGTTAACAGTGGAAGTCCGTGCAAGCGACCTTCGTCCAGCAGTGGATATCTATAGGTTGACAAAGAAGAATAAGAAGAAGAAGAAGAAGATAGTCCTCACATGTCAGACAGATGACAGACAGACGATAGCGGGACGTTTAACAGACGATAGAGAGACGTTAAACAAATGATAGACTAACGTCAGTCTGTCGTTTGTCTCCAATCTGTCTAACATCTGCCTGTCTAACATTATTAACAATTTAGGTAAGCACAGCTATTTCTGTAACGTTTTATGTAGGTGGAGTACAGTACATTACCTTTGACGTTCCTATATCCAGCACCTATCAGCAGCTTTTTCACTCTAGCCAATTTTACAAATTGTTGGTGAATTTACCAAACATCAAATAATTCAAAGGGAGACGGAAAAAGCAACAAATAATATTTATTATGTTTTGTAACGGCCCACCGGACATCACAAAGTTCATACCAGGGCATTATTTTTAGCCAGGAAGTCGATATGACGTCAACAATCAACTTGACGTCAAATACAAATTTTATGTTACGTTGAACTTGTCTTGGAACAATATTAGCATAAAATAACAGATGTTACCTATATTTTTCGCATAAATTAATAAATTCGGCAAAAACTGAGCATTTTAGTACCATAGGGTAAGCTTTTTCTAAAAAAGCTACGGTCTACCTTATAAGGATGTCGATTACACAATTAGTAGGTACTTATTTCATTATTTAGTATCTCTCTGCATTTTCATGTCTCACACAAGTACAAAGTTATTTGTTTCTTCTGCCTTTGAATCCTTTGCTTGCTCTAGATTCAAAGGAAGACTCGAGACAGACACTCATAACTTTAGAATCTTTATAAACAATTGATTTTTGATTTTAGTCCGTTTTCACCAAAGTTCCCTAACTTTTACAATATACCTTTAGGTGACGCTTTCTGTCAATTTCATTTCAGGAACCTTTAGGGAACACCTAAATAAGAGAAATTACATTAGGTAAGGGGCTACCTACGTAAGCAGACTTACTTAGGGGATGATTTAGGCATGGTTAGTGAAAACGGGTATAACAGCTTTGTGACATAGGAGAACGCTGTAATCAAGTTCCTACCCGCATGTCTGCGTCAACATAATGGTATAAACTTGAAAGGTAACGTAACAGGGTTAGGGCATCTAATGTAAACTAACCTCATATAAGCCCAAAGCAACTTGTAACGAGGTTAGCGTTTAACCTGCAATTTGGTTGACGTCGTTTTGTATTGCGAGATACGTGTATGGTGTATTACAACCATTTCACGGCTTATGGGTACTGTGAGCTTAACTTAAATCACACTTTGACAGTTACTGGAATTTACTATTATGAGTGAAAAAGAAACGACCTCCCTGGCGCAGTAGTGAGCGATGTGGTCTCATAACTGGAAGGCCTCGGGTACGATTCCCAGTGGGGGCAATTTGGGAATTTATAGTTTCTGAATTGCCTCTGGTCTGATCTGGTGGGAAACTTTGGCCCTTGCTAGTTACCACCCTACCGTCAAAGACGTACTGCCAAGCGATTTAGCGTTCCGGCACGATGGCGCGTAGAAACAGATTAGCGATTAGTTGTATTAACACTACCATACCCCTTCCAAGTTAGTCCGCTACCATCTTAGACTGCATCGTCATTTATCATCAGGTGAGATCGCAGTCAAAAGACTATCTATCTCGTCATTGAATAAAAAAAGAAAGAATTGAAAGGCACACACATACACACAAAAATGATCCCACCCAGGTTTCTTGGCTAGTTAGCACGCACCGTGGATCCAGTTACCTCTAACTTTTTTGGAGTTATGTGTATTTGAACACATGTTTCAACGGTGAAGAAGTGAGGAAATCTGCACGAGTGCGTGTTCTCCATAATTTTCTCGAATGTGTGCGAAGTCTGCCAATTTGCATTGGGCCAGCATGGTCTATGGCCTACAACTTTTGTCTCAGAAGAGAACTGTGCTTAATAGGTTGCTGATGATGACGGTGATGAGGCTTCTTGGGTATGGTTGACAGAAAATTTTCAGTGACAAAATTTTGTGACACCATCATTATCACAGTACCCATCAGGCGTGAGACAGACAATACTCTTATTAGGGTGTAAGCGAAGTAGTGTGAACGTGACCTAAATAATTAACAACATGATTTACCGATAAAGGTAGATGGCCTAGTTTCGATGTAAGGCTATAAGCTTTATGGTTGGTTAGGCCGTTTTCACTTGATTTGATTATTATTGAACGTGTGGCGTGATTAAATCATAATTGGATATGTGATACAATGGATGAGCGCATTAACATATTTGAATACCTACATGATTTGGAACTGTAAGCCATAGAACTACTCGTACCTGGCAGATATTTAATCATCTCTACTTTCCTAGTAATATAAATTGTAGTATGTTTGTTTGTTAGTTCGATAGTTGTCTCTCAATAACTTTTTGAATTGGTAAATAAGTGAAGACTTGGAGGCTACTTCTTTTCACAGAAAAACAAAGTGTTCCCCCGGATATTTAAAAAACCTTATTCAACGCTGACCAAGTCACAAGCAAAAGGCTTCATTTTCTAATACAAGGCATAATTACCTTTAAAATACAAGGTACTCTACAAACAATACAAGGTATAATACAATCAGACTCATCTGTGTAAATCATCTGATATACAGATGAATCTGAATGTAAAATGAGGGTGTTACGCGGAAATACGAGATGTAATAGAATGCTCGCTTTAAACTGATTGCGGCTCAGACCAGCTAATGAGCTTGCACCAAACACACAGTCATTACAACGTACCTACAATCTACATACACAAGTACCTAATCACTAATCTCATTTTGCGAACACCAATTGCTCCCTGGTAAGCTTTGGCTAATAGCTTTACTGACGTGTGAACATGTTAAACAAAATGTGATTCTTTTGACATATCAAATATGTCATCATTGTCAGCAAACTTTGACAACCTTCCTGACTGTATAGTCTTATAACTAGGAGGTCTCAAATTCGATTCCCGGCGGTGGCAGTTTGGGAATTTATAATTTCTAAATTGTCTCTGGTCTGGTCTGGTGGGAGGTCTTGGCCGTAGCTAGTTACCATACTACACTACTAGTAGAAACAAATTAGGGGTATGGAGTGAATGTACACTGCCAAGTTAGCCCGCTACCATCTTAGACTGCATCGTCAGTTACCATCAGATGAGATCGCAGTCAAGGACTATCTTGTTCCAATAAATAAAACCTCAAGGGCTCACTACTGATCGCAGTTCTCCTCTCAGAGAAGAGTGGTGTAATCCACCACACTGGCCCAATACGAATACTACGCAGGATTATCTAAGCAGAAGTATTACAACGTAAACAGGTTTTGCGGTTGCGGGCATTCAATATGACGTCATATTCGCCGTCGAGAGTCACTGCCGTCACGCTTTGTGTCTGTCCAAGCCTTTACACACAATAATAAGTCCCCGAAAACTAATTGAGCAAAGTTCGCACCTTCTTGCATCTGCTGCTGACGTGCCGGTAAGCGAGAAGTTCGCGCGTCTCCGGCCGCGATGGAAGTTGTTAATCAAGCACTTAAGGTATTAAAATACAGCTGTGCTTGGTCTAGGGTCGCATAGAGTTGCAGCCCAACAAGACAGTAGCTTTTTTGGGCGGGTACACCAGTTACTACGTTAGTTAGATTTTCAAAAACCTCACGGGAATCTCGGGTTAACGATCTAGAGATACTAGATAGTTAACTGTATTCAAACAAAACTCAAGTTGATCCGTTACTTCATTGCTGCGTAATTGAAGGACAAACCATCTAAGATAGATGTTGTGTAAATAAATGCATGTAGCAGTCCGTTGCATTATTATCTCAAGAAACCATTAGGTATATTTTATATTTTTGTAGCGATACCAATTTACGACCATTAGTAATCCTACTAATTATAGTAGTATAGTAGTAATTGGATGTATGGATAGAATTGGATGGATGTTTGTTACTCAATCACGTCGCAACGACTAAACCGATTTGGCTGGTTTGACACGGAGATAGATTATAGTCTGGAATAACACATATAGGTGATTAAAAAATCTTAATCGACGCGAACGAAGTCGCGGGCATCAACTTGTATAGCACAAAGCACAGAGAAAACAATAATGTTATAAAAAAAAACAATTTAACACTACACTCAGATAGTTTTGTCTAACGTCTACGTCACATTTGTTGTCACTTTGCGTTAGAAGTAGTTAAGCTTGTGTTGTCTGCAAACGGTAAGTTTCGGCTAAGATTATGAACTACAACAATGTATTAAATTATGTTAAGTATGTTAAATCGGTAGAGTTCGCTCTACCATCCTTAAACCACCTACATAATTTTATAGGTACATCCATACCATCCTACAAAGACGTCAGTGACTTTCAGACGACTTGTAGTTAAGTAAGTATTTAGAATAGAATAAAATAAATTTTTTTTTATTGTTTTTAAGTTAGATTTATTTAAACAATGTATGTATGTTGTATCGATCGGGTTGATATGACATTTACTAAAAACCGCTGAAACTGAACTGAAATATTCAGGTACTTCCTGAAATATGTAGAAGAAATTCAAAATATTTGTATTTTTTTAAGGATAATGTACTGTAGAAACCGATTTGAGTTAGGTACGTTAGGTTTAATAAAATTGCTACACCTTCTCCAGAATTTTTATTATTTTCATCAAATAAATAATAGACATAGGTCTTTGAGTAGAGACCACGACATTTAAAGCTGTCAAATTTAGTTGTGTACAACAGAAACGGAAGCTTTAGAAACCCTGGCATGAATCATTAATAAGTCATTAATAATGACTTATTCAGCATTATATAATGCTGAAGGAAGTCGTTTCGCAATAGGACGTAACGAGCAGGGGCGTTAGGCCTGGACGCGGCAATAAAACGACCATAAAGAGTAATTACTCGAACATAACTCGGTAATATCGTCTCGTCAAATACTTATCGAGGTTCGGAAACTTGAGACGTTGCATTGCTTATTGATTTCTACATCAATACAAGTAAGTCTATTTAAGGATCCGTACCCAAAGAGTCGCTCACTATTTGAAGATCAAAGTCTTCGAACAGTGCGTGTTGCCAGTGATGACTTACGGATTCGAAACATGGTCGCCTGCTGTGAGCCTTATAAGGAGGCTCAGCGGCTCTAGCCATATTATAAACGTGTAGTCTCTTTCTACGATCGCTAACGCTAAAGCAGGGGCTCACAAAGTTTTTATATCGCACGTCCTATCCTTTCAGAAGGGAAGCGTGATAAAAAAACTTTGGGAACCCGTGCTCTACAGCGTTAGCGATCATGGAAAAAGAACAAGTTTGTAATATGACTAGGGTGGCAGGAGCGTTTAGCGGCTGATGGAGAGAGCTATGCTCGGTGTATACCCGCGGGTTCAAATATCAGAAATGAGAAGATCCGTCGGAAAACCAGAGTTTCCGAAATTATACAGAGAAACTACTGAAAAGGAAATAAAACGATATCTAGAGCTCACGAAGCCTAAGCCTCATTAAATTTGAAGACAATTTAATGAACAGCACTCGAGCAGCTCAGTTCAGCGCCAGTCGTTCTCTGGGACCATAGAGTAGCGCGGATAAAAAAATGTGCTACAATAATGCACATTACATAATAATTATTAAAGGAAAAGGTGACTGACTGACTGATCTATCAATGCAAATCTAGCTCAAATCACTGGACGGATGTGATTGTTTGCTATGCAGTAGCGCTATTCAGTCGCCAACTAACTGCGTGTGCAGTTTGGCGAGATAAACTTTCTTTTATTTTGTACTAGCTGATACCCGCGACTTCGTCCGCGTGGATTAAGGTTTTTATTCCCACGGGAACACTCTTATTTCCCGGGATAAAAAGTAGCCTATGCCCTATTCTAGACCATAATCTATCTTTGTGCCAAATTTAAGCCAAATCGGTTCAGTCGTTACGACGTGACTGAGTAACAAACATACAAATTTTCGCATTTATAAAATTATATTATTAACAAATTATTGGTGTGCAGCAATTATTTATGCTTTTCCCACGGAAAAAATTTGAGAGATCGGGATTAAAATTAGTTGTAGTAGTAGCTTCTGTCCGCGACTTTGTCTGCGTGGACTTCAGAATTGGGTCTAAAGTTTCGCTCGTTAACAATTTTTAATCTTACCACGGGAACTATTTGAGATCGGTATAGAAAGTACATGTCCTTTTCCACAGCATAGGTGACATGCATACAAAATTTCAAAGCTGTCTGCCCGCGGCTTAGCTCTTAGCAATTTTCAATTTTCCCTCGGGTACTTCTTGAGGAATCGGGATAAAAGGTAGCTTATGTTTTTTTCCATGTCAAAGGCTACATGCATACCAAAATTCAAAGCTGTCTGCCTGCGGCTTAGCTCGTAAACAATTTTCAATTTTCCCTCGGGAACATCTTAAGGAATCGGGATAAAAGGTAGCCTATGTTCTTTTCCATGTCAAAGGCTATATGCATGCCAAATTTCATCCAAATCCGTTCAGCCGTTTTTGCGTGATTGAGTAACAAACATCCAAACATCTAAACATCCAAACATCCAAACATCCACACTTTCACATTTATAATATTAAGTAGGATTAAAATGTTACAATAAAACTTATAGCTAAACTAATCTAATTACTATACAAATCATACCCGCGTGGAATAGTGCCAAAAATACTGGCTGCATTTCCACGCTGCACAGCCAGCCTGATCCGTTGTGCAAAAAATGAGCCAGCTTTTTGGTCTTCTTTTTCTTCTTTTATTAACATATATCGTGCAATAAGTGTGATAAAATAAATTAAAACAAAAGTAAAATATAAACTCGCTTCGAAAGTAAAGTCACTTCAATGATAACGGAATAGGTAAAATTAATGGACTACAACGGTTATGACACGCATCCTGATACAAAATAGGAGCGAATGCCTATCTATTCTCTATAATTTTATTCTGAATTATTTAAATTATGTATATTTTATTTGTCATATTTGAGAAGTGAATTTTATTTTAATGAATACAGAGAAAATCTTAAAACTTATGAAGGTTGAATGTTGAAGGTATAGGCACATAATATTCATCTACATTCCGAAACTGAGTCGATACTGCATATTGGCACTCAAAAGCAAAAGTAGGTATATTTATTTATTTCATCATTAATTCTTTGCTTACATATTAATACATGCAAAACCCGGCAATATTAGCTTTATGAATTATATGTATTTGTGCCCAAAAGAACCGGCATTGTGACAAAAATCAACTTACGCATGTCGCCTCCCCCTCAAGGCATCCAAACTAAACCTCCGTATTTTTTCATAGCGCTCGAATCATTAGCGTTTAAGGAGCACAATTTACGTAATAGTCTTTGAACGTTTAATACTCCGTTCTGGAGTGGAAATTACGCTTCAATTTTTCATTTTTCTTCGAGTAAATAATTAGCAGTAAATATAATGGCTTTAACTTAGGCTGTTAACACACTTCCAATATGAACCCCAAAATAAAGGCCAAGATTGTCCCTATCGAGTATCGCACCCGAGACCTCCAATTTATGGAGACCAAAACGCTCACCGCTGCTACAGCGAGGTCGTCAAAAATACGACGTAGAGAGAGGGAGGCGCCGCCTAAAAACATCTTAAAGTCATATAAACAACCTTATCACATACAAAATGTATGATTATGCTTGACGCGGGCGAAAATGGGCCTAACTTATCACAATATAGCTCTCCTGAGATACTTCGCCTCGAGCCTGAAAAATTTATTATAATATCTAGTTGTTACTTGGAATATCTTAGTGGATTTTGATGTGACAAAACTCTAATGGAAAATTTTAGTTATTCATGTAGTTGAACTTCACTTGGAACGTTCACCTACAACTACATATTAAACTTTTTATTTATGTACATCTCACTCAACCCATTTTTTTTAGGATTATATTATTTAAGATCCAAGCTAAACTGGTTTTCTCTCCTCTACAAATAAGCGAAAAGCTTGTGCAAGGAGTGGGTACGAAATAGGCAACATTTAGGAATCGAACCTACGACCGAGTTTTGAGTTTTTTTGTTTGAAAGGGTATACTTCCCAGGTGATCCCATTGTCATCAGGTCAGGATCTGATGATGGGATCCTAGAGAAATCGAGGGAACTCTTCAAATTTTATACACACAATTGATATACTTTGTAGTGGAGTTTGAAGTCAGTTTTGTAAAAAGAATTTTTACGGGTATAAATATTACTTTGATAAGGTAGATAAGTCTTGAATAGATCAAATTAAATATAGAACTACTAGAATATAAAAATACTAGAACGAAATATATAAATAGGTACAAGGTATAAGTACACAAAGCAATGCAAATGAAGAGCAAAACTTGAGTTGCGGAGATACGAGAGCAGCTGAATGTTTAATCAAAGCGGAATCTGTGCTAATAACCAGCACCGCTACAAATTGTATTACTCTCCTCGTGGGGGTTTAAATAACTTCCTACAACTATCCTGCACTAGATTAAATATTATATTATAATCTTAAGGCTAGCCGTAAAGCGTATCTATTTGGGGCTCGCTCTCGGGCGTCCGTGTTTCCTGCCACGTACTACCCGTCCACATCAAGTTGGCCGTCTTCAACCGTTACAAAATGAATGAATGAATAAATGAATATACTTTTATTGCACACCACACATAATATAAGAATAGACACAATGAGCTTAATAAATAGTATACAATTTGGCGGCCTATAATATATAATGACGTCATACCATATCGTTGACAACAAGAAACAATTGTATTTTTTAATGAAATTATATCTTTGACGGAAGTTTTCTGCTCTGGCAATGCTTTTCATGGCAATGACATCTAAATAAATATCTTATTTTTTTCTGCTTGAAAGAAGGTCATAAAAGTAATTAATAGTCTGCGCTATGCAAAACGTTTCCTTTTTTTGCTCGATCTTAATAATAGCTGGTGTTTTTGTGGATGGTACGGATCACGGAGTGCTGGGTTTTTGACCCAATCCAGCTTTAGAAGCATGGACCTCTATGATCATGATCCCCAGCCGAATGAGCAAGCCAAGAAACTTTACGAGAAAACTGAAAACAAAACCCTCTTCACCCATCTTGGCTTATCTTCGGAGTTCATAACGCAAGTGACTTGTTCTTTTACAAGTTCACATGTTACTAAGATATAAACTAAGGCCAAACAATGCCCTATTCAACAGCCTTCAGAAAACTTTTAATGGAGAAAGTTTGTTACAAGATATTGTGTACAAGCTAATTCTGTTCAAAACAGATTTTAGGCGTGAATTAACTAAGCTTCCCGGGCACGTTAATTTTGGACTTTACGAAAACAAAGCTAACAGAAATTCATGCAGCATCATGTACCTACTGCAAGCAAATTTTGTGGTGTGTTGTGTTAAGCGCTGTGGTATGATCTAATTTAGTACCTCAACGCGTAAATTTTGTTATCCTAGACCTAAAGCATTAAATTAATTTCGTGAAATAAACACACCAATGTGTGACTAATCGGTATTGCTATTTTAAAACTACAGGCGACCTAAAATTTACTAGTTCAACGTTATACTGTAAAGTAAGTCTTTTCATATTAATACAAAGTTTTTATATTTTTCACACATTAAAGTGTGTTAGAGATGACTTTATTAAACAAAAAGAAAAAAATTTACCTAAGCAATAGAATCTGTTTACTTACTACCACCTATGTTGACCTATTAACTTACAAGTAGGTAATATGAAAATTTATATACTTTAAATATTTTATGATAATATACCGATACACTTCATCATCTTTATATAAAAAGAAATCGTGACGCGATGCCAGTTCAAATCACTGGACGATGCCTACGTTTATGAAAATTCAACCCCTGAGGGGGATAAGATAGGGGTTTGACAAATTGAACTTAACGTGAGCGTAATCACGGGTAAAAGTAAGTTATAATAAAATAATATATTTATGTAATATTAGGCATGTATCTACCACTAAGGAAAAATGAAATTCGAATTTTATAAACCCGAATGAAATATTTTTGCATTTAGGTATCCGTCCGCTATGCGGCGATATTAAACTTTAAACCAAAATCCGATTCGAAACCGACTCAAGGCAACGAGCATAAACTTGTCTACATTTCTAACTATAATTATTATCTATGAAATAAAATTCAATTGTAAACTTTTAAGTCTTGCTTTTCGATAAGTATGTTTGAAATCCTCTAAATATATAAAAGGCAAGGGTGACTGACTGACTGATCTATCAACGCACAGCTCAAACCGCTGGACGGATTGGGCTGAAATTTGGCAACAAAAAGATTTTTGAAAATTCAGCCCCTAAGGGGATAAAATAGGGGTTGGAAAAATCGAACTTAACGTGAGCGAAGCTGCGGGATAAAGTATATATAGTGTTGAATATAATATCAAAATGTCTCAAAAAAGTTGACTATACTCATAGCAGAGTATACCTACATCTTAATATATATTTAAAGACTGACTCACCGATTAAACCACTGGAGTTAGAAGCTTGAAATTTTGACAGTATTATGTAGTAGTAGAGTGTTTTTATGATATAGACACTAAGAAAAGAATTTCACCCCCAATGGTGTTAAATAAGGGTTTATAGTTTGTATCAAAGTGTTGCAGACCTGTGCTCAGTAGGCCGGTGATGAGTAGAGATCGCAGAATTAAATCTTTTTACTTGAAGTAATGAATATTGTCAGAAACGATTCAGGAAGACAGTATGACATCTTTACAAAGGCCCTTCACAACATTATTGAAAACAAAATTTCAGAGTTAGGTATATATAACAATTTCTTGACACAAAATTGAGCTGACATCTAATTAAAACAATCCCTTTACGGAATATATAGCTACTGACATCTTGTCATCTTATAAACGGTGAGTAAAATCGCGTTATGCTGTTAAGGTGCGTGAAAGGGAATTATTACGCTCGAGGTATTTATATCATAA
This sequence comes from Hipparchia semele, assembly GCA_933228805.2. Lineage (NCBI taxonomy): Eukaryota > Metazoa > Arthropoda > Insecta > Lepidoptera > Nymphalidae > Hipparchia > Hipparchia semele. The sequence goes on along the minus strand of OW121720.1, from coordinate 13,693,356 downwards.
TTGTACATGACGTTATGATATAAGGCGACACACATATATAATTTGAAAAGAAAATTACTAGGTATGTACATAAACTATTCAACACTCTAGACGTGTAGTAAATTCATGTTCATTTCTAGTAGGTAAAGGGTAATTTTCGGATATAGCCCGTGACACTCATGAGGAAATCTTCACGTCTGAGAGTTCTTCATAATGTTCTCAAAGGTGTGTGAAGTCTGACAACTTTTGGGCGAGCATGGTAGACTATGGCTTATAACCCTTCCCTGAAAGTAGATCTACCCTCAGTAGTGAACAGTTGAGGGGTTACTAATGATGACTCACTAAAGATCAATCAAAGACTTGGACTGTGGACAACGCATGACTAAAAATTTTTAACATTTGTGTTTCAACAAGGAACTCTATGAAAAGTGCATTGTAGTTTATTGTATTACAAATCATTCCGACGTACATTGTGAAGTAGGTACTTACTGCCACGATGCACACAGCGTGTCTCATAACATCTTGTACGTAATACGTTAACAGATTTCAGCTCGTAGACATGTTCAACGTCCTTCTCAATTATGCAAGTAGAGCGCGAATGTGCCTGCAGACTAATAAATTTTTCACACCTTAGCGTTATAACAAGATTTCGCGTTACTACTCATATTTTATTCAGAAAAAAGAAAGGAATCATAAGATGAAGTTAAGAATACATAATACAATTTTGGTCTTTAAATTTTTATTCTTGCATATGATATATGTACCTAAAATACTTACTACTATTGACAACCTTCAAAAATAATGCCATACTATCCAATCCTATAGGAAAAGATCTGGGATACGAACGCGTTTTTATTTCTCGAAAGTTCAAGGAGTCATGATCGTGGAAATAAGGAACACGTCACAGAAAATAATAAACTTAGGGTACATTAACTATGTTTTAAACCAGATAAAGGAGATAAAAAAAACTTTTATAATACATACTTTTACTGAACATCTTAAGGCAATTTTTACTAATTATTATTAAAATAACTTAATCTTCTTTATTATTATTTTTAATCACTTGACGTAATAGTTTATTTAGTAAAAGCTTTATGTCTATCAGATACTATATGGATCTTCTTATAAGTAGTTTTAGCTACTCAACAACTAAAGCATCCAAGTAACAAGAACATTCTATCTCAAAACATAATATTAACTTAATAAACATAGTCAGCTAAAAACAACGTTATCAGCTCAATTTATTTATCATTTATTAATAGAATTTATTTTTCTTCAAACTGAGATTGAACAGGTACCTTGAAGCAAGCGTGCTTTATCTCTGATCGCGTCATTTTCTCTATCAAACAAAATGGCGACCGACAGGGTCTTCCTACATAAAAAATTTATAGACAATATCGATTGATAGGTTATAAAATGAGACTGAAGGATTTATAGTAAGCATATTATATTTTTATCTTGGTACCCATGCTTGACACAATATCATTACTTTGTTCTAAAAATTTATAGCGAACATCAACTTTCTTTTTGCAGACAAAATAGATATAATTTTACTATTAATTATGTACTATTAATTATACAAGAGAGCGACTATCTACAACCATAAATCTATTTTAAATTTTATGATGCCTGCAAAATTAAAATAGCAATATATATTCCAGACATAAATGCACTATAAATATTAGAGGAACTTAACGATATCGAATTTCTGAAATGAGGCGTCTGTCTGAAGCAAAAGGTTTCTTTTAAATGAATAACTGGAAAATTTGATAGGTTTTTATGGTTATTATAGGCATTTGCACACAGTTCCAGCTACTGTAGAAAGAAAATTTTAGTGATAGCAAATTATTTATTTTTACTACTTTAATTAATAGATTTTATAACAGAATCTGGACGTCGCGACGCAAAATGTTCAATACGCAAAATCGAGCATGATAATTTTTTTGTGAAAGAGTTTCAAGAGTAGTCGGTGGTAAAATTGGGTGAAAATGGTATAGGAAATGCACAAACATAATATGTATTACTCATATTAAGAGCTTAATAACACTACTCAACACTAAAAAAATATCTGAATTCACTCATATGGCTTCATATTGAGGTTGACTAATAATAAATATCTGTAGGCATTTTATTTTGATATCACGTCTAGAAGCGGAGAAATATCACTTTTAATTTTTTCACCTATTTTCGAGTTTTAAAATGCGGGTAGTTCAAAAATACGATTGTTTTGCAAACAAAACATAGCTTAAAAGTTACTTTGATTGATAATCTTTAAAATATCATGGGTATATTTTAACAATTTTAATTAGTTTTGTTGTATTTGTGAAGAATTTGCGCCAAAATAGAAAAAAAAGTCATGTTTTGGCTTATTTAAACAGTATTATTTAGCTAATTTTAATCAAAATGTGAGAAATCTAGATAAGACGTGGGTTTCTAATGTGTGCTGGCTAATATCTAATACAAATCTCAACGGTTGTTAGGATGGAAGAATAAAAAAAATGCCATTTGGTACGCCGGGAAGGACTGAACCAACGAATCATACAGTGAATTTCCATTTTTGTTTAACACAATTAAAAGAGTTTTCTGAGAAATCTAAACAAAACATTAAGTATGCCGATAGGTTATCAGTTAGAAAACCTTAGCCACATTCCGAAAATTTGCCTGTTCTTGAGGGCCCAGTTAAATTTTAATGAAAACAGAAACTTAGAAAAGTTTAGTTTATGAGACAGTGAAAATCGTGATTATCAAAAATCAAAGAGGGCGTATTCGTAGGTCTAGATATAAAAAACTTTTTAAAAATTCATCTTTTACATCTACCCATAACAATATTATTGAAAACCAAGCTTTTAAATTTTTTTTTTGACGTGAAAAAATATTCAACAAAACCGCTCACTTCTGGGAAAGAATAAAACTGATGTTGGACTGCCACCATCAAATGGGATGCAAAATCTTATTAAAATTTCCTTCATTTCATTTCCTCCATTCCCATTTGGACTTTCTTCTCGAAAATATGGTTAATTTAGCAATGAACATGGGGATAACTTTCATCAAAATGTAGCTGCAATCGAAAACCGTTTTCGAGGAAAATGGGAACCTGCTATGCTTGCAGATTACTGTTGGAGCCATGTCAGAGATACTCCTGGCTACCATTACTACAAGAGGAATCAGCTTTACTAATAAAACTTCACTTTTTCCATCAAAACATCAATAAAAGTTAGTGTAGGTGCTTCATTTTCTAAGAAAATTGAATTTTTGACTTGACCCTTTTATCTCGAAAATGAGATGTGATGGAAAAACTTCATTTATGCATTTCTCTTAGGTCAATAGCAAGGAACAATTATCACATAGTAGGAACTCAGATAAAAAAAAAAGTTCGAAATTTGTTGAGTAGTGTAATATACGTAGTTATTGCTCTAAACTTCATGTACGGAAGGTACTGTACGTACTATACGTACGCGTGACTGTGTCTACTGTACGATATGCTGGTGCAGCGGTTAGCGTCGTGTTCCCTACCAGAATGTGCGATAGCAAAGTAATTCACACAAGTCACTGATAATTAAGTATATTTCAAAAGAGACACATAGGTGAAGTGGCGGGCGCAGAGCAACTTGCGTGGCGTGATCGACGCGCCATAATTAATGTTTCAAAACTGCTGACGCTAGGTGCTCGTTACACTTCACACTTCCATTATGAAGGCGGTAGTAACATCTCCAAAGGCGGAAATAAAACGAGGACTGCCTACTGAATATTCTATTTATACGAAAAAATTACATGAACCGGGATGTAATGGGGGGATGGAGTAATCGAGCAGAGCGACGGTAAAGGTGAGATGTGAAATGCAAAACAACAGGCTCAGATGATCGCTCTGACGGTACGATACGATAGGATCTTCAAACACCAAGAGTATCTACCTATGCCCTATAGTTAAGTGTGAAAACTATTATAGGAGGTACCAGATTACGATCAAGAAGATACTAATTTCTTAATTGGCTCATGTTAGATTGTACTGCGGCTAGTAACTCTGCCGGCTTGCCGCCAAGCAAATTAACGTTGTGGCTCAGGGCCGCTTAAACACTTATTATTCAAAAGTAATTATTATAATTACACTGCCGTACCTTAGACTCTATAGTATAGTTCAGGTACCCACCGGGAATGTACCACGATTAATGTTTTAGTTGGAACTGTCGATATTAATTCACACCAGTTGCAAGTAGCATCATAATATTTTTAAAGTATTTTTTCATTCAAAAACTCGAAGTCGTACATTGGAAATAGCATTGCGAAGTTGTCAAGTTGATTGTTACCACTCCACTCCATCTGTGACGCAGTAATACGGTCGCAAAGAAATTGTTTTCTTCCATTTTCGCCCAATAATGATTCTTTCATCTCCGTACGTACTTCGTAATGGAGGGCTGGATGAGCGAAATTGCCTTCATAACGGCCAAGCTTTTGCACAAAATTTAAAAGAATTTAAGATCTTTGTGCCCATTTTCACAAACAACATCTAAAACATCCTCTAAGTAGGAGTGTCTACATACAATTCCTTGCCCAAAGTAATTTTTATCTGTAGATGTGTTCCCTGAAGGTTTCTGAAATTGGCAGGATTAGGGTAAAAGTTAGGGAACGTTGGTGAAAGAGCTTTTTCATATCTATACCTACCTACATATTATATCTATTAAAAATAGATAGGAGGTAACTACATACTTGACAGCACGAGCTTAATCTCGTCCTTCTGATGCCTAAATACTACGATAATAATGTTGAAATAAAGTTTAAATATTCATTATTGTCACCAAAACAACGGCCCATTCATTGGATAAGGCGTGCGGTAACTTTTAATGGATAAAGTTCCTTCAAAGATATTGTGCATTAAGGCTTAAGCTTTGACTTTGGAATTAGGTATGAATTAACTAGGCCTTCTTGTGTTTCAAATTGTATTCAAGACAAAAGACAAGAAAAACATATAGGGTTTGTTTAGAGCCTCTTAATTGGGCTCTATAATTAATGCTCATCTGTCAATCCTAACTTTCTACAGAATACCTACTTACTTTTAATATTATAAATGCGAAAGTGTTTGTTTTTTGGTTTGTTCTTTAATCACGCGGCTACAGAGCAACGTATCGACGTAATTTTTTGCATGGATATAGTTGAGGATCTTGGCAGTGACATGCGTACATTTACTTCCCGCGGAAAGTTCCCGCGGGATTTTTAAAAACCTAACTCCATGCAGACGTAGTTGCGGGTAAAAGCTAGTACCTATTAAAATAAGTAGTCATAGCTTATTGGTCAATACGCCGGCATCCTTTTCTGAGTGTCTGGGGTTGGATAAATCAATCATACAATTGATGCAATATAAATTATTAGAGGTCTGGAATTCGAACCCCGGACTCCCTGAAAATTTGATTAAAGTCTTGACAACGGCTAACATCGCTACAAATCAACGATGCGACGTATTAAAAGCGCTTTGTAAAAGCGTAGCGTGTTATTATAATACAAAACTTTTCTTTTCTATTAAATTCCATGCAATACGTACCTGAGCGCATCTACCTACCTACTTATAGCCGCCTACGCCTGCCAATTCTATCTTGTATTTATAAATGGATTGGTTGGTCACATATTCATTGCTTTCGCGACCCAATTTGAGGACTCGGTGTCCCTCCGATCGGAGATAATACACATTTGAATCTCGAGAGGGCTGTCACAGAACAGGCTTGGACACGAGATCGTTTTAAGGTTATAGCGCACATATCAACTCGGAAACGGATCGTAACCGCTTCGCCTTCAACCGGGCGTCAACCGAACGTAAGTACGTTATCGGATCAGTATTTCCGGCACTTCGACTGGGTTATGGCTAGATGGTGCCACGCTTATATCTTGGCGACCTGGTTTTAACCAGACTAGACGAATAACGTTATAGAGTGAGCAGACTGCAGGAGGGATAAGCTAGGCGCCGGAAAGACATAAGCGCGAGGACGATTAGACGTAAGTTCGGGAACGGCTAGACGTAAGCTCGGGGCGACTAGACATAAGTTCGGGGATAACTAGGCGTAAGCGCGGAGATAACTAGATGTAAGTGGGGGGATTGTGAGTGGATCACGCATCTCACGAACTTGTTCCTAAACGAAGCGATGCCCTTACGATGCTGATTATAAGTTTGCGTTGTAGGTACGAGTGATTTTTTTTTTGCTAATTAAGCTTGTGCTTGACTACCATGATGGATGCGCTAATGATAATAAACCTAGACGAGGTTGGAGCGCGTTTGTCTAGAAGATGCTTATTCATTCTTGTCTTGAAGGTAATCAAATTATCTTACTAATATTTTGCTAATCTTACTAATATTATAAATGCGAAAGTGATGGTTGTTTGGTTTGTCTTTCAATCACACTGTAAAAGAGCTACGAATCGACGTGTTGTTTTGCGTGGGTATAGTTCAGGACCTGGAGAGTGACATAGGCTACTTTTTATACCGGAATATCATGGATTTTAAAAATTACATCACACGGACGAGGTCGCGGGCATCAGCTAGTCAGTCAGTTTCATATAAAAAACTAAACCCGTGATGATGACCCGTTTCCGAGTGGATACGTGAGCTGTAACCCTTATCTGCTTTTGTGGCGTACTTTGGGGAAAACATCGAAGATTGATCTGGAAGATACCGACTTATGTTTATTGAAGACTATTTTTTCGAAGCCCAGCTCCTCTGAGAATTGTATTGTCAGTAGATGGGCTTTCATGTTAGTAGGCTCTTGCAAAGTTTTTTATAGAACTTTGGGTATGTCATGAAACCCTTTTATGTGATAGTGATATAATATGTAGGTACTAGGTATATATATATTATCTATAAGTTTAATAGGCAGGTTTCGAATAGATGATAACTTGGGTTTGTTTTTCTGAAAATCGCTATTTCCCGAGATAAAAAGCAGTCTATATCCATTTCTGGGGCGCAAGTTAGACTATACAGTCTATGATACCATCTAGATAGCATTCCTTACTCTTAAGCATAGATAAACAGAAAATACATTGAACCAAGAAAATACGATAGTTCGCCGATTTTAGTTTAATCTTATGTGGATAGCGACTCGTAGCGACACCTAGCGATGGTATAAGCCTAATTCAATTTTTATAAGGGAGTTAGATTTCTTGTCTTTGTATGTTCTTTGCTCTTAAGGTAGTTATGGAATGTATTGTCAACTTTGAGTGTCTAACATATAAACTTCTTGGTATACCTATAACCAACATTGTCATTGACGAACTGACGAATTGAACAAACTCTTTTCTTTATTACATTAGTAGGTATAGATATATTAAATATCACGAGTATTCTCTAAGAAATACTCAAGATCTCTCTTACCCTGACCTGAATGTCTGTGCACACTGGGTACATAGTTTCGTTCCACTAAAAGACCTCACTTAGCGCTTCGCACGAACTTCGAGCTCCAGGCGGTAATGCTATTAAAACTTGCAGCGTCGATTGTGTCTTAATTAAAATATAGGTAGCATGTGTGAAACATTTAAGATAGTGTCATATAGTACATAGTGTCTATGTGTAGGTATTTTTATACAACTGCCTGCAAAAAGGAGTACATATATTGTTTTCAGGGTTCATGTATGTATGTGAGCTCATATATTCCTCCATAAATTCTATACGCCTGAACCGATTCTGATGAATGAGGTATCGTTAGAATCTTTAGCTTATTCTGAGTGTTAAAGGCTAGTAAAATTTTAAAAAAATTTGATGGGGTTACCATGGTCCCGCATTAAAGACTAAAGTTGAAAAAATTTGACTAGAACTCCAAAGGGCTGTGGTATTTAACTTTTTAGTCCGTTTTTGGCTGGGCAATCGAGTTTTTTAATTTTTTTAATTATAGCTTGTGCACAGTTGACTAAGGCTTAATTCTATAGACCGCACTCTCACTCTGCTCACACTCAAGATAGAGTTAAAACGAGGCAGACTTATGTCAGAGCACATTTGTGTGTTGCTTTGACTCTAACTTAAGTCCGAGCTGAGCCAGAGCACGCTCAGTATAAGTCTCATTTCAGTTATCAACCAACAAATACACTTTCGCATTTATAATATTAGTAGCATAATAGGATTCCAAGTAAAATACACTTGAATACCCTTACGATTTGAAAAAAAAATAACCCTTCTAATGTTTCTAGTTCTTTCGAGAACTTTTTTCCCAAATAAACTTAGTCTCGTTGCTTCGAAGTCTTCAATAAGTTCCAAGAATCTACCTCTTTGCCAGTTACAAAGTTCACTTACCAACTTTGAAAATTGAAAGGCTTTTAAAAAGTTTTGAACGTTCTTACTGGACTATTTATTATAGTACATAAGTACGTACCTAAGGAAGGTTTGTATAGAAAAATTTTTCATTTTCAAAAACATTTCAAAAACATTTCAAAACATTTTATTTAATTAATTGCTTATTATTAAAGTGTACAGTGCTTATTATTAAGTATTACAATCAATCTTCAACACGCTGCATGAATATATAGACGTACCCATATTTGAGGACCTGGAGATTGCCATAGGCTACTTTTTATCCCGGAAAATCAAAGAGTTCCCGCGTGATTTCAAAAATTAAATCCACCCGGGTCAGCTATTCTTGATAACGCTAACCTGTGGCTTCAATGACAACTCAAAATTTTACCTTTCTCGGCAAGAAATTCGACAGTTGCTTATTTCAAAACAAAATATTACCTACCTTACTTTCATGCAACTTTGTCAATAAGATTACATAACTGGGTTAACCTGGTTTTAATAAATGTTTTACACATTTTTTTAAGTTTTTAATAGCAAATTTTAAAATTTACCGTAAAATCTACTTGAATTCTAAAAGATTTGAATAGGTAGGTGAGTTTCTAGTTCGCTTTTGTAGTGCGTACTCAGCGAAACTTTTCTTAATTTGGATCCCTCGGAAACGGTATAACATTGAAAGTTAACAAAAGCGGTATTTTTATTCTATTCTACGAAGAGGAAGCTTAACTAAACCTCTAAAGTCTCCAGTCGCTTTCCGCATAATACCGAGCACGCTAATTGGCAAGAAAACACTACACATTGAAGGCGACTACGGTTTTCTATTGACGGTTTCCTACATATTATATGACGTATAAATATAGTGAATTCAAGGCTTTTTATTATGCAACTCGAAAGCACTCTGTAAAAGTTTATTTGAATAAGAAACTTTTGTATTCAATTCTATTCCACGAGCAGCTTACATGCAAATGCATACCTACACTACCTACCTACATAATCGTCTATCAACTTCTTTTCTTTAGAAGGGAACTTTTGTAGTGCTATATTGTCATTTCTACGTAGATTTCCTCTACCTAATAATTTTCTCGATTATGGTCAAAAATAATGTTATTTTGTTTTAGTTCATCTTTTCCTTCGTTTTTCCGAAATCAGTCATGAGATTTTAAGAAACAAAACGATCACAACTTCAATAATGTTTTTTTAAGAGCAACAACCCGAACGCTTTAAAAAATAGCAACTGAAAATTCGTATAGATTTGCGAGGTTTTTTATTGGATACTAAATCCATAAGGTCGGTCGTCAAAAAGAGACTGGAAGTTTATTTAAAAATTCGTTATTTTTCAAGTTGTTAAATTCCACCCTCAATCACAAGGTAATTAATTAGGGGATGAAAGTTTGAGTGAAAGTCCGTCATTTTTCAAGGTATATCCGTGTAAATTAATAGCTGCAGCTGGGCTCTTAATTAAAAATGAATAAAGGGATAAATGTCTGATAGGCCGGTGGTTAAGATTAGGAATAGGAAAGAATTTTTGGGAGTCGCAGGTTCGAAGGCATAACACGCATCGCTTTTCGAAGTTATGTGCGTTTTAAGTAATGAAACATCACTTAATGGGGAAGGAAAACTTTTTTTTTATTCGATGACAAGATAGCCCTTGACTGCGATCTCACCTGATGGTAAGTGACGATGCAGTCTAAGATGGTAGCGGGCTAACTTGGAAGGGGTATAGTTCTACACGGCTTCTACACGCCATCGTGCCGGAACGCTAAATCGCTTGGCGGCAAGTCTTTTGACGGTAGGGTGGTGCGTGCCACGACCAATGCCTTCCACCAGACCAGACCAAAGACAATTTAGAAACTATAAATTCCCAAATTGCCCCCGCAGGGGATCGAACCCGAGACCTCCCAGTTATAAGACCTCATCACTGCGCCAGGGAGGTCAAGAATCGTCAATCGTGAGGAAACCTGCATGCCTGAGAGTTCTACGCAATGCTCTCGAAAGTATGTGAAGTCTGCCAATCCACTTTTGGCCAGGGCCTAAACCCTTCGGCCCTTATTATATTGCGGTATTGCGGTAGTCGCTTAGAGACCAATATCATCGGGTATCGAAGATTTGCGTAGCCCTTTGTACGAAGGGCCTTCTAATTCGCGATGAAACGGCCGGCGATGGGTTGAGAATTTCTAAATCGGCATACAATTTGATTCATTCATTCATCTCAACTTGAGATGAATTTTGTATGGCAAATACAATGGCGTTTTTCAAATCTTATTTTACATGCGGACGAAGTGGGGATCAGAAAGTAGTCTACTTTGGGTCCCATTTGTTATGGTTAGAATGCCGTTATATCAATGTAATGTAACTGGATAAGTACATATTATAAAGGTGAAAGTTTGTGTGTATGTGCGTATGTTTGTTACTCCTTCACGCCACAACGAATTAACCGCTTTAGCTGAAATTTGGAATAGAGATTTTTTTTTTTTAAATATACTATAGACTAGCGCTTGACTGCGATCACACCTGATGGTAAGTGAAGATGCGGCCTAAGATGGAATGCGCTTGCCTAGAAGATGCCTATTCACTCTTGATTTGAAGGTACCCAAATTATAGTTAGAGGGAAAAACGGAAGCCGGAAGAGCATTCCAAATCCTAGCGGTGCGTATCAGGAACGAAGAAGCAAAGCGCTTAGTGCGCATTCTTGGAATTTCATCTACGTAGGGGTGCAGATCTTTTCTGTGCCATAGATAGCTCATACCTAGGATTAACAAATTCCCGCGGAAATTAATAAACCTTAATCCACGCGGACAAAGCCGTGGGCATCGTCTAGTAATTTAATATACCTACCGTAGCATTATTAATTATTATTATATTGTATTAATATATTATCTGTTACAATTATGATAATATTGTGTTTACTGACGTACGAAATTAATTATACTATTATTGGTAAATTGATTATACAATCGTAAATAGCAGTCCACGAATTCTACACGAGCCTTTACAAAATAATTTGTATTGTAATTTCAAATATTATAATCGATACGATTGACGTAAATTAGCACTCTTAGCACAAGCTTTCCGCTTATTTGGAGGGGATAGGAGGATATTAGTCAACATCAGTTTGGCTAATGTTCTTTTTATTAAAAAAATATAAGGCCAAATCAAATACACGGAAGAAGTCACAGAAAGCCCCTAGTAAATATTCACCTTACTCACTTTCAAGGGAAGCTGGAAAAAATTCTTTTTTAGAGAAAAGCTTCACCTATGTCTACTTCTTCTAATATATTATGTTGTCTTGTAATTCCTTATATGTACTTAAAAGAAAAAAAAATATATAAAATATTAGTTGGGTTTGACCGCAAAAAGAACATCTCCCTTATTGAAATGTATCAACAGCAGCGTATCCACTAGATACTTGCGACTATTTGGAAATAAAAATAACACACTTTGGCCTAGAAAATCGAGTGCAAATTCGTATTAATGAAAATCTATACCGAGTTGATTTCAATCTTAACCATTAAAGTATAAGGTCTTTAATCCTCTAGCTGTCACTTGGTTTACTTTACAAAATACATCTAGTGCTTCAGCCAACATTACTCAGCACTCTAAGCGCTTAAAGCCTGCTTTTATCAATTTTCCAACCTCTTACAGTCTTATTGTAAGTATTTTATTTATTTTCCTCTCTTGGCTCCACGTGTAAAGACAATCCTAGGGGATTTTATTTGTTTGTTAACATAATATTCAGTAGTTAATAAAGTAAAGAAATTCAGTGAATACTTACGATTTATTGTACTTACATTAATTCAAAACAAATTTTATAAATAATACAACTTATAAAAAAACCGGCCAAGTGAGAGTCGGACCCACACACGAAGGGTTCCGTACCACCGTTAAATTGTAATAATAATCATAAACTTGTTTATTGTACGGACTCTTTAATTTTTTATTTAATTTTTGTTATTATAGCGGTGATAGAAATACAGTCAGTTAATAAGTTACCTATTACGGTTCATGATCATTGATTATATACAGCCTACTGACAGACCGATGGACGAACGGACGGACAGCCGAGGATTATTGGGCCTCGTTGACACCCACTAAGCCTCGTTAATAGAGCCCCGTTGACAACCTTTGAGTTAGCCTTGGGTAACAACCAAAATAAATTAATACACTGGCGGCCTTATCGCTTAGAAGTGATCTCTTTCCGACAACCACGTTGCAGACGATACGATGATCTGAGAGAAAGGTTTAAAGGTGTACGTTAGTTTGTGTTAAAAATTCAATAATAATAATTACACACAGCAACTAAACTATACACACGATGATTTATATCTACATATATTCACATATTTATTATACATACACAAAACTTAATACTTATTTATTTATAAGTACAACTTGATTGCGTGAAAAACAAGAACAAAATACATGAGTAAATAACATAAAAGGTGACCTTATCACTAATAATAATTAATGATCTCTTCCAGGCAACCTGTAAGAGAGAACATAATATATAATTAAATAAATACATTTTTTAAAAGAATAGGAGTAAGCAAGGAATAAACTAAAGATAAAGCCATAACTCGGGGACTAGTAATTCTATTAGTTTCATCTCTAACCTAATAAATACGTCTTATGCGAGGAAAACTCGCAGAAACAACACTATTGTTTGCAAGGCAACACTATTTAATTAGCCGGGGCTCGCGGCAAGAGATCTGATTTCCCGCGTAACTTCAGGTGTAATTTTCTATTTCCCGAGAAACGTTTAGAGTAATCTTCTATTTCTAGGTATTTCGGTTCATTAGCGCCGCGGATCACTGAAAATATTCCTAAAATAAACACTGCTTGAACTCTTGGGAGAGGCCACTAAATAAGATTTATTGATGGTTTGGGGTTGTAAAATTTCCCCAAATAGTCCAGCATCCCCCGATATGGAGGTCGGAGACGTTTTTTGTTGTTTATTGTTTTTTTTAATTTAACATTTTTATTTTTATTTATTACCTAAGCCGTATGTGAGATGTTTCTATTTATGTATGTTAAAAATATATCTCTGGTTTTCACTCTGGTTTTATCAGCCAATTAAAGTGTTCAAAGAATGGAATCTTGAAGTCCAAATTAGGTCATAACTTGGATTTCCAAAGGTCCCCTTCTAATTTCTTACATTGGATCCATCACACAACAAACGCAATCGACTCGAATGCACTTTCACAACTAGTCTGCTAATTCGCATTAGACTAGCGTAGTAGATTATGGCCTATGACCTATCTCCGAGAAGAGACCTATTTTAGATAATAATGCCATTTTAGGGGGAGGGCAGACTGACATCTTCTAGCGGTAGCGATCGGCACTTTGGCGTCTGCATCGCGTTTTGGCATCTTTTAAATGCGATGATGTTTACTGGGTGCCCAGTGAAGCGTTCGGACACAGAATCAAGCAGCTGAACAGCGACTATAGGCGAAAACGCCGATCGCTGCTGCCAAAAGAAGCCTACCCTCTCCCTTAGTGGCCCTACATTTATCCCGAGGCTTCGACAAACGATGTTTACTCGGGGGCTCGAATAAAACAAATAAAAGAATATAGGAATTTTTTGCACCTTTTTCTTAGGTAGGTACAATGTTTGTTTTAGTTAGGTTGTCCACCATATTAACACTCATAATTCTCTTATTTCTGCGTCTTTTTCTTCATTGCTGGCCCCTTCATGTGGATGACTCTCGAGGTACGAGCTTACCTTTACGTTTTCGTTTGATCTTCACTTTTCGTCGCGTTAAGACGTCGTTTCCGGTTATTAGCACTAACGGCTTAAATCCTACTGTCCTACTAATGCTACTAATGTTATATCCTATCCTACTAATGTTATAAATGCGAAAGTGTGGATGAACGGATGGATGGATGTTTATTACTCAACCACGCCGCATCGACTGAACCGAAATTACTGAAATTTGGCACAAAAATAGATTAAAGTCTGAAATAACAAATAGGCTATATTTTATTCCGGCAAATAAGAAAGTTCCCGCGGGATTTAAAAACCTCAGTGTACGCGAACGAAGTCGCGGGCATCAGCTAGTTATTCGCTAAAAAGCATTGTTCATCTGCGGCACCAAAAATGTTCAACAACCTCCCACCGGAGATATCTAATATTATTCTGTGTGCCCAGCACCCTCCTCTAAAGAAAAAATTAAAGATGGATATAAAGAAATATCTACTAGTATGCTCTTTTGAAAACTTTAAATGCCTTTATGACAAGATTTGTTGATGCTTACGCTATTAGTGTCACGGACACTTTATCATATCTACTATATACAAGTAACCATAATTAAACTTAATTCAGTATCTAACACTGTTGCACAAACAGCACTAACTTTACTTATTTCTAATATATATATATTTTGTTTTTTATTTTTTTGCATTTATTCATATTATTATAATCAAGGCAAGCTAATAATAATTAAATATAATTAAATTTAATTAGATATATCAAAAAAAAAAAAATTTTTTTTTCAATTTAATTAACATTAGGGTGGCAGACCCAATTATGGGCACTTTAAGAGTTTATCTAACTTCAAATATGTTTTTTAAATAAAAATTTAACCAAATCCTATAAATCACTGTAGTCATAACTTTACTTGTTTAATAAAATATATAATTAAAGAAGATATTGAAATATTTTTGTTTAAATTAACTAGAATTTTAAATACGATTGAAAAATGACCCAGTCCCCAATTATTCGCACATTTGTTACCAGTTATGGGCACAAAATTACCCAATTATCAACACTCCGATTTTAATAGGGTTTAAGGGAAATAAAAGGCTAGGCTACCTACCTAAGTCTTTTAGAATATAGATTTTATTACGAAATAATATAAGGAAAGTATTATAGTAACTGTAGGTGACTTAATTTTTTTATATTTACTATATTTAAAACAATCACACTTACATATTTAATAAGAAAAAAAAAACATAGTCTTTATCAAAAGATAGACGTCCACTGCTGGACATAGATCTCTTACATGGACTGCCACAGGCCTCGCTCTTACGCCACCTAAATCCAGCGGCTCCCTGCGACTCGTTTGATGTCGTCGTTCCACCTAGCTTCCCGGTATGGGGTTGCTACTCCAGCAACATGGAAACCCATCGACCATCAGCTCTTCGAACTATATGCCCGCCCATTTCCACTTCAATTTCGCTTAGCTATGTCCGTGACATTGATTCTCTTACAGATATCCTCATTTCTGATAATATGATCTCGCAGGGATACTCCAAGCATAGCTCTCTCCATCGTCCGCTGAATGATTTTTGTTTCGTGATAAATAACTGCCCATAGAACTTCTCAACCTCTCTGCATACCTCAGGTGGAGAAGAAACGTGACAGCCTTCGTCAGTTTTCAGCCGCGTCAGCTGGCTCTGTCCAATAGATAGATCTCTCACGGACACTTTGGAATGGAACTTCTGTTCCACTAGACGGTATCTTTAATACACTTGGTATTCAAGGCCCGCAGGTCGCGAGTTCTTGCCTTAGAGATCTGCCTATTAACCTACCAGTAGGCATCCGCGTCTGCTGACGACTGAAGTCTCGTCTCTTATCTGTCCATCATCAGTTTGAGAGTATGGTCAGAGAACTTCTTGGTCCTTTTCGTGTGATGAGTCTTAAAAAATTTAGCCTCCACAATATGGACAGTTTACACACACTTGTTAAGATCGTCTACAGACTCCCAGTCTGCCAGGGAATCGAATCGATAAACAGGAGAATCTCCATATTTTGTAACCAGATACTGACACCCCTTGTTTTGCAATGAAATAACGGGAAAGTTTCATTTACTTTTTGAATTATTAACTAATAATATTTAGAAAATCAATTGAAAACTATTATATTATTAAAACTCAGATAAAACTACAGTTAAATCATAATTAAGTAAGTACTGACCCTTAACGTCGATCAGTCAAAATGGCCGAAAATCTTCGGGAACTCCAGAACGATATCATTCAACTACGATACTGACGTCATTTTAAAACATTCCAGATTAGAAAGGTTGCGATTGTGAAAAATATGAATTCCCCTAAATATTTTTAATCTGAAAATTTAAAAATCACAATCAGAAACTTATATTTTAATGTTTTTTGCCAAGGTGCGAATAAACTGGTGCAGTGCTAGCAATTGGGTTGGTCACCCTACATACAATTGGGCGTAGGATGTATTTTGGCCAGCCCTAGCACAGGCTACGGCCTAATTGGGCTGCCAATTACAATCACCAGCCACAAGTTTTAGTCTTTGGTCTAATGCTTTGGTCTATGAATTATGGTGTAAATTGTGTCACTTTTTTTTTTTTTTTGTCTGTAAATAAATAAAAAAAAAAATAAAAAATAAAAAAATCTTTTCTTGATTTTGTTACTTTTTGCTGATTTGGTTATTTCTTTATCATACTCGTGTACATTATTGCTATAATAATAAATTGTTATTTATCACGTAATTAATAACAATTAACTTTATGATAAATAATAAATAATTATTGATATGTATGAATTGAAATAATAATCTTTCTTGACAGACTTAAAGTAGTTTTCTAGAAATGCTTATAGTCTAAATGAAATAGCAAAATAATTCTTACCTTCTCTTGCTAATCTATAATTATATAAAAAGGCTTGTCCTGACTGACTGACGATCAACGCACAGCCTAAACCGCTGAAGTTAGAAACTTGAAATTTTGACAGTAGGTTCCTTTTATGACGTAGGCGAGCACTAAGAAAGGATTTTTCGAAATTCGCCCCCCAAGGGGGTAAAAAGGGGGGTTAAAGTTTGTATGAAACTCCGTCATTTTTCGAGTTATACTCATGAAATTCGGTATTTAGGCTTTAAATTGAAAACAAAAAAGTACGTATTTCACAGTTTTTAAAAATTCTACCCCCTAAGGGGTTAAATAGGGGTTGAATGTTTGTATAATAGTCCTTCGTTCTTCAAGTTATTTTTCAAGTTACGTTTATGAAACTTGATATTTTGGCTCTTGATTAAAAATAAAGAATTACGTATTTTACATTTTTTTTAATTTCTCCCCCCAAGGGGGTAAAAAGGGGGGTTAAAGTTTGTATGAAACTCCGTCATTTTTCGAGTTATACTCATGAAATTCGGTATTTAGGCTTTAAATTGAAAACAAAAAAGTACGTGTTTCACAGTTTTTAAAAATTCTACCCCCTAAGGGGTTAAATAGGGGTTGAATGTTTGTATGATAGTCCTTCGTTCTTCAAGTTATTTTTCAAGTTATGTTTATGAAACTTGATATTTTGGCTCTTGATCAAAAATAAAGAATTACGTATTTTACATTTTTCGAAAATTCTCCCCCCAAGGGGGTAAAAAGGGGGGTTAAAGTTTGTATGAAACTCCGTTATTTTTCAAGCTATACCCATAAAATTCGGTACTTAGGCTTTAAATCTATAATTATATAAAAAGGCTTGTCCTGACTGACTGACTGACTGACTGACGATCAACGCACAGCCTAAACCACTGAAGTTAGAAACTTGAAATTTTGACAGTAGGTTCCTTTTATGACGTAGGCGAGCACTAAGAAAGGATTTTTCGAAATTCGCCCCCCAAGGGGGTAAAAAGGGGGGTTAAAGTTTGTATGAAACTCCGTCATTTTTCGAGTTATACTCATGAAATTCGGTATTTAGGCTTTAAATTGAAAACAAAAAAGTACGTGTTTCACAGTTTTTAAAAATTCTACCCCCTAAGGGGTTAAATAGGGGTTGAATGTTTGTATAATAGTCCTTCGTTCTTCAAGTTATTTTTCAAGTTACGTTTATGAAACTTGATATTTTGGCTCTTGATTAAAAATAAAGAATTACGTATTTTACATTTTTTTTAATTTCTCCCCCCAAGGGGGTAAAAAGGGGGGTTAAAGTTTGTATGAAACTCCGTCATTTTTCAAGCTATACCCATAAAATTCGGTATTTAGGCTTTAAATTGAAAACAAAAAAGTATGTGTTTCACAGTTTTTAAAAATTCTACCCCCTAAGGGGTTAAATAGGGGTTGAATGTTTGTATGATAGTCCTTCGTTCTTCAAGTTATTTTTCAAGTTATGTTTATGAAACTTGATATTTTGGCTCTTGATCAAAAATAAAGAATTACGTATTTTACATTTTTCGAAAATTCTCCCCCCAAGGGGGTAAAAAGGGGGGTTAAAGTTTGTATGAAACTCCGTTATTTTTCAAGCTATACCCATAAAATTCGGTACTTAGGCTTTAAATTGAAAATAAAAAAGGACGTGTTTCACGGTTTTCAAAAATTCTACTCCCAAAGGGGTTGAATGGGGGTTGAATGTTTGTATGAAAATCCATAATTTTTCAAGTTAATATCGAGCAACGGATCTACGTGATTCTTTGATGGGTATGGTTGCAGACAGTGTGTTATAGGTTACTTTTATTCGGACAAAATCAGGAGTCCGCACGGGATTTTCAAAGAACCTACGCGGACGAAGTCGCGAGGGGACAGCTAGTTGAAAATAAAAAAGGACGTGTTTCACGGTTTTCAAAAATTCTACTCCCAAAGGGGTTGAATGGGGGTTGAATGTTTATATGAAAATCCATAATTTTTCAAGTTAATATCGAGCAACGGATCTACGTGACTCTTTGATGGGTATGGTTGCAAACAGTGTGTTATAGGTTACTTTTATTCGGACAAAATCAGGAGTCCGCACGGGATTTTCAAAGTAGGTACCTAATTCCACGCGGACGAAGTCGCGAGGGGACAGCTAGTCAGGAATATCCGCAAAGTAACGCCAGATTCGATCCAATATTTTAATTTGTTTTAATATTAATTTTCTTTATTTACAACTGAGTACATAATATATTCAATCTATGTAGTTAAATGGCCACTTTAAGCTCGGATAAGACATATTTTTTAAATTGGTGAAATCGGCCGCTGATTTACTATTATTATTCATTAAAGATTAAAGAAACATTCAAAAAAACACATCGTCCGTACAAAACCTT
Organism: Hipparchia semele; assembly: GCA_933228805.2. NCBI lineage: Eukaryota > Metazoa > Arthropoda > Insecta > Lepidoptera > Nymphalidae > Hipparchia > Hipparchia semele. The sequence continues at coordinate 13,674,145 of OW121720.1, read as the reverse complement.
TGCGTCTCCATATATCGCACACCTTTGTCCAATGCTGTAGCGATCACGCGGTTCAATTCATCCTTGGTCACATGACGATTCCTCGACAACAGGGATTTGAACTGACCACGTAAGCGACATTCATGTACTAGCATGTAATCTTCACTAACTTTTCTAAAAACCTTCGCTATGTATTTGTCTTCTTTATAAAAATAGTCATTAGGATCAAAAACAAAGAATTTCGCTTCCGTATCTCCCATTATCATACCTTTGTACAGATAAAACTCGAATAATACCGGATGGTCATCAAAATTAAATGGATTTTCTAATCTGTAACTTTCTCTATATCTCCGAAGATCTGATTCCGTAGCATTTTTTATAATCGTCTTTGTACAATAAGATGAAGACGGTAAATTTAATCTCGAAGCAAATTCGCACACCGTATACCAAGTTCCAATAAGAAAACTGTTGTCCAATAAATTGTTATGGGAGTCCACACATGCCTGATCTACTTCGGATAAAGTGTATGCAAAAAAAAACTGTGCACGTATCATTAAAAATATAGTAAGTAAACGATACATGTTCACTTTAAGGAAACTCTTTGTGCACTGGTCAATTCGTCTATTATTTTATGATTAGATTCATTTATTTGTTGATTCATTAGAAAATGTCTTTACTACTTATTAATCGCATGTAAACTTTAATTGGCATAGATAATCCACTGTTATTACTTATTATTTGTGAATCGTTACGTCTTATTTGTGTATCATTAGCTGATGTGGTCTCTTGTGGAATCGTGTAATAAAACTGGCCAAGTGCGAGTTGGACTCGCATACGAAGGGCAGCAAAAAATCAGATGAGATCCTAGGCTATTTAGAAATTGTAAACTTCTTCTAAGATCACGTATGTGTGTTCAACGAACCGCCCGCGCCGGGAAGTTGGCAGTAGAAGTCATGTGAATACTATTTTTTATTTTTTTATTGAAGTGTTAACCTACACTTAAAGGAAATAACCTAATAGATTTATAAATACATATCAAAAATTCCGAGGCCGGCGGGATTCGAACCCACATCTCTCTGGGAATCGCGCCCGAGTGTGTTATCCGTTACACCACGGCGAGCCTCGGAATTTTTGATATGTATTTATAAATCTATTAGGTTATTTCCTTTAAGTGTAGGTTAACACTTCAATAAAAAAATAAAAAATTGTAACAAGCAATGTGGCATCTATAATTTCTTAAGAGCTCCATTGTAATATGGTGTCTTGGAAAAAAGTAGATCGACAACTGTAATGTGTCGCTACTAGATGTCGCTAACAGTTGCTATAAAACTGATTGAAAAAGTAGATACATATCACTAATTTCGTGGCTGACGTGTGGTTCGCCGTGGTGTAACGGATAACACACTCGGGCGCGATTCCCAGAGAGATGTGGGTTCGAATCCCGCCGGCCTCGGAATTTTTGATATGTATTTATAAATCTATTATGTGAATACTATGTCATGATCTTACCAATATTATGTGTGTTTATTTGTTGGTTTGTCCTTCAATCACGCGGAAACAGAGCAAAATCGAAGAGTTCCCGTGGGATTTCAAAACCAAATCCACGCGAACGAAGTCGCAGGCATCAGCTAGTTTACAATGATTTAAATGGGCTCACGATTGCCAAATCTTATTAATTTTCCATTATTCGTTCTTGTTTCAACAGAATTTTATTTCTTTAGAGTAATTTCTTTTTGCCATCCGAGCTTTGAAAATTAATAGAAAAGCTATTAAGTTACCTTTTTGTTGGTTTTTCCTGTAAGTATAGGACAAAATAAAAATTACGAAATAAAAATAAGATTTTCAGTTCATTTTCCTTCTGAAATATTTTGTTTATTAGAAAAAAACGAAAAATGGAACCTGTACTATTTAAACTGCCTACTAACTACTTAGCTACTTGACTGCTCGTGAACGGGTGCCACCGACGGGAATGGGTCTGCTTTGTCTGCCCGTGTTAACATGTGTTGGATTATATGTACCTACGTATACATTTTTGAAGCTTCATTATGGAAGCACTGTATACATAGCCTAGTTTTGTTACCTATTGCAAAAAAAATTTTTTGAAAAGAGCAACTGCTGAGTTTCTTGCCGGCTCTTCTCAGCAGAATCTGCATTCCGAACCGGTGGTAGATTTATGACGTGTCATAAGAGTTACAAGTTGGCCTACATGAAATAAATAAATTTTGAATTTGAATTTTGAATTAAGTCTTTCACACTCATAGTTATGCCTACTCAGAATTAAAAAATCCGATCTCTCAGCACGTTTTAACCACGAAGCCATGACGGCTCATCATTGCATAGCACCATTATTAACAAAACTGTAATCCTCATTCTATAGACATTTCACAAAGAGAGCTTGCTCATTTTCGTTTCCCTAAATCCCTCTATTTGTCCCAAAATCCATTGGCACGCGTCCCATTATCCCGTAATAATGGGATAAATATAATGATTATCCCCTAATAAGATAATAAGGGATAAGTAATGCAAGTGTCAATCATTACGTAATAAGCAGTTATTGATTTGACAGTGCAATTTATTAAATAACGTTATTTTTTGTTAATAGAAAAGCTGAGACTCGTAAAAAAGTGTGTAATTTTTTTCAAAAATGAAATAAAAAACCAGCCAAGTCCAAGTCAGGCCCGCACACCAAATTTTCCGTACCATCATACAAGATTTAACACCACATCGAGCAAAAAAAACGTTTATTTTATGAAGACAATTCTTAATTATTAACTTTATCTTCTTAGGGTTCCGTACCCAAAGGGTGCCAACGGGACCCTATTACTAAACCTTCGCTGTAAGTCCGTCCGTCCGTCTATCTATCAGCGGGCTGTATCTCATGAACCGTATTAGGTAGACACTTGAAATTTTCACAGAATATGTTTATTTGTTGCCGCTATAATAACAAATAATAAAAATAAAATAAAAAATAAAGGATATACCCACAAGAAACGTGATTTTTTCGGCGATATTTACTCAACCTTAACAATCGCTGTTACGAACTTACGATGGTACGGAACCCTTCATGTGCGAGTCCAACTCGCACTTGACTGGTATTTTTAGCTAGAAAAGTTTGAAGACTATGAAAAATACCCATACATACTTACATATTTTTTTTACTCTTCTACGTACTTATTTTCTTTAGTCTTTGCCGTGTCAGCTAAAAAAAATGAACCTACGTAAAAAATTAGCAGTATAACAATCGCATCAATTCACGTAATAGAGTAACATGTCCATTGTACATTGTACATTCACCGAGTGAACTCGCGTTGCCCAAACAATCGCTCCGACCCTCGACCGCCATTTTTATCAAACCCTTTCGGACCCTTCGCAAACTTTCCTGATTCGCATCACGTACGGCAAAAAACTCAATCCTTTACGTGTTCACAATTAGGCCGGGAACAGATGGTGCACGTATAAGGACAGGTTTCGACAATCCGTACACTACACCGATCACTGATCTAGAGTTCTTTACGGAAGTTCGCGATTAACACCGGAATGGCGACGGTGATGGAATGGAAACGAACGAACGCGGCTCTGAAACGCCCGGATGACCACTCATTCATCATCAGTTCATCACCATCAGTAATCTATAAACGGCTCACTACTGAGCGTAGGTCTTCTCTCAAAGAAGAGAAGCGTTATAGGCTATAAGCGTTATCCACCACGCTGGCCCAATAAAAACTGACAGACTTCAAAAATCTTTGGTAATATTATGGTGTTACCAAATACATACTTACCATCAGGTACCATCATGACCGCAGCCAATTAGTCATATAGCCTAGTCTATATATTTAAAAAAAAATGGAGAACTTTGAAGCATGGAGGTTACCTAACGATGTTTTTCTCCACCCTTAAACCAAGTGATATTTAATCGACTAAAACGCACGTAACTCCAAAAAGACAGAGCTGGGAGCCTGAGATTGCACCCACGGCCCCGGAAACGGAAGTTTTAACCGCTATGCTATAACCGCTTATCTCAAAACATTTTAACGTCACCGGCATACCAACAGAAGAAAAATAAGCGTAAAGCAATCTCGTAACTGGAATTTTAAAATAACCTGCAATGTTTCTTTATAACATCGTCCGCCGTCATCCCTGGGGCGAATAAAATTTAAACACGATGATAGAGCGCAGGGACGCGGTGAGACGGCCCAGCGTGGCAACTTGCTGAATTGGCGCCTTAATTTAATTCGTAAAACACAGGAGATAGTGTAACGTAAATCAGCGTGTCAATATGCGTACTCTTTCTTTTATATTTTATTAGCTTTTGCCGGCGACTTCATCTCACTGGGTTTTTAAAATCTCACGGGAACTCTCTGTTTTTCCGGGATTCAAGGTAGCCCACGTCAATTTCGGAATCCTCAACTACGCCAATCTAAAAATAACGTCGCGTCAATACTTTGTTGCTGTATACATACACGCTTTCGCATTTATAATATTATTAAGGATTCTAGTGAAATCAATATTCAAAAATATAATAGAGTGCAACGAGAAGTTGAAAAGCCGCAACTTCAACAATATTTAATCCCGTTGCAATATAAAACGCATAAAACAACACAGTAGTAGTGAGCACACAATACAATAATAATAATATCAGTAAATCATTACTTACGTACATGAATATAGTGGTCTAAGACTTATTTTATTAATCTATTTTATTTATTCGGCAATCAAAACAAGTTGTTAATTGTAACCTAAATTCTTAAACTATTACACTTTGTTGTTATCGCAATCCTATATAATCGTACTGCATGAAAAAGTTTTGTCGGACGTGCTGTTTAGTCAATATGGTCAAGTTGAGCTGTGTACAATCGACCCGTTTTAATCCCGTAGCTGCACTGATATTAGTAGCCTGTGGCGTTGCATCGCGCTAGACATATTGACGTACGCCATGATGCATTATTGCAAAAGTCAATTATTCACAGACAACGAACACCGACCGCTAGATTAATAAATCGCGTGTCAGGCCACGCGCAGTGTAGGGTTCTGTAGTTGCATTTCTCGAGTACTTAGAAGGATATGCATATGTAATTTTTCATCACAAAATATTTTTATTAAATTTTAAAATATGTTAACATCACAAAGTAATAATGCACCTAGTTATAAATTATTTCCAGTAGTAAGTATAACAAATTTAGTTTGTTCTTGATTACCGTAGAAGTCTGCAAAATAACTGCATGTTACTTTTAAAATTTAGGCGACTACTCGTTAACTAGTAAAGCCTACTTACCCGTTACAGTTTTCCTTTAAAGTTCGTGAATAGTTTAGTTTTTAGAGAAGAGGGGGAAGGGGACGCTCTACGCGGAGGAAAATTTTCATTTTAAAGTTAAATATAATACCTCCATTACTTTTGAAAGACTTTTCCAACGATACCCCATACAACGGGATAAACGAGTAAAGAAAATATCATCCCCCTCTACGTGTCAAGAAGATATCCAAAATAATAGCTTTTGTTAAAATTTTATTGAACAACTTTTTTGGCGTAATTAATATGCATAACTTTGCCAAATCACAGCACTTTAGTACCAATGATCTCAAAGATTTGCTGCGGACAGACGGACAGATGGACTGACTTGACAAAACTATAAGGGTTCTTTGTAGTTTTACTACGGAACCCTAAAATGTAACAACGACTAGCTCGCATGGGACGCGGGTTAGCTCGATATTGAGTAGTTTGTCGACGCCAAAGTTGTCCAAAGCATTTTGTGGAGTTCTTTGTTGCCTTTACATCTTCTTTGGCTTATATGCCCGTTTTCACCACACACTTAAATCATCCTTTAAGTAGGAGTCATCTTCCGTAGGTACAATTTTTAGGCTTTACCTGTGTAGATTAAATAACTTGATCTGATTGATTTTAATTTTTATCAAACTAAGTAAATACGAGTGCTGAAATCTCGCGACAAGCTTTTAAATCATATAAATTGTATAACGACGTTACGAGTTGATAATAAAAGTTTTAAAAGTTTATTTTATTCTTTTTAGCGCATTTAAATAAACATACTGAAATATAACATACAGATATTATGAATTATTATGATAGCATTTGCTAAGAAAGAATTTCTGAAAATTAATTTAATTAGGGGGTTTAAAAAATTAAAGTTAACGTGAGTGTAGCCGCGGGCAAAAGCTAGTCATAATATAAAAATAAACAATAATAATATTCTTTTCACAAATTTTAAGTAGAGATTCAGCAAATATTAATAAAATAGAATATGCACTAAAACGCATTTAATCCCGATGTTTGCCGAGCGATATTTTACTGCATTAACATTTTATAAAACGCTTGTAATGTAATAATTCAAAGGATATTATATCACAAATACAAACTCCGGCACCATTGAAACGTTAGCTTCGAAATATTGCTATCATAATAGGAGCGGTGGGCCACGAAAACAGAGTATTTGACAACTATCTTATAGCAATTGAACTAAGTTTAACCGTGGTTGTAACTGTTATGGGAATGTGGGCTATCACATAGTTTATAGATTTTAAATATTTTTTGTAAGATAGTCCTTCACTGCGATCTCATCCGATGGTAAGTGACAATGCAGTGTAAATGAGTAGCGTGGCTCATGGTTGTGTGTGTGTCGTATCTGTGTAAGTGCAAGCGAGAGGTTGCTCACGCCTGACCGCTCTCACCTAGCCTCCTGACAGGCATGCTCACTTACGCAATGTACACGACGTAGCCACAAGTAAAGCTCACGTATCCTCGTGAATTTCAGGAACTGTACTACTAATGTATACAGTACTATTTAATGTATACATTGAGTGTACACCAAAGTAGTAAAGACTACTACATTTAAATAATCAACAAAAATACCTTAACAAATATCTTTATTTTCTGTATATTTCAAATGAAGAATTTATTATTTAACTTGTCTATAGCAGCGTGCGTCCCTTTGAGCAATCAGAGGCATCTAATATGTTATTTTTCAAATGTAGAACACACATGTAGAAAAACTACAAAAGCAATGAGAGTAATCTTAAGAACAAACGTACAATATTTTCGAAAATATAAAACGCTGCCACTCCTGCGGAAACGCTGTACTGCTGGCCCAATAAGTTTTTGCAAACTTAATAAATTTAGAGCGAATGGAGCTGTGAGAACATTAAACAAAATTATGAATTGTTAATAATAGCCATTGAGAGAGGCGGATGTTTGTCTCTCTGTCAATTCCTGTGTTACTCCTAAACCTGGGACGCCCTTTAGCCATGGTTTTTGCGACCTTTCGCGAGGTAACTACGAAAATATCTGTAGGGTTACAAAAAAGCTTTACTTGAGCTTTGTAACTTGTAAACGCAGCTATTAGTTTAAATTATTGTAAAGTAGTAGTCAGTACGTACTATTTCTGTGGTCCTAATATTATGCACCGCAAAAATTTAGAATGCCCTGCCAGCTTCCGTTTTTCTAACTAACTGTAACTTGGGTATCTTTAAATCAAGAGTGAATAGGCATTTTCTAGGCAAGCGCGCACATCTTAGGCTGCATCTTCACTTACCATGAGGTGAGATTGCAGTCAAGCACTAGTTTATTGTATCAAAAAATACATATGTATCTAAAGGAAAAGATAAACTGAATGGTCTTAATAAATAGTTAAAGATTAGGGGTAGGTATGGATTTAACCACTACCATACTTCTTCCAAGAAAGTCCGCTACCATCTTAGACTGCATCGTCACTTACCATAATATGAGACCGCTGTCACGGTGCATATCTAGTCATCTATAAAAAATATAAAAAATTATTAAAATGTAACCTGTCCGTCTGTCCGTCAAGAAACCACAACTAATCACTACTGATACAATATTAACTGAAGCTTTGAATTTATGTGGTTCCCCACAATTAGAATTACGTCACAGGATACTGTACTACAGTCAGATAGTCTATATTCCCTAAAGCCCTAAACTATTCATGGCTTAGATTATAAATACTTCTGTGGATCTATCTTATCGATTGCGTAGGTTAAATTACATAAAATACTAGCTTGTACCCACTCCAGTGTGGAGTTAAGTTTTAAAAATCCTGCGGCAACTGGCTATTTTTCGAGATAAAATTAATCCATGTAACTAAATGAGTGAAAAAGATCGGTTAAATTGGTATGAAAATAAATAATAATGTTATAATAGGTACGTTGCTCCGTGATTGAAGGACAAACCAATAAACAAACGAGATCAGATGAAAAAAAATTGAGAGCGTTGCTCATTTTTAATTTAGATTGTCTGCAGTAAAAAAAAGACAAATCTCCGTCAAAGTAAATTGTTATTGTTTAGTTCTTTGATTCATTATTTACAGTCCATCTTAGGCAACTTGAAACAAAGAGAGTCCGCCATTGTTGGAAATGAGACAACCTTAGACAGCGTAGTTAATGAACAGGCGTTTATGAAACGTTGAACATTCTATTAAGTGTCTCGAAATTAATCCTGGAAAATTCCAGTATTTTTGTGTCTCATTTTACTTTTCACAACACCTTACGGCTTTGTTATTGCCACCTTAGCGTGTTTTTAACCACCGATGGAATAAGAAAGGTGTTATTTTTTTGGCCAATTTGTATGTCTCTCTGTCTGTCTTGATGGATGGATGAATACGTTTGTTTTATTTGAAAGAACGATTCAATTGGAATTCTTAGTTATATTTGATGTAAATCGGTCCAAGCATTTGAGGGCAATACGAAATTCCGTGAATTTTCAACCGTCGAAATAAAAGGATCTCCATTTTTTTCGGCGTGTATATTTTTTATTTTTCTTTTTAAGTATCATTATAAGCTTTTTATAAAATGATGCGATTTTGATGATCTTTTTTTTCTTGTATCTGTCACAAGTAGATACAACTAAAGTTTATTGAAATGATAAATGAAAAGTTTTAGGCAATCAAAAGTTCTTAGAATCTTAGTAAGACGTGCTGAATCGTTATATGTTGCGGACAAGGATATCAAACCTCAAACAAGCAATTAAACGCACGAGTGGCTTCAGACGGGAGTTTTCTCTCGCCCGGCTGTTAATAGAATCTGGCTCCCTGCGGATTCTTGCAGATAATTTGATGATATTTTTCTTTCAGAAGCTCGTGGCAAAATAGCTGTGAAATAAGACGTCTTATGAAAAATTTTTAGATGAATTCCCCTCTCCACACAGCTGCTGCACCCTGTGAATCCAATACACTACGAAAAACTGATTTTACAAAATGATTGAATACTTGTCTTGTTTAGGGTTCTGTACCCGAAGAGTAAGCAAGAAAACCCTATTACTAAGCCTCCGATGTCCGTCCGTCCGTCCGTCCGTCTCTCATGATCCGTATTAAGTAGGGAAAGTTAATTTTTCAGAGAATGTATATTTCTGTTGCCGCAACAACAACGAATAATAAAAATAAAAATAAATTAAAAATTAAAGGGGGCTAAGCTACTCTAGAAAACTGTTTTTTTCGGCGTTTTTTGCGACGGAACCCTTCGTATGCGAGTCCGACTCGCATTTGACCGGTTTTTCAGTTTTTCGAGCGTTGATCCAAAATTTTTTTTAGAAACTATTATATGTAGTTTTTGGCATTAATTTAAAAAAAGGTAAAATGAGTTATCAAGCCCACTTTAACAACAGCGTTTAATCGTGTTACAGTAGTTATATAAAACGGTCACACAGCACAAATAAAATGACGTTGCCAAGTTTTCCGTTTCTTTAATTGCAATAAGAGATGTTTTAAAGATCAGGGAGCTGTTTTTATTTTCGCTGAGTGAATTCAATATTTGGGCTCAACATTATACACATTTCACTTAAGCAGCAGCCTAGAGTTTCACATGAATCCCGTGCTTACTCAGACGTGCTCTCCGATAACTCTTTTCTTTGGGGAGCTGTCAGTGGCACACTAGAAACAAAGTGGGTGAACATGGCACCCGTTCATAGAATAAATAGTTCGAAATTATGAATACGATGTTCCTACTTTTTTTTTATTTTTTATTTATTTTTTATGTACATAAAGAATTACAAGACAAGAACATATATGTACTAGAAGAAGTAACAAAGGTTTTTTCTTTTTTTGTTCAATTTCCTTCTAGCTTCCCTTGAAAGTGAGTAAGGTGAAAGTATAAAGTGGTATAGGAGGGTATAAGTCAGAAATGTACCTCACTACATATACTATAATACCTACTATATAATATAAATAAATAATAAACTACATAAAAATTATTAAATTAAATTAAATTATTAGAACGGCTACGGATTTTAAAAGGCATAACTAGTAATTAATAATAAATAATCTCTTCTTTCTTAAAATATTTTTCTGTGTGAATATTTTTGTAAATATGCTTACCTACTAGATTTTTACATCTGAAATATTTAATCTTTGCCGAAACATTGAATAGATTTACGAGTAACAAATCGCGAGTGCAGAGTCGGTCATTTATCACATTTGCTCAATGATTGTCGGTGGCACTCGCAATCAATAGAAATAATGTATTTTTTGTAGATTTGTACTTGTATTTGTCGACCTCTTGACGCACTGGTGAGCGCAGTTGACAGAATAGCTAATCTGTGACGGTATTGTCGTAGTTCCAGGTTTGAATCCAGGCAGGGGTAATTATAGGCTTGGTTAGAAATCACCTCTTCCCGAGCCGCTAAAAGATTAAGTTTTGCTGCATTGCATTTGCGATTTTCAAATTAGCTAGCTTAAATTATCTCGTTAGTTTAGCTTCGGAGTAGCTTAGCTCTTGGTCAGCAAACTGCTTTATGATCGGGTTGTTACCACAGATGAATTATATTTGGTACCTACTGGAAAAGTTCTAAGCGATTAATTTTTGAAAATTGTTGACGAAATCCAAATTCTTCGATAGAAAAAGAAATAAAGGGCGTTAGCAAATGTAACATATTTCTAAATGTATTGTAAAGTATAGCCATTTCGCACTATGAATGAAAACAGTTTGTAGTGTGCAAAATACACAATACACTAAAGGTCATTTTAATGCCGAAAAGATCGAGCACTCTCTACACAATGGCATACACAAAACTACCTGCTAGTACGTGTAATAAATTACCAAAGTTCCATCAAAATCGATTGACCACAAACAGAGCTCTTACATTCCAACAATAGAATTTAACAGATCAAAAAAATGTATGAATGAACGTAAAATGAATGAATGAATGTAGGATGAATGAAAGGCATCGCAGACATTTTGGCGACGCGACGGTGTTCATTTGGCTATTTGAAAGTGATTTTTTTGTACCTATCGCACTTTTTCATTTTCACTAGACAGACCTTTAAGTAACTTGAATAGGATTTCATGTTCTTTAGAATGCACTAAATCTAAATGTTACATTCAATATAGGTTTAATTAATTAAAGCCTTAATAGCCCAACGGATAGAGGTGCGGACTCAAAACTTAAAGGTTGCAGGTTCGAATTCCACCCGTTGCACTATTGTCGTACCCACTCCTAGCACAAGTTTCCCGCTTATTTGGAGGGGATAGGAGGATATTAGTAAACTTCAGCTTGGCTAATATTTTTTTATGAGATAGGTAGGCTTGCGCTTGACGACAATCAATGATGGAAAGCATTGATGAGGTCTAGGTTGGAGCGCGCTTGCCTAGAAAATTCCTATTCACTCTTGTCTTGAAGGTACTCAGATAATACGTGTCCGAAAACACGGAATCTGGTAGTGCGTTCCATACCTTAGCCGTTCGTTTCAGAAACGTTGAACTGAAGCGTTTCGTGCGAGAAGGTTGAATTTCAACCACGTATTAGTGCCATCGCTCACGATTTCTCGTTTATATTCTTTAAAAAATATATCAGACACTTACGAACTGTGAAACTAAGTGTAGAGAAGTAGAGAACATTTTGGATAGCTGACAGGCATGCAGGTTCCTTCACGACGTTTTCCTTGTTAAAATATTAGGTAAATATGGAAATATGTATGTACAGTCGCGGTCAGATAATGTTTATCAGTTTTCAAAGTAGATTCTATATCACATTGCGTGCCGTAAGGTCTATAACGCCATAGAATATCGAAAGCATATCGACTGTCAGGCATAGACGTGTGCATGTAATTATGAATCTTAAGGTGGTAAACATTTTCTGTCCGCTACCGTACCTACAATACTCGTAGCTAACGTAACCTAATAATATTATATAACGTTCAAGTCTAGACTCTACAATATCAAATGGTGGTATGAGATAATAATACATGTATATCATATTTATCATCAACATAAGATCGTTGTCAAACTTGATTATAATCAAGCCTTTAGTTTTCATAATAAAAAAAGATAATGATTTTGAATTTATTTCGTTGAAAGCTTCTAAAAAACAGGCCTTTAATTAATCCGGATTATAACCCTAAAAACAGTGAGCTTTATTTTCACTTTTCATCCTATTAAAATATGCGCCGTGATCTGAGAGCGAGTGAACTCGTGCCCTGGGGGTTCCGTATCTTGAAGTTTAATAAAATATAAAGATTGATGATGAATTTTTCTTTTAGGTGTAGGACCTACTTGATGTAATATCACAGACTATCACAACTGGAACAGAAAAAAGATACCGGCTGATTTGAGAACCTCCTCTTTAAGTTAAGTTCAATTTTTCAAACCCCTATTTTACTCCTTTAGGGGTTGAATTTTCGAAAATCCTTTCTTAGAGAATGCTTGCGATATAATAGCTATCTGCATGCCAATTTTCAGCCCGATCGGTCCAGTGGTTTGAGCTGAGCGTTGACAGATCAGTCAGTCAATCAGTCATCTTTTCCTTTTGTATATTTAGATAAGGAATCCTAAAAATCTTTGATTAGGTTCTATACGCACTCAGTGCTTGTTGACATTCCAACGAATCCGAGAGAACAACGAGATACCGGGATTAAAGGACCGAGGTAAATCCGGACGCGTTACACAAGGGGGGAAAGGGGGTGGATTACACTCTAATCCGTTGTTTGCCGAAGCTGATTGACAATCATTCTGCGTACGCGTGTATTAAGCGGTGTTGTCGTCTGGTAATCGACATATTGCTGGTATCTTACTCAAAGGCTGGGATGTTCCTAATTTAAATTAGCGCCCTTTGTACCGCACATTGTCAAGATGGCGTAAATATTTTAAGCAACTAATAAGTAAATATTTAAAGCCTCAATAGCACAACGATTATAGGTGCGGACTGATTACTGAAAGGTAGCAGGTTCGAGCCCCACCCGTTGCACTATTGTCGTACCCACTTCTAGCACAAGCTTTTCGATTATTTGAAAGGGAGATAGAGAATATAAGGCAAGTTCAACTTGGCTAATATTCCCTTAAAAAATAATAATTAAATATTGTATTTGTATTTCTTCTATTCTTGAGAAACGACGCCACCATACAGATTTCTCTGGTTTAATTGGCAGATTACAGTAAAATATTACTTTTTCTTTTAGTAGATACCTATCTCCTTCAAGTGTAGGTTAACACTTTAATAAGAAAAAATATCAAAATATCACAAAGTAAAAAGAAAATCAAACGCACCGTGAACGCTCGTAGTAATCTTAATCGATCACAATCGATTATCTCAGGCCGATAAGTGCACAATGCTATTCGAATTTAGAATCCTCCATTCATAGCAGATATTTTACAAAAAGGTTGCCGACTTCTGGTATGCGATATAAAGGTTGCCTCTGGCTTAAAGGGTTGCCGTCGCGTCTGATTCTTGTTTCACTACAAAAGGATAAGCAGCGAAAACACCGTATTGTCAGGTTTTGCAAACATTTTGATTGTAGATATGTGATTAAATCGTAGAGGTTTTTATGTAAAATCGCCAACTTTGCTTCACTAGCGATTTACATTGTGAAAGTTTTTTAAAATAATAATTAATATTAATTTACAGTTTTTACGAATTCCATGGGTACTCTTTGAGATTTTGGTATAAAAAGTATTCAATGCCCTCTCAGGATACAACAAATACAAGCTACCTATAGGTGCCGTAATTTTGCCAAAATTGGTATAAGTACTAACTGTTTGTTGTGTTGGCGTTGTTGTTCCGGTGTTTCTTCTTTTCTGGTTTATAGCGCGGGCGGCGCGCCCAGACAGACAAACCAAACAGATATTTTCTGTTTGGCGGATTACAGCAAAATATTACTTTTTTGTTCTTCCTTGAAGGGCTGGGAAAAATCAGGTGAGATTTACGAGTAAATATTGCCTGCCTTTATATTGGAGTTAGAAAAGCATATGCCACTCTCCAAGTAAAAAATCACCCATGCAAAAAATTACGTCGATTGCTTGCTCCGTTGCTGCGTTGAAGAACAGACTAACAAATAAATACATTTTCGTATTTATAATATCATATTATTAAATTTTTAAGCTTCTAACTCAAAACTGCCCACCGGTTGCACTATCGTCCTAGCACAAGCTTTCCGCTTATTTGGAGGGGACAGGAGGATATTAGTTATTTTCAGCTTGGCTAATATTCTTTAAAAAAAATATCAGTAAGAGTGTCTAACGGTTGAAACGATGACAACTAACTCGGCAACACAGACCGCAGTCAAGGGGTTAACTCGACATCGTATAAAAGAGCTATTAAATTTTATGCATAACAAGGCGTGGTCTCGGTTGCCATGGCAACGCCACGCCCTACAAAGGGAGGGCAGATGCGCATGAGTCTACAAAATGTAGCTTCGTTGAAGGTTCGCGATGAGATAGAGACGATAAAGTCGCTGTTATTTTGAAAGTTTTTTTAATTTTTTGAGTGCACCTTAATATAGGCATGTCGTAATTTAGCTCTTACACCCCAAAATCCATAATGATGTACCTTTACCTACCCTATAACATTCTCCTGAACGAACTCAATTTATAACTTCGGACACCTTTGAGAACTTTATGGAGAACTCTCAAACATGAAGATTTCCTCACGATATTTTCTTCTCCGGGCAGAGAAGCTTGCCTAGGATCGAACCCTGGACTTCCGAAAAGAAGGCCGAATTATCTATCCAATAATTAGCAAGAAAAGGTTAGAATTGTTTTGCTTTAATCCGCCAACAGAAAAAATCTATATGATCAAACATGTAGTTACAAGCTAAGCATCGCTTACCTCCCCAACCAAGCAAGAAAGCCAAGTTCCCAAGCAAGCAATGCCACCACCACTCACATGCACCACCACACAAAACTTTTATACTACTCTCGACGCACGTTTCGCCCCAACACCGGAGCATCCTCAGGAGATGTCGACTTTACAATATCTACTGTATTTTTTAGACTATTTATTGATATTTTTATAAAAAATCAAAGCCCTTCAAGACCTTTAAAAGGTCGCATTCCAACTTTCCATCACAATATGACGTTTAACACCTCTCACAATAGTGTAAAATTACAAAACGCTACCGACAATTCTGTAACCGAATGGCGCTTAAGTTACACATTCATATTTGATTCATTGTAATTCTTTGTAATCGCCACTTCATTGCCGTTTAAGCGATTACAGATATGCGATTTTTATCGACGTAATTATATACCACTTTTTGGAAGTAACAAATTACAAAGTATAGCGACTTTTTAAAAGGGGGCTGGTTTTGATTTGATTTAAGATTTCATAATAGAGTACTTAATAATATTGGGGCGTTACATAATGCTTATATTTATTGTATAACTAGGTTCTGTTATAGTTCTTGCATTTAACGAGGGCGCGTGAGCTTACCTGTGGTTACGTCGTGTGCATGCACATTGCGTGTGTGTGCGTGCATGTCAGGAGCCTAGGTGAGAGCGGTCAGGCGCAAGCAAGCTCTCGTTCACACTTATACATATACAAAACACACACGCACAATCATGAGCCACGCGCCCTCGTGAATTGAAACAACTATACTCTAGTAGCCAGGATATGAAAATTTTGATTATCAAATTACTTGCTATGCATTCAACCTAATATAGTGAGAGAGTCTAAAGACCTATTTCACTATCTGAATCGCTGAGATATTTTTCTGTTTTGTTCTGACAATTTTTGTATTGAAAATCTGTTGAGAAATACGAATAGGACCGAATCAAAAGTGATTGCAATCGCCACAGTGTAGCTGTACCAGCTGTACAAACTCGGTTTTAAACTCGACTAAAATCTCAGAATTTGTTATTGTCATAATGGTTAGGTAAATAATGTCGCAATTTGTATTTGCCTGTATGTGCTCACCGCACACTCTCACAGTATAATGTCGTATTATTGCAGCCACCACTGCAGTTTTATAGTTCAGAATTTACATACGTTATTGCAATATAAACTGCAATATTGTGCATGCATTCAAGTCATATGCAATAAGCTATAATATAATGCTGGGCACTTTAAAAAGCTATTCCAGAAGCCCGTCGCAATTTGACCGCTGCGCTGGGACAAGGAATTCCCTATACCTACTATGACGGTCGTAAGAATGCGAATATGTCTATTAAGAGTGCGTGTAATGCCAGAAAAAAATTACCACGATAGATGACATAAAACAAACCCAAAACCTCGTGTGAAACGTGACAGTTGCTAGCGTGTAGGAGTGTAGAAAGCGCCAAATTTATCATGTATTCTAATAACTCGTAAGTCGTAACATATATTTTTTTTAAATGGCTTCTCTTAGTAATATGTATAGGAATTTTATATAAAAATGTTGACTCTATGATATGATCTCATTGAAAATAATTCCAAATTGGTTAAAAATTAGGTCTATTATTATTATGGAATTCATGATGTATTTGACGCTTATGACACTACTATTCCGCGCAAATCGCTAGCATCTGTCACGTTTCGCATGAGGTTTCGGGCATGTTTTATTTCATCGCTTAGTCACGATTGCGTATTTGAAATCTGATTTTTTTCTGGCATTCTGCTCAGTCTTAAGAGACTGACTGCTGTACGTGCTCTCTAAGGTACGGGGGTGTGTCAAACATCGCCAACTTCTCAACTTCGGGCTGAAAAATTCTAGACAGAAAAGCTCATAAGGTCGACATAGTAATATGTGCTATATAAAATAAGAAGGTACTTCTAAAGTTTTATTGACCCTTGCGACAGCTAACTTATTTGGGGCGACGTTGTTTACCCGCTAGCTCGTAAACTTAGCCGATAGCTAAAATAAACGTGGCGCAAACACTTCATACGAGCGATAACTAATCCTAGTTGAATTATCTAATTACCAACGATCACTAAGGTTAGGTGGATAGTGGTAAGATAAATCTAAGGAGTGAGTAAATAAACTAAGAAGTAAAATAAAAAAGTTGGATAGATCTTGGATAGATTTTTCGTAAAAAACGTACCTAACGTTATAAATTATGCTCGTTGTCTCGATTCAGGGAATTTCCGTTTGCGAAATGTTAAGTATTACAGTGGCCATCTTTGTTAGAGTCACAAAAATGCCCCCCACCCCCCCCCCCCTCCCGTTAAATTAAACTGTTTATTTTGGATTTGTGAAAGTATTCACATAGTTAGTATACAGTAGGAAAACTATCACAGCTAATTAGACTTTGTAAGCTAACGAGTAAAATTCGATTAATTTACACAAGACTAACTTGTAACTACTTGTAAGTACGCGTATTCCATATTATGACGGACGAAAATACATGTAGATCCGGGCGTAAGCGATACAAAAGCTTAACAGCAATTTTACACCAAACAACTATACATAGCTAGGTAAGTCTCCTTAACCAGAATGTTATCACTAAGTAACAGCTTCTAGGAGACATAATCCCTAAGCGCAGATGCAATCTCTGGCACTTAAGTTAGATTACTAAAGGAAAAATGGGAAAAATGGCTTTTTGCTGACTACTCTCATCAGTTTATAAATAAAACTGTTTTTCTACAAGTAATCCTGCGGTCGCCAGCAATGTGAATGTTTATTTTTTAAGAAAAACAATCCAATTCTCTTACCAAGGGAAACGACTCTTGGTACCCTAGTATATTTAGTTTTATGGTTTCGTAGATGTCTATCACCATAATTATCACATCTATACTTGTAACATTTTTTGATTTCTTGCATAGCTTAGGTATACAGTAAGCATAGTTGAGGACTAGTTTTATCTTTATGGTGTAGGTAGAAAAAAATATTACATTCTCATTTCAAAATTTTCTATTTTTATTCAATGTTTGATAATATTATATTAACGCCGCGCCAGTAAGGTTTTTGAGGCCAACAAAGCCTTTTAAATTTTTTTATATAAATACGTTTTTGCGTCGACTCGTGACACGCACCTGGCGGGACAAAGGGTCGAAATATACCCAAAATGCTCAATATTCTGCTAACGAATCCCCACCTATGCACGGCAGAACAAATATAAAAAATATTTCCATCATAATAATTATGTTACCTATTGATACTCAAACAATGTTGGAAAGTTTTATTCGTACTAAAGAAACTTTTATCATATCCGTGAAAGTGCGATTGTTTGTTAGGTTGTCCTTCAATCACGCAGCAACGAATCGAGATTTTTTGTATGGGTATTGTTATGGACCTAGAGTGACCTAGGCTAGATCTTATCAAAGGGTTTTAGCAAAGAAAACTAACTCCACACGGTCGAAGTATCGACCAAATTCAAATTCAAAATTCAAAATTCAAAATTTATTTATTTCATGTAGGCTACCCTGTAGCACTTATGATACGTCACAAATCTACCACCGGTTCAGAATGCAGATTCTGCTGAGAAGAACCGGCAAGAAACTCAGCAGTTGCTCTTTTCAAAAAATAAAATAAACTAATTTTACAATAAGTAATAAAACTAAGCTAAGTATACAGTGCTTCCACAGTGAAGCTTCAAAAATACAATACATATAATCTAACACATGTCAGCATGGGAAGTCAAAGCAGACCCATTCCCGTTGGCGGCACCCGTTCACGAGCACGACGCATGATCCAGCCATTGCTTCGCTCAACCATATTTGAGGGAACGTAAAAAGCTTGATGTTTTAAAATATTACGTTTATGAGTGTAGTATCTCTTTTTCTTCTTCTTCCTCTTAGCGTTTATCCCGGCTTACGCCAGGGTCCGCTGAGTTAATGATTTTTATGTTCCACCGTAGTACCTAAATTACTGAGACGATTTTGATGGATGAGGTAATTCGTACATAAGTAGGTAGTAGTGGTTTTCGTAGTACGATAAATTATTCTTTGCACGTTTGTAATAGAACAAAATGAATATGACAGATGATTATATATCTTCGAATAAAGCGTACTCATATAATATCGATCGAACTTCACTTTGCAAGTTTGTTTGATCATATATTATCTGTCTGACTAAAGTTTTTAAACTTTATTCTTGTTAGATTTAATTTCTTCACTTGAACGAACACGTTTGAACATTGAAGGGATTATCAATAGCGCGCTATATTTAGATCTCTATAATTAAGACGAATAAGGCTGGAACAAGAAACGCCCTAGCAATGTCTTTGAATACGAATTAGACGATTTTGGAAACAGTGCAGACACTAGTCAATTTTGTAAGACAAAACTAACTTCTAGACGCTTGTAACTTTTAGGTTTCTGAATTGCTAGCCCGTAATGTTAAATTCCGGCGCTATCACCTTCGGAAAGTACTCGTAGTTAGATTCTGTTAAGAAGAAACGCATATTACTTGTTTTAACGATGAAGGAAAACATTGTGACAACTGTGTGCTTGATAGTTCTCCATAATATTCTCCTATTGATGATATTGATATGCTGAACTATTGCTTGAGCTTTTATCTTACATACTGAAAAGAAACTAGCAGCCAGTAGCGAACCTTATACATTTCCTAGTATTGCAAATTTCGTTCTATTTTTATGCTTTGAAATTCTCGAGGATTATAGCCTTTCTTGCAAGGTGCTTATTCCCTAGAATTCCATTTATAAATGCTTTTATTTTTAAGAAGATTAGTCTTGTCTAGAGTCCGGGGTGATCATGGATTTCAAAGAGAATATTAGTATGGAGCCGTGTCTTCTGCGATAAATCTTTGTTTTACTCGCAAATTTATTATTCATTACCAGTTAATGAGTTGCCATGCGAAGCGAGACAGGGATCCGAGGTTTTGTAATCGGATTGAGGTGCGTATGGCTTAGGTACCTACTAGTTAGTTGTTTAGAGATAAGCTAAGTATTCTAAGTGAAAGTCTAAAAGGACTGTCACGGGTTCGATCATTGGCACGCACAAATCTGATTTTTCCGAGTTATATGCGTTTAAGCAATTTAATAGCACACGCTTCAACGGTGAAGGAAAATATCATGAGGAAAGCTGCACGCCTGAGAGTTCAAATGTTTGTGAAGTCTGAATGAATGTCTGTGCATTTATAAGAAAACAGCTCTCAAACACTGCACTAGTGAGGTCGTCGACTATTACTAAGGTAACTTTGAATGCTGGTCTGGTATCACAGAAGTTCTTCTAAACTTTGTGAACTGTTCTCGCTACAACCATCCCTCATGCCAGAAAATCGTGATAACCATTATCGTGACCAACTACTTTACTTCTATTCAGTGCGAATGTACTAGCTTTTGAGTCTGACCTAGTCCTCTCCTCATGGAGTTAAGTTTCGAAAGTAGCTTATGTCAATCTCCAGATCATTAGGTAACTTATATTTGCAAAAATTACGTCGCTGCGTGATTTAAGGACAAAGGAAAAAACAAACACTTCTTCTTTCTCTTCTTTACTAATCGATAGACGTCCACTGTTGAACAAAGCTCTCTTGCATGAACTTCCACAGAGCTTAGGATATTACGAGCATAGCTATCTCCTGCATCGCCCGCTGAGTGACCCTAAGACTTCGTTTAAGTCCATAGTGAACTTACAAACTGTTACAAACACTTCCCATTTATAATATTAAGTTGGAGTGGCACTCGAATGGTTAATGGTTGCTAATCTTCGATAGGAGACGAATAAGAAAAGTATTTTGAGATCCTAGTGTCGAGTAGGTATAAATAGTAAGTACCCAATCTTAAATCAAAGATGAGAAACCGGAAGCTATTACACCAAATTGCCGAGAGTTAAAACATTACAGATCAATTAAGCGAAGGAGTTTTAATGCAATAACTTCTGGAAAAGTTGGCAAATCTTGTTCAAACTTACAACCGATGGTAATTACTCGTACAAGTTGAATCGATTTCGACTGGCAAGGCGAGTGGCAAAGTTTCACTAACTGCCTCTTAGCGTGCCCCGTGGTAATTGAATGCCTGCGTCTTGCGAACTTGGTAATTCATTGTCACTTGGACGGATCACGGGAATGAGGTCACGCCTTCAATATTACTGAGGAAGGGCACGCAATAATTCGTGACCGTTGATGATACCAACTGTAGTGTCTTTTCGGATATCTTGTTTAAAAACTCTTTCGGCTACGTTACTTTTATTATCAACTACTAGCTGAATATGCCCATAATTTCATCTGCGTGGACTTAGACTCTTAAGAAAATATTTCATCAGAAAAACTTTACCACCCATTTTTGCATCTTTTAGGAGTAGATTTTAAAAAATTTGCTCCTTAAGTGCACCTTTAGCCTACTCAAAATGATTGTCTTAGTATCAAATCTTGAGGATCGGTTTATTCTGTGCACTGTATGTCAGTCGTGCAGTACAGTAATTGAAAAATCTTGTTTTAAATAATTACAATTGAAGGCAATTTACCAAATTGCCGAGAATTAAAACATTACAAGATTTGCCAACTTTTCCAGAAGTTATTGCATTTAAAGTCCTACGCTTAATTGATCTGCAGATAAATTAAGAGTTTAAATGCAATAACTTCTGGAAAAGTTGACAAATCTTGTTCAAACTTACAACCGATGGTAATTAGAATTTGAATCGATTCCCACTGGCAAGGCGGGTGGCAAAGTTTCACTAACTGTCTCTTAGCGTACCTACTCCTTAAAATTGAATGCCTGCGTCTTGCGAAGTTGGTAATTTATTGTCACTTGGATGGATCACGGGAATGAGGTCAGGCCTTAAAACCGTTATTGGGGAAGGGCACGCAATAGGTCTTTTAACGATATAGTAGCTGGCTTAATGTACATAAATGGCATATTATCCTTCCATCACCCTGTATCTTTAGTAGCCAGTATAACGTAGTATATAACATTAATTATATTTATAGTTGTATTTGTGACTGGCAAAAATGAAAAAATATATATGATTGAGAATCTCCTCTTTTTCTTTCCCGTCGGTTGAAATTAGAGATTTTAAAAATATCAGTTTTATATAATCTCTAAATTTCTGCACTAACGCGGAATAAGCTACTAATTTAAGCGAGTGATAAATTACAGTTTTTTATTGAAAGTCTGCCAAAACATCAAAATTCTTCAGTTAAATGTTATTTGGCGAAGATGAAATTGGTACTAGGTGTCGATTTCGTGTCGCAAACGTCAAGCAACATTTAACCGAGGAATAAATTGGGCGTTCTAACAGTTTTTGTATTGAAAATCCGCGAAAATGTCAAAATTCCACGGTTAAATATTACTCAAGGTTGGTGAAATTGGCACTTATTGTTCCAATTGGAAAATATCAATAGCATTAATTTTATTCTACGTTTCAATTTAAATTAGAGGTAATACAGTTCAAGTAGTGAGTACGATTAGTAAATAAGTACATTTAGCAGACGCCTCCTCCTTCTCTCATTAGTGGTAATATAAACTGGCTACGATAAGGTTTCTCATTTAAATTAATTCAAATTAAGTCGGAAACGATAGCACAGTTTCGTGATTTAGTTATCTAACTTTGTTTCGGAGTTTAAGCAAGTTAACGAGTGTAACTTACTTTGTAGACTTTAGGTTGAATTATTATTATTATTAATAGTAGGTACATAGGCCTAGGTAGGTTCTCTTATTAATTGGATTAACATTTATTAAATATTTTTTTTGCAATCATTTTTTATTAAAAAAAAACCTAATTTCTTGTATATTTACATTTGAGGTCTTAGAGAATGACATAGACGTATATTCCGGAAAATCAAGCAGCTCCCGCGGAATATTTAAAAACCAGCCAAGTGCGACTCAAGAGCCAAGAGCAAGTTGGACTCGCACACGAAGGATTCCGTAGCATTGTAACAGCCATTGTTAAGGTCTAGCAAAAACGCCGAAAAATTCACGTTTTTTGTATGGGGACCTTTTTCATTTCATTTTATTTTTATTATTTGTTGTTATAGGTGACAAACGAACAGAAAAACGGACAGCGGAGGCTTAGTAATAGGGTTCTGTTAGCACCACTGTCATAGGGTACGGAACCCTAAAACTAAATCGACGCGAACGAAGTTGCGGGCATCGGCTAGTGAGAAATTATACGAGAAAACGTTAAGGAAGACGAAATGAATTTGCGTGAAATGCGAGGTATTCCTTATTTGCTTAATTAATTCAATGACGTCAGCATATCAAATCGCAACGTTTGTCATTCCGAGTGGAATAGGACACATAATTAAACGTCCCATTCAAAATACACCAACTGGCTTAATTCGTCACACGATGTCATCAAATCATGACAAACATTTACTGTTCAAAAACAAATCCATACGCCCTGCTACCACAGTCATAAAGCTGAAAATTCAATGGTTTATGTCTATATAAACTGCCTTTAATAATATTGTTGCATTTTTAAGGGTAGTTATTGCACAACTATAAAGAAAATGAATTCCGAATGACTTTAGGAATCTATACTTTAATCTAGCTAGATTAAAGTCGATTTGACTTTGACATTTTGGCCAAAGGGTAGTGTCGTAGCAACAGAAAAGGGACGTAAGCTGTAAAACTCTGAGATTGGAAATTAAACTTTTTACAAGTGATAATAGAGCTAGTTTTCATTTGGATAATATGTTGAAAAATTAGCATGTAGTGGCTTATAGGAGCATATGCGTATACTTAACGCATAATGAAAAAGCTTTACAAATACATTAAGGGTATAATAATAATATGAATACAAATAATTAATTGTCATTGTGGCTAAGAGCTTTTTTGTACAATTGCCACTGACAAATATAATTGGGTACATGTTAAGTACTTTTGCAACTCGAACCTGAAGCCCTTTGACAGTGGTTTGATATGTGAAGTAGGTACTTTCTACAATACAAGTGTGGTTTAGTATTAAAGGAAAGAAAACAATCGATGAAATAATAATTTAAAAGTAAAGATTTTATTTACAAAACCGACTTGAAACGCCACTACAAAGTATAATCAATTGTGTTTATAAAATTTGAAGAGTTCCCTCGATTTCTCCAGGTTCTCATCATCAGATGCTGACCTGATGACTATAGAACCTATGGAAGTATACTTTCCAGGTGATTCCTTTCAAACAAAAAAAGGAATTTTCCAAGTCGGTTCAGGCATCTTCGAGTAATCATAATCTCTATATTAACAGAAATACATATTCTCGGAAAATTTCACCTCATTTCAGCCCGCTAACACACAGACATAAACTTTTTCAAAGTGCTATCGAATCAGTCAGTTATTGTGGCTGAAATTACCGAATTCCAGACACCGTAAATTTAATTAAGATATTTATTAAATAATTTTATTTATTGGATGAGAATGTAATTTCCAAATACCAGCTGTAGTGCCTTAATAAAATGTGCAAAAGATAATATCTTTTATATTTGCTCATTACCTACGAAGCATGTTGGTAAAATTATACCGACACGAAAATAATACATTTTCATAATAAGAATAACAGCTAATATTTTAAGCCAACATGGCTAGGGGAGGTATAAACAAGAAAATATTGTTATACTTTCTGTATATTAAGTACAAGCCGCTGTACCTACCTACCAACACACGCTAATTAAGAGCTAATCTATTTTGCTGAGGTCACGTGCGTGATCCATCAACCCGGGGGCAGAGTTAAGAGCAAAACGGGGTACGAGTGTGATAGACAACTTCGCTGACTCAGTAACAAGAGCTGTAATCTTAATAGCGCAAGATTTTGGGTACCAATCTCTGCCAGCTTTATTTTAATTTTTTTTTTAAAGAATATTAGCCAAGCTGAACTTGACTTATATTCTCCTCTCCCATCCAAATAAACGAAAAGCTTGTGCTAGGAGTGGGTAGGATAATAGTGCAACGGGTGGAATTCAAACCTAAAACCTTTCAGTTTTCAGTCCGCACCTATAACCGTTGGGCTATTGAGGCTTTAATAGCCCAATATGACTGATAGAAAAGGTTTTTAATTCGAATAAACTTTTAAAAAGTGCTTCAAATAAACTACAAAGTGCTTTTGAATCGAGAAGTGAATCTGGTAAGTTGCCACAAAATCAGTCGAACTCTTACTCTGTTGCTATGTGATTGAAGAAAAAACAAACATACTACGTACCTACTTAGTTCATCTTTAATATGATTGTCTAATAAAAAGATAAAAATAGGCTTTAAATCATACTAAATATTTATATTAAACTAGTTGTTGCCTGCGACTTCGATCGCGTGGATCGAGGTTTATTATTCCCGCGGGAATTCTTATTTTTCGGGATAAAAGTAGCCCATGTGTTATTCCAGATTATAAGCTCCATATCTGTGCCAAATTTCAAAAAAATCGATTCAGTCGTTGTGGCCTGATTGAGTAACAAACATCCATCCAAACTTTCGCATTTATAATATTAAATAGGATTATTTATATTTTGTAAATGTGTGGTTATTTTAATTTTATCAACTCTTTATAATCAAACTGAGGTGCGTACTTTGATCTAAACTATCAATTATTTCGAGTGCTCGTATAAAATAACAAGCCACTCAATGTCACACATGATGGTACTTAGTACGAAAAAAAAACATCGAAATTTCACTCACCCCACCGCAAAGCTACATAAAACTAGCATAAAACCCTCGAATTTGCCACAAATTTATCAATACACGAACAATGGACCCAAACAATTTCACGCCGAGAGGATTCTTTAACAAAAACAACTTTTTGGGTGAAAAACGCCGTATCTCGTACAGAAACTATATTTTATCACTGGGAGGCGGGGCTAAGAATTTTATTTGGCATAAAATGCCATACAATTTATTATAGAAATGGTATAAAAATGGATAATAAGTGGAAAGCGTGTCTCGATCAGGTTTAATGACGCGATAAATGGGACCCGGGTGTAGACGTAGACAGATGTTCGCAGAATGCCTGCGTGCGCAGAGGAGGGTGTTATTGTTGATACGTGAGACATTGATAAGCAGCAAATTATGGCTATTATACTATTTGTATGGAATGATGGACACCAGAATGTGATTTTGGAGTTTAGATTTAACTTATAATGATAAATAAGTTAATAATAATTTTAGCTAAGATTTCATGTGATGTCATGACGACCTCCCTAGCACAGTAGTGAGCGCTGTGATCTCGGGTTCGATTCCCGGCGGGGGCAATTTGGGAATTTATAATTTCTGAATTGTCACTGGTCTGGTCTGGTGGGAGGCTTTGGCCGTGGCTAGTTACTACCCTATCGTGAAAGACGTGCCGACAAGCGATTTAGCGTTCCGGCACGATGGCGTGTAGAAACAGATTAGGGGTATGGGTTGAATTAACATTGCCATACCCCAAGTTAGCCCGCTACCATCTAAACATCACCGTCTGCATCGTCATTACCATCAGATGAGATCGCAGTCAAGGTCTATCTCGCCATCGATTAAAAAAGTGTCCAAAAACTCATTAAGTAGTTTAGTGTTCATTCCTTAAAATAGTCCAGCACCCACCGGGGATTATCGTTCAGTGCAACTTATTGAGGTAATGAATTTAGATCAACTCTCTCATGAAGCCTACGTGTTGGGGGTTGTCCCGTGAGAGTACTTACAACAATTTTGGCAAAATAGATAATGTTCTCAACTTCATATAAACCTGTAGGGCTAACATGCGCGCCACGAGAAAGTTTTGTCTACACGTTTACTCGTAGTCTCTATGTGAATCTCTACAGAGATTCACGAGTAAAGTGTAGACAAAGTTTTCTCGTGGCGCGCATGTTAGCCCTACTGATATAAACCTAGATGAAATTTAATTATACCTTATACTACTCTCTACTATAATAGCTTAGAATAAACTCATATCTAATATAAAAATTCATACTTATCAAATCAAACGAATAAAATTAAAATATCAAAACAAATGCAATTCATTTGTGAAGTTAGTTTGATCACATAAATTTTGACTTCTTTATGATTTCCAAAGTTTTATTAATCCCTTTTTAGTTGCTGTTATTTAATGAGAAAATTAAAGTTTAGTTAAATTAGAATAAAATTGATTTATTGCGAAAAAAATTAAGCGTCCACCACATAAGCCTAAGACTCGATCATTGTATTTTAGTTAATATAATGTTCGAGTTTTGTGAAATAACTTTGGAATAATGACTGCTCTTAGGAATAAGCAATTTTTTTTAATGTTTTGCCAAAGTATTTTGATAAAAAAAATAGTCCTTCTTATAAGTATTTTTTCAAAAACAGAATCCGAAGCGTGACTCTACCATTCATATATACCAAAATCAAAACATCTGCTAATGTCCAAGATCACATTAAATTCGCTAAACGATTAAAAATAAAAAATCAATCGCTCATTCATAATCGTTCACCATACTAAATTCCATTCCATTGATCTTTACAATCACAAGTAGCTCTCAGACACTATAAAAGGCGACAATGTGTCTGACTTTACGCTTTAACGTTTAAGAAAAAAAAATCGGAGGCATGCATGAAATTCCTCCACACAATACATTATAAATATAATAAGATAACAGCGTGTCATTTTATTTTATTTTCCAGCATTCACAAAAGCCAAAAATAGCCTTAATATCCCAACCATAGAGGTCACAATATCGTAGCAAATAAATTAGCGTTTACACATTGTCAAAAGTCATCGATAAAATTGCAGCTAGCGCTTATTTATTCCAGAAATAAAGACGTTAATCCTTTGCAGACTTCGTATTTGACTGCATCAAGAAATTGACGAGCCATAAGAATAGCGTCTTGCCAGGCGATTTGTCGCCGCATGTCAAATGACTCTCATGAATGAAAGAGCACATGAATGGGATGTAAGGACGGTTATGCAATCAATTAGAGGGGGCGGTACTCGTTCTGATCTTACAAGGAAAAGGTACGCTTTGCGTGTGTCCACGAATTCAGAGTTTTAATATTAAAGAACACTAAACCAGCATGAAGAGATCTGTAGAAGAACCATAGGAACCCACAGAACTCACCAAACTAAGAAGCTGTATTAACCTGAAAGGGCACATATATAGTCAAAATCCAAAATCCTATAAGAGATGCTAGAATGGCAAATTTCACGTCGAAAACTGCAGTGTTGACAGACCGTCTGATGGCTTCAAATGAGCACACTCATCATTTCTAGACGTGATGTGTGGACGTCACGTCAGGAAATGATACTTATACCTAAAATACACACACATACTTTTACACAGAAACTTATGTTCAGAAGTTGTTCTATCTGGTTTATCGCCTGACGACGAAGAGGACGAAGAACAGTGTTGGTCTATGTACCAATAATATTCTTGTTTTAATGACATCCCTGGTTATTGTTACGGAATAGCTAATTAAGAATTGTTGAAAAAGATTTTTTTTTTGGTAGGTAGTAGGTATACCTACTAATTTTGTTACAGAAATATATCCACTGTCGCATTTTTAGACCAAAGCTAAGAATTCAAATCCAGATGAGCGTGATATTCCATCACATAATTTCTATTTTCATGGCCACATAGTACCGCCAACCAAACACGAGTCAAAAGACGCCGCTACCTAAATCCTGTAAATACGGTGACATTTTCACACTCCGATACCTCCGTACACCAAAACCATTCAGAACCCCTTCCAGCCTAAAATAAACTCACAATCTACCAAAATAAAATCCATATTATACCAGCAACAAGTTTCATAGTAACGCATAAGAAATAGCATTGTCTGATATTTCATATTACTCTACATTTGAAAGATAACATGGCGATTTCATTGAGGAATTTTTCGCCACTCCAAAACCCATGAATGGAGCTTGAAGAGAGCGTATCTAAGTAATGAATTGTCGGTTTGTACTTTATGTGTAAGTGAAAGAAGTATTCCCTCTAACAGTGAAATGATAAAGTATCCCTACGCATTTACTGTGTAAAATGCATGCTCTGTGATAACAAAAGTAACTTCAGTTTACTTTTATTAATGTGGGAAGTAAGAATTTACATCGGTAGATTCAAATGAATACCAGAAATAAAAAAGGCTCTAAGAAAGAGCAGACTTTGTGTTTTAAATAATAATTAATAAATCATTTAAACATATTTTTATTTTAAACTTCACATGGTTATTATTACAATAAAATTCTTTACAACGTTAGTCGGTTAGTCCTTATTTTAGGTTATTGGCGAAGGAACATACTAAATAATAACGTAATAAAATCCGAAACGGAATTTTTGGCACTTAGACCCTTTTTTATTTCTTGTATTCAAATATTTACTGAACAGTATAATTATGTATTTAAGTTAGTTATTATAACTAAATTACTCTAAAAATGTTTCCATCGTCCGCTTCCCGCGCCCCCGGAAGTATATCAAATGGTTCACACTCCCGGAAGTGACGTCACACTTCAATTTAGCCAATCAATATTGAACGTATCACTTTAAAAGGCTCTATTATTTCACTAAAAGATTAATTTGGTTTTTTGTTTATTTTTAAATAAGTTTTGTTTCACCATTGAGTTATAAAATGACCCCATGTTAGTGTGGGTAATAGTGGAACGGTTAAATCAACCGTTACCACAAAAATAACACAAAAATAATGAAGCGGTGTAATAGCTTCTTAGAGTAAATATTTATTAACAACAAGTGAAAATTTAAAAATTTATAACACCCCAACATGAGAAGCTATGACCTGACTATGTACAATATAAATGACATCTTGTTACCCAGTTTTCTGCTCCACCATTAGATGAAAAAAAAATGAAAATATTTATTCTAAAAACAACACACACACAGTTGATACGATATTATATATACATAATTATTGCTATAGGTTAGATCATTATTTTTAAATAAAAAAAATAAAAAAAAATTATTTATTTCGATCAACTAGGATCATATTTTGTGTTAGATGATGTGTGATTTATATTTTGTGTTAGATGATTTGTGTTTTGTGTTAGAGATTTTGTATAAATGAATGAAAAATATAAAACTTAAACCTATTTCTTAGTAAATACCAAAACCTAAAACTTAACCTAAGACGGGACCGATTTGTCAGTATATGAACCATATTAAAGTGGTTCAAATATTGACAATCGAACCTGTCAGCAAATGTCCTCAGGACGCTATTGGACGATTTTTGATATCCCTGGAGAATTTAAGAGTTCCATTCCGGGTAGACCCAAGTCTCCGACCAGATCTCTGATCTGAGTCGAGACTAGTAACTTATTTTCTCTAGCTGGATAAAATGTCAAAAGAAAAAAAGGTGCAAAGGTCCGTGGTCCTTATAAAATTTTATTCGAGATAAAAGCAATGTGAAACTAATAAAACACGTAACTTGAGCAAACGTCATGAACGTTCGCGAATTTTATTCAATAAAAAGGTCGGATCCAATATACTCCTGGAAATTACACGCATCCAAAGATGACCTTCATTTCTTTCTATCTACCAGAAAATTTGACCTTTAGGATATTCGCTTAAAACTTTTTGTTAGCGATTTTATATTTAAAGCGCTCACACACCTGAATAAAAACGTGTTTAAGAAATTAAATATCACATGTTTGCAGGGATGAAATAACTTTAAGTTCAGAATCAGAATCAGAAAAATCTTTATTGGCAGCTATACACACAAAAGTACAAAATAAATCTAATTTAAAAAACAGCTGTGATAGGTATTAGATATCGTTACTTTGTACAGCAGTGCAACGCTACCAAAAGGTTAGTCACTCGGTTTGTGTTCGGGCTCCTAGCCCCGCAGACTTAAAACAGGCGATGCCACCAAGATTCACACCTATAGGTGCCAGGTGCCTTTAAATGCGAACGTCAGTGGTCTTTATAACAATGATTTTCTTCTTCCTTCTTAGTAGGTACAACTTCAAAGGAACGTAAATAATACTTTCTTCCGAATACCTAGGTTCACCGATTTAGACCGGGCCTTATCTGTCAATCAATCAGTCTCAATTTTGGTTTGTAGGTATAGGTACACTATGAATTAACTGAAAATTTTCAAGTCTGAGGCCAAGACACCGAGAAAGGGTAAAGGTTTAATTAAACTGTCATATCCTTCGAGTATACCCGCTTCATAGTCAGCTGCGGGATTGTCTAAAATTGATAACCAATTGATTGATTGATCAACCAATCAGAGGCGATTGCTATCGTCACAATGTAGCAACCATTTTTAGACAATCCCACCGCAGATTATCTAGATAGCTTGCAAGTTAATCTGTCATCCTTACTAATAATATTAATTAATATAAACGCGAAAGTATATTTAATTGTTGTTTTATTGATTAGTTTGTTTGTCTTTCAATCACGCTGCAACGGAGCAAAATACTTGGTCCACAAGGACCTGAAGAAGGCTACTTTTTATACCGCAAAAATAAAGGGTTCCCGAGGGACTTTAAAACCTAACTTCATGCAGACGAAGTCACGAGCAAAAGCGAGTCGAACATCGGTTCTCTTTTTCAACACACTCTAAAAGGAGTTACATTGCAAAAATAAATAAACGAAAATTACCCCAAAATCAAATAATTCCAAACAACGGAATCCATCAGGTAAAAACGTTACAGTCAACATTCGGTCACGAATCTCATTCAATTCAACAAAAAGGTCAGATCTATCATCTCGAATAAGATTACCTTAGAAAACCTTTATTTACATCAAACATAACCCTTTGAATTCCACCTCTGTTTGCACAACACCGGATATATCGTTCCGGGATACGGATATGGACCAGCACAGACAAAATTCCTAGCCGTGAGTATAATCGAGCATGTTCGTCGAGCATTAAAACAGATGCTCGATCATGTTAAAGCAACAAACGTACCGCTCAATCGTCGTTACAAAATATCGCCTCTGAAGAAATTCTGAGCCTAAGTTCAATTTTCTGACTTTGTTTTTTAATTGATACACCTTCTTCTTCTTTATCAACCGCCAC
The DNA here is from genome assembly GCA_933228805.2 of Hipparchia semele. Lineage (NCBI taxonomy): Eukaryota > Metazoa > Arthropoda > Insecta > Lepidoptera > Nymphalidae > Hipparchia > Hipparchia semele. The sequence continues at coordinate 13,642,168 of OW121720.1, read as the reverse complement.
TCACGCCGTCCACTGCTGGACATAGGTCTCTTGCATGACCCTCCACAAGCCTCGGTCTTGCGCCGCCTAAATCCAGCGGGTATCTGCGACTCGTTTGATGTCGTCGGTCCAGCTAGTGGGGGGTCTGCCAACACTGCGCTTTCCGGTGCGGGGTTGTCACTCCAGCACCTTGGGACCCGAAATTTATACACCTACAATTTATAAATATCAATTAATTTTACAAGGAAGTGTGCTATGAATGATATTGAATTTAGATATTTGAGATCAATTGGGAAAATATGTTCCTACCTATTCCGTATTTATGGTAAAAAATTGCTTTTTATTTAACAAGAATATAAGTATGTAAGTCTAAAAAGAAATCTTAACCCTTTAGAGTGGCACCTCTATTTGCCGACTGGCGGATATAACGCCCCGAGGTACGGAAATTGGAACTTTTCGTATTTTGTTACTTGCAAAGCCTTCAGTGTGTGAATTGAACGCTCGTACTGTAGATTGTTTCCGGCCAGCAGTCTTAAGGAATTATTGTGTACTTATACTTACTTGAAAGCAGCTTAGATCCTCGATTTCCTTGATTGATTTCTCCAGGATCCCATCATAAGATCCTAACCTGATGACAACGGGACCACCCTATCAAACAAAAAAAGGATTTTCCAAATCGGTCTAGGCGTCTTCGGGTAATCGGGGAACATGCCTAAAAAAAAAAGATTCCGACGAATTGAGAACCTGCTCCTATTTTGGAAGTCGGTTAACGAAGAGACGCTCTGTTTTTCTGGGATAAAAGGTCTATGCCTATCTCTCCAGTCTCCAAGTCCTCAATTACACCCTTGAAAAAACACATCGATCCGTTGCTCCGTTGTTGCGTGATTGAAGGACAAACCAACAAACAAACACACTTTCGCATTTATAATATCAGCAAGGAATAGGAAATGTTCTTATTATGTGTCAGGCAACACTAACAACCCCTCATCTGTGACACTGGAGCGAGTGTGCAGAACAAATTGTATTTCCGTGACACATCAGGATTTTCATTACATGCTCTAATATTATATTTAGATAGTGTAATGTTTTTGTTTGGTACAAGCGATCAGTTATACAATTAATTAATTATTATTCTTTTTATTAACGTTACACACGTCACCTCTGATAACAATGAAAATAAATGATCTACATAATACAATATCGTAACTTCTGAGATTAATAATAATCGTGCTCGTGAACGGGTACCACCAACGGGAATGGGTCTGCTTTGTCTTCCCATGTTGGCATGTGTTGGATTATAATATGTATTGCATTTTTGAAGCTTCACTTTATATTCTTTTCTACGGGCTTTATGCTTTATTATTTACTAATACCAATTAATATGCTGTATTATGTACCAAAATTTTACAACAGTAACAAGAAAGGTGTCGTAGATACCAAAATATTAACTGCTATCATTGCTCGTGATTTCATCCAGTTGGAGCTTGTTTTGTTGGGATAAAAAGAATCCTTTGTCCGTTACTAGGATAACGATATCTCTGTGTCTTTATTGAAGCAGATGATTAGTTCAAAAAGTCAAAGTTTTGGTTTCACCATATAACTAGGTCTAGTATAGTAAGTATGGAATTTATCAAAAAAAGTAGTTTAACTTTTCAGATTAGGCACGTCTATCAACCATTAGAAACACCATCAAAACACCATGGAACACTCACACGTGTTTAATTTGTTCCTATAAAGGGGTGACACGTATTATGAAGGGTTAATGACTCGGCGTGAAAACGGATTAACTGATTTTGATTAACTTGAAATGGATGTTGTTAATAAGGGAGCTATGCTGCAAGTTTCTCTATGTTATCAGCTATTCCATTGCGAAAAAGCCGCATCAGTCATTGTTACAGTCTCTACAAATTATGGTGATTGGTCGAATTTAAAGCATTTTTGCTGAAACAATGCATTTTAGCCAATATCAAAAGAGTCGGCATTCAGAGGTAACTGCGATCATCATGCGGGCGAATTCGTATACAAAAGCTAGTAAATTATATGCCAGACACGTTGTTTTCGAGAAAAGTATATTTAATGGCGACGTCATAAAATTTCCTCTCGTAATATTATGTACTTTAATTTGCATACATTTTCCTACAATGTTTTTACGATGCTGAATTGACATTAAACCACTTTGTTATGAGTACTTATTTGAAGACTGTTTCGACATCAAACAACGAAATTTTATTTACCTACTTTATACTTACTTGGATGACTCAGTACTTTTTCAGTCTTCATATTATTATTATTTTTTTGAAAAAAAAAAAAAAAGATTCACAGAATAAAAATATTTTGGAAGTATTTCAGCTACAGAACCTCACATTTACCATCCATGCCTATCCTGCATCATTTTGCGCCAATCAGCCCTTCAAAGAAGCCCTTCACCGGTGGTAGAATCGTGACGTGTCATAAGAGCTACAAGTTGGCCTACATAATAATAAATAATTTTGAATTTGAAAGTCTCGCACTTCGGTCTTTATAAGCTTGGTGATACATAATAATATACGTATTGATTTTTCGAGGTTCCTAACCATTCAAAAAATAAATAACTTATGAAGGCAGTTAAATTAATTAAACAGTTCAACTAAACAGTCGTAATTGATTCCACTTACCTATGAAAAATAATTGAACAAAAATGTAATAAAACAAGTAAGTAAACAAAACGCAACAATCGACTAAACAAACAATAGTCATAAAGGGATCGTCGACAAAGGCCAAAGAAGGTAGAAAGGTACAAAAAAGGTCTATAAAGGTATAAAAACTCCACTGCTAAATGTCACAATGCGAATAGCTATTATCGGCGGAAAAGTACAATAGCTTTATATTCATTTGTGGTAAGGGTGACATTGTGCAAGAGAATGGATGGTATGAGCTGGTAGCGATTTGGTATCAACAGATTATCAGCTCTTGCCCGCGAGTTTAGTTTTTAAAAATCCCGCTGGAACCAGAGGTGTGAGCCCCGATATGTGAAATAAAAAAAAAATGTAAATCGTCATTTTGTGGTGGCGGCCATCTTGAATTTGAAATTTATCATAGCGTTTTCTACTAGTCAAGCCATTTCATTTGATATCCATATTGAGGGCAGTTGTGGAAAAATATGTAATCCACCATTTTATGGCGGCTTACATATTTTTTCATTTTTTAATTTTATATGTGTGTGTGCGTGCATATGTGTAGGTTGAAGCAATCATCGATGAATCGAATAGTTTGATTATTATTTACATAACAATAAATCTGATTTTAATTAGACATCAACTATGCACGAATAAATGGAAAAACTCTTGACTTATTGAACAAACTATAATAAGTAATGCATGATATCCGTTTCATATTTAATTGCGACATAATATAATATATATGTTATTGCGATCTTTATACTATAGCTGTAACAATCTATCATTTTTAGACAATTCCGCAGGTGCACTATATTGCTTGACGACATTGATATCGCTTTATAATCTCCCTGCTTCCAAGAGTCGACCCTCATTCGCTTATGCTTTACGCCATACTCCCCGCTGTAGTTTGTCAAAATCTTAAGGCCACTTGGTTTGACAGAATCCTTGATTGGCCGCCGCAAAGCGGTTTACAGGGGCTCATAGAGTCATGGGAAATTTTGGTACAAGTGATCATTGAGTTAGAGGAAATTATTGTTAAGTTAAATAATGCATAATTAAATCTAATTCAAGATTCAGTTATTTATATACCATACGAGTACCTACCTATATGCCAACTTGTGACTCTTATGACAAGTCAAGTCTCTACCACCGGTTCGGAGCAGATTCTGTTGAGACGGACGGATTCAGCAGTTGCTCTTTTCAAACCAAAAGTATTATATTATTATGTAGCTAGCTGTAGTTGACGCCGACATCTAACGATCTTTTGGATAAAAAGATACCGGCCGAATTGATAACCTCCTCCTTTTAGGAAGTTGATTAAAAATTAACGTGTATTGGCAGCTCATTGGGCAGTTAGCAATACAACTTTATAAGTTGACTAGAGGACGCCCGCGACTTCGTCCGCTTTGTCAATTTACAAACGACAGTTCCTAAATCTTTAAGTCTAGTTTAGGCCGGCAGAACCCCTGCAGCATCAGGATTGAGGAGTTCCTAAATAGAGACTTTAGAGGGGCAGTGGAAAAATAAGGCTCAAACTTGACATACATGTAGCTACGTATTAGCACGTAGGCATCCGGTACGAAAAGATTTTTGAAAATTCAGACCCTATAAGGGTTTGAAAAATCAAACTTTACACGTGCGAAGCCGCGAGCAAAAGCTAGTACAATTCTATAACAAATTATAAATGCGGAATCAAAACCTATTAATATCAAAGTTAATTTTTCCACAATTTCGTCGAAAATCCGCACTGAAATTTCAATTTGACTGGAATGCTCAAAGAGAAATAACTCACGGAATGAATAATTTTGTTATTGTTCCATTCTATTTTGAGCTTCAATAATAATTGCCAGAACAAAATTATTATTATCGTTTTCATTAAATTAATAATCATAATTCATTCAACTTCTTAAAATAATTTCGAAGTATTAATTACTGGATGACGCCCACGACTTCGTCCGCGTGGATTAAGGTTTTTCAAGTCCCAAGGGAACTCTTTAATTTTCTAGGATAAAATGTAGCCTACGTGTTAATGCATGATATGAGCTATCTCCGTTCCAATTCCGTCCAGTAGTTTTTTACACAACTGACAAGTTCGACTGCAGATGACGAGGTCCCGAGGGTTCGATTTCCGGGGCGGGCCATAAAATGTTTTGGGTTTTTCTGTCGAGAAATTCTCAGTATTAGGTAGTAGGTAGTCCGGAGTTAGGAAGTTGGCGATGAGTCACCACCGTGCCTCGGAGAGCACGTGAAACTCGGTCGGTCCTGCGCCTGATCTCTCTCCGGTCGTGTCGGATTTCCGTCCCATCGGACTGTGAGAGTAAGGGAATAGAGAGTGCACCTGTGTTTGCGCAGACACTTGTGGACTATAATATCTCCCGCGCAGATGGCTAATTTCCGGACTTAGAGGACATTATAATGTTATTACCCGTCATCCCTCGTCCCTGATGCCGGGAGAGCGTGGCTCGAGCACGTGGGTGGTCGATTCGATTCACGGCTACAAGCGTTTATTGGCTTACATCGACCAGTCGAGTTATTGACAGAGTGACATAACTCGATTACTAGCACTTTTCTATTTTCTAGTTTTTTTTACGGATATCCGTAGGTTTTCGATCACCATAAGGTTTTTTTTGCATGACACAATTTCATAACGAGGGCTGAAAATAAGAAAGTTTAATAACTGTAACCAACTATGAAAAAATAGATACCATAACTTTGTAATATCTATAATATTCATTTTGTTTGTTTAACATGTAGCCTAGCCTATTGATACCTCATTCATCTAATTCGCCTGTGTAGCTTAGGCGTTACGGTGGAACACACGTAAATGGACACATGTATGTAACATACATAAACTGTTAAAATCATTTACATAGTCATGTACACACAACAGTCTGTTGAACCCAGCGAACTAAAACTAAAATTCCTTAACAATATTATAAATTCATAAGTTTGTGTGTTTATTTGTTTGTTTGTTCGTTGATTTCTCCTTCAATCGCCCAGTAACAGAACAACGGACCGACTTGATATTTTTCATAACGTGTAGTTGAGGACCTGCTAACATACTGCTACTTTTTATTTCGGAAAAACGATGATGAACTTTTGTCTTTGAGTATTTTTTTTATTCCTTAAGATAGTCCTTGACGGCAATCTCACCTGATAGTAAGTAATGATGCAGTCTAAGATGGTAGTGGACACTTTGAAGGGATATGGCAGTGTACACTCAAACCATACACCCCTAATCGGTTTCTACACGGCATCGTGCCGGAACGCTAAATCGCTTGGCAGCAAGTTTTTGTATAACTGAAGACTCGTTAGTGAATTACACTAACGATAGTATTACTGGTACACACTTGACCGATATTCGCAAGTAATGCATTAAATATAACAAACACCTACATTTTCCACTTCTATATTCACAAACAAGCTCACAAAAACACAATAGTTTCCACAACAGTATGCATGCCTCATTCATAAGGAATTATGAATGAACGTATATCTATGAATGAATGAATGAATGAATGCGCTATCCAGGAACAAGTGGACCCCGTAGTGGGGCGCGGGGCCCAGACAGTGAGGCGTCGCCATTGTAATGTCATTTAAACTTTAGTTAAGTTAAAGTCGTACCCTAAAGAAGTAGTTCCGTAGGATTTGGAAATTTATAATTTCTGAATTGTCTTTAGTCTGGTGGAATAGAATAGAATTTTTTTTAACCGTTCTCCACGCATAGAACCTACTACACCTTTTGTCCGATGGGAGGCTTTGGCCTTGGCTAGTTACCACCCTACCCTCAAAGAGTGCCGCCAAGCGATTTAGCGTTCCAGCACAATGCCGTGTAGAATCTACACTGCCATACCCGTTCCAAGTTAGCCCGCTACCATCTTAGAATGCATCGTCACATATCATCAGGTGAGATCGCAGTCAAGGGCTATCTTGTCATGAAATTAAAAAAAAATACTACACTCTATATACCATAATATTATACTATGGTAACCTATGATAAACTGACGTGCTCGTGTCGTTCGATTGACCAAAGAAGTGGTTGCCACAAGTAAGTGCATTATATTAACTCAATAAACTTGTATTATGAAAAAAAATATGATTTTATCAACTCAACATCTTTACTGGTGATTATACATTAGATGCACATTTCATAATTTTCAAAGAGTTTTCCTTACACACATTAGAATAGGTACATTATGCAAAGTCACTAAGGAACCCTAGAAACCGCAGATTCTAAGAATTTTCTTACCGGCCATCTCGCTATTTAAGCACGACAATACGCAGGTGGTCATTAAATTACCTTTCCGAGCTCATTTCCGTTCCACCATTGTTGGGAATTGTTAATAAATTGACTTATGACGCTTTGCTTCGGTACTTGAAATAATTGTGATCCAAATTGTACGAACCACTGAATTGTTCGCGGTTCTTGTAAACGAAAGATCGATTTCAAATGGTTAAAGATCGAGAAATAGAGTCTACCACATCCAAATAGAGTTCAAGCAAATGAAGTTTAGGTATATTCAATGTTCATATTGTTCTTTGTAACAAATGTGTGTATGGGTAGCCGGTGGAAACGATTGCAAGTTGGTAATACTAGTATTGTTTTTGTGAACTTTGGTGATTACGTGACAACATGCGCAGCGATAACAAAGATATTAAAACAATCCTTGCTAATATCCTCACTTACTATACTTGCTAATATTATAAATGAGAAAGTGTGTCTGTTTGTTGATTTGTCCTTCAATCACGCCGCCACAAAGCAACGGCTCGACATGATTTGCATGGGCATAGCTGAGGACCGGGAGAGTGACATAGGCTACTTTTTATCCCGGAAAATCAGAGTTCCCGTGAGATTTTTAGAAACTTAATCCACGCGGACGAAGTCGCGGGCGTCAGCTAGTAAATGTATAAAAGGAAAAGATGACTGACTGACAATACCAAACAAACAGACGAGTATCAAAATAAACTCAATCGAATTAATCAACCGTAGCTAAATTGTAACATACGATACCTCAATTTCTATTAAGGTTTATGATCCATAACCATTTTATTTGGTACAATTATCTTATAATTATTAAATGAATCGTAATTGCACTCCCACCTGGGCTTGTGAGGCTTCCTACCCCTTATTATATTTTATAACCCTATCTGTACAGTATCTAAAGACGACGCGTAGGAAACTCAACCTTATTCCATGGAAAATAGAGTGAAAGCGATTTTCTATTAGACGCTGCCGCAATACGGTCTAAGAGCTAAACAAAAATTTAATAAAGCGTGTTTTACCCTTCCTAATTTTACAAAATCCAAACCAAATATCACCAATATCCCAAGTAGCACACGGAGGCTGCTTAGCAGCTGAATAACAAATTCCCGTCACGCTTAAAGCTGTATAAAAAAGCTGCATAAGGGCTGTATACGGCCGTATACAGCTCTTATACCTCTTAAATGGGCACAAATTATACAGCCTTAAGTTCAAATAGCTGCTTAAGAGCTGTATAGCAGCAAAATAACAGTGTTATAAAGGGTAACGACAGTACTATGCGCTGAATAACGACTGAGTAAAAGATAACAAGTTACTCTTTATTCAGTTAAAATTACGTCATGTGACACATGACGTAAAAGTGAAGTAGCAAACTTTAATCTAGCAAATTATAACCTTGTAGCTTAAACACAATTTCGTGGAGTGAATTGAATACGTGGCTATATATTCAAAGTTCCCTGATTAGTAAGAAAAATGATTGGGAATGTAATTTTACTGACATTATACATATATATTACCTAAGAAAATTTAAGTGCGCCACGAAAATATTCGGTTTTTAATTAGTTTCGTGATATAAATAAGCCGTGATGAAAACTTGAATAAACAATTTTTAGTGCTTTGAAAAGAATTATAAGATAAAAAGTTATTATTATGATATACGGAAGTAAAAACTAATGCAATCCATTCCTAATTCATACACAAAACATAAAAGTTGAAAAATGAATCAGTATATTTATGTGAGGTTATACAATAAAATGGTGGATATCATGTTATAGTTAGAGAGCTGGTGATATGATTTTAAAAGCCTATAGCTTAGAATAAAGGCCTATATAAAAAAAGAGTGTTCGTCCGAAAAAAAGTAAATAAAAACGGATCTTTATAAGTTTGTCTGGTGTAAGAACTGCGTAATATTAGTACGTAAAGATGAAACCGACAAAATACATCATATACGATCTAGCAAGGATATAGAGAGATTGGTGAATCTAGCCACCACTAAATGAAGTTAGGTTATATTTACTAACAATCGACAACCCTCATAATGCACTAAATGGAATGATTTCGTGGACAACGGAGAAGTAACAAACCCTTCGGAGAAGTAACAAACAACTTGTGTACTCTGGATGTAAACATAAGTCTCAAGAACTTTAATTAATACCTACCCTGGAAGCCTGGAATACATAATAAAGAACAGCTCGAACCAAATTCATATTGTCATTGTTACTGAAGCTAACATAAGGGTCACAAACTCAAAATTGTTTCAAAGATAACTACAAGATGTTTTCGCAGCTACTGAATCACCGATGAAGTGATGGTGTAATCCCATTGTAATCCTCTATGTGCATAAAAGTGTATTGTTCTACAGGTTAACTGTGAATACAAGCTACTCTGAATCAGTTATTGGTGAAATTGTCACAAGTTTCAATTAAGTATAAATTAAGTGTTTGTGCATTGTACTGACCTCTGAATACTAACCAAGTATGTTTCATACAGGAACTTAAACAAATAATCTCTCAATTTTCAGGTAAAAGTAATCTTGTAATTAGTGGTGATATGAATATAAACATAATGTTAAACGATCCCAGTGTAAATTTATACTTAAATTCTATGAGTGAAGTAGGTATTGACTGTAGTATAAGGCAGTATACACGGATAGAACCTAAAGGGGATAGGATAACTAAAAGTTGTATTGATCACATATTCATACGATGTGTGGACAATCCCAGCCAACATAGCTTATGTATACAAACAGCAGTTATAAACAATCCTATAGCAAACCACTATTTTACCAGTTTGCAACATTAAAAATTAGCTTAAAATCTATTTCATTACATTACTATTAATTTATTACAATACATTATTATTAATTTATTTAAGTTAGAAGCTTTGTGTTTACATTGCAATATTATTTAAATGTCTAATATAAAATTTCTTATTAAAATGTCAAAAGTTCATAATTAAAATTTTTCCATGAGGTAATCACTGGTTTTAAAGTATGTCCTGTCAATCAAAAATTTAAGCCTTTTTTTAAAAAGTGGTATTTCTTGTGTTTCTAAATGGTTATATAAAAGGGGCCCAGTGCAGAAGAAACTCTTAGAAAAATGTGCACAACAACTGGGTGGTGGACGCAGTTCAATTAGGTACATGCCTTTTGCTGTGACGATTTTGAAATAAATTCAAGTTACTTTTGACAAATATGACAGTTTCATATACATACAGACATGGCATTGTAAGAATATTATATTGTTTAAAATAGGGTTTACAACTATCAGTCGATTTTAATTTAAATATTGCCCTTAAGCATTTTTTTTGTACCTTTAATACAGCCTCTTTTTAAGTGGAATTACCCCAGAATAAAATACAATATCTCAACAGCGAGTCAACATAGCCATGGTAAACAGTCAGTAACGCTGACACATTTACTGTTTTCCCCAACATATAAAGTGTGTAGGAGAATTGATTTAACTTTGTGCAAATATGACTCAAGTGTTCTTTCCAATTTAGAGTAGAATTAATATTCAGACATTAGGTCTGTTATTAGGTAATTTTGTTACATTGACTTCATTGATAGTTTTCCATTCATAATTTACATCTAAAGCAAATGATGCATTTTCTCTGAGCTTAAAAGTCATTAAGTTCGTTTTGTCTAAGTTAATTATGAGTTGGTTGCGATTCAGCCAGTGTAGATAATAAAATTAAACTGTCAGTCATGTATGAAGCTGTGTGTGATGTGAGCATGTGAGCTCACTAACAAAATACAGTAGATGGGTATACTTAAGACAACTTAAAAACTTGCCAATTACAGCAGTACCTCTGGAAAAATGACTTGGGAATACATGCTTCCTTTACTGCTCAATGAACTGCCAGCTGATTTATTATTTATTTATACAATAAGATACAAAATAAAAAGAACTATCACAAACTTTATGATTAAATAAGGGTGATTTTGAAAATAATTTATATATACATATTATATTACATAATTAGAACATAATATTATATATTTAAAGATATTATTTGCTAGAATTAATTTATTTGTGTTTTTTTATGTAATTAAAATGTAAAAGTATACTATGTCTGCGCAAAAACCCTGCGTGGTTTATGTGGAGGCTTTCACAAGAACCTTGTAACAATTTCTCCTTTATGTTTGGATAATAAAGATTAAAAAAAGGTATCTTTTTGGCTTTTTATGATCATTTTACTTAACTTCATAAAAAATCTTTTGAAAAAACCTACTTCTTAACTTGTCCCTGCTCTCTTTCTCTCTTCCCTCCAAAACGCTACTAATGTAGTCTATACTTGGTACCTGTGGTACCTACTTATTAACAATCCACAATTCCAAAATCCCCGCAATTTATGTGAGCAATATCAGGGTTCAGGAGCTTGAACCTAGAGCTCCATGATGTAGTCTATGCTTGATACATACAATATCAATTCGAAACTGACAGTTTAGGTAGGCACTACCCAGCAGCATCAGGATTGAGGAGCCAGGACCTAGTTCTCCTTGATGTAGTCTATGCTTGATACATACAATAACAGTTCGTAATCTATCATGGTAGTAGACGAGGTTCTTGATGTTTCTTAGGGTATAATTATTATCACTATTAATAACGTCTGCCATGTGTGCTGATCATATAGAAATTTTGCTCGCCAGCTCCCTAACTATTAAACAGCTACGTGAATAGTTAAAACTCTGATATTCTGCCAAAGGCTGTCTAATAGTTCACACGTGCCCCCTTAATAAGTCAGTGTAATAGGAGTTCACAAATACCTTCTTATACAGCATTTGGCGTAATTTTATCCACTAAACAACCCTTATTCAGCCTAAGCTGTTTAAATATCACTGACAGCTATTATGCAGCTGTAGGATCACCAGTGTACTCTTAAAAGAGTCTTAATACGCTTAGAGGTTCAAATAGGTCTAAAAGTGAATACTTACGCAGCTATCTGTGCTACTTGGGATGCCAAGAAGAGATTCATCAATAAAAATAAGAGCATAAAAAACTCGGAAAACTCGTAATAATATTTTGAATGGCCAATACATTGCCTCCAAGTAAACTTTAACCGATTAATAAAGACACTGTGACAGATTTATCAACACAAAAACTGGCAAAATGTAAAATTAATTTGTGACAGTCGGTCTTTATTTCTTCACTCTCAAAGTCTATTAAGACCTTCGATCACAAAAACGGAATCTGACAAGACTGGAGAGAGATCAGGCCCAAGATAGATAGCTATACGTACCTACTCTTCGCGTTACAGGGATGACACGACCCCTACTTTCTAACTCCTGCCTCGTACTGAGAGTTTTTGACTGAAAAATTCAATACTTAAATTTTTTGGCCTAACGTGTTTGTCTCGTGTCGTGTGTGTTTGTTTGTTGATTTGTTGTTTTGTGGGGTTGCCCTTCAATCACGCTGCAATATAGCTATGGATTGACGTTAATTTTTGCATGGATATATTTGAAGACCCGCAGAGTGACATAGGCTATACTATAAAGGCTAGACTTATTATTCCGAAAAATCAAAGATTTTCTGCAGGTTTTAAAAAGTAAATCCACGCGGACAAAGTTATGGACATCAGCTATTAATAAAATAAAGAATCATCAATAAGAAAAGTATGAACCCGAGTAAGCCTTCTCAACCACTAGCTCTCGGCCTAGTATCAGCCACTGTTTGCGATACATTGTTATCGCCGTGCCATTGTCCGCTATTCTAGGCGATTCTATCAGGATTCGTGATCATATTTGGCTTCGGCAGATTTTTTAACAATAGACGAAAAATTCTATCCGAAAGGATTGGTTTTTTGCGAATCCACCTTTTGTGTGCCTGTATGAGATGATAAAAGTCGTGATAAAATTTGTAAACATTTCGCCATAAATGCCTTCGGGAACTGACGTAGCTGAAAAGAGGTAAAAAAGGTAAAAACACTTGTTATGACAACCTCCCTAGGTGAATTAACTTATTTGAGTTATTGTTTATTAGCTGACTTAACTTGTTATTTAACAATACCTATTGTTATTTGTCTCGATTTTGATTATACCTGTGTATAACATTCGTACATAGATTAGATTACGAAATGTTGACATTTTATTCCGCCTAACGATTTTGAGTTTGTTTGTTGAATACCTCGTATCATAGGTCTAGCGGTAATATTCGAAAAAAAAAGAAAAGCCAAAAAAAGAATTGGGTTTTTCAGTCATGAAATTCTCAGGTAGGAAGCTATTAATTAGATAGTGTGTCACCCCATAGCACATAAAGCCGTTGGTCTTGCGTCTGATATACTTATACATGATCCAGAGAGTGCAGTTAGCGTACACATTTGTGCACTATAATATCTGCCGTAATGATGACTAATCTTTTTGGGCCGCCATGACCGGTTTCGAAAGGGAGGATATTATTAAACTATGAATGAATTAAAGGGCGTAACCTCGGCATTCTACTTACTTTTCAAGTTATTTATGAAAATGCAGACATAAACTTCGAAAATTGTTATCCAAAGAGAAAGTTAGAGTTAATTAAACATCAAAAACACTTTACAGACTTTGTAAATAGCAAAGTTGAAAGTGAAGACAAAAGAGCGTACATTAAAGAGTGTCCTGGTATAATAGGTACCTACAACTCTTCAAATATTTCATAGCTAAAGCTAACTGATTGACTCATTGATTGACAAACATGTAAGTAACCGCGTGAAATATTTTCTGTTAGATATTCGCTGCGTATACGAAATCAATAGATAGAAAAATTAGGTGTCATTACAATCGAATCGAAGGACTCCAATTATATGTATAACATCAACAATTAATTTCTAATAGGTTCATGATTCATAGTCCTGAAATTGTGTCTGAAGTTTCCGTTACGAGACAAGATTGGTCTATAGATAAATAGACCCAAAATGCGAAAATTGTAGTAGAAAGCGCTTAGGAATTTGCTTGAGTAGATGGGCTTTCAATGACTAATTGGCTCTACTGCACTGCAGTAAAGGCATTTGGCTTAGAAATTTGATGAAATGAACCTATATCAAACTGTTAATAGAGCTTGCCTACTTTATGCTAATGGGCTACTAGCTTTTACCCGCGACTTGGTCTGCGTTGATTTAGGTTTGAGATAGGTTTAGGTTTATTTCTTCCTTCACTGTTATTATGCCAAGGTGTTCATAGAGCTCACTGTTTTTATATCCCGTAAGTCCCAATGGCTTTGAGTGCTGTCTTGTATAATAGAAGTTTGTCATTAATAAAGATGTCTTGTAGGTACATACATAAAAAAAATTACCAGTTTGTTTTACATGACATTCGCATAAAGCCATGAAAGCACTAATAATTCCATTACAAGACCCATCACATAACACTTAACGTTCAAAAGAATCTCAAAGAGCTACATTCAAATCAAATCTGACATGATAATAACAGAAATTGATTCACAATTACTGCTCCTAACAATGTTATTCATCCCTTTAATATTTCATAAACTAGTTTCTGTAATAAGGGTCCTTATAAGGCGGGGCCTGTATGCCCACCCCCTTCGATTCCTTTTACGAGTATCAAAATCACGTGTGTAGCAGACGGTTCATATTATAGGGTATTCATACCTAATTAATGCGCTTCTGATAGATGGATTTAATGGTTTTAATACTTGAAATTCATTGGTGAGTATCAAAACTATTCTAGTCCGTCGATTTATATATATGTATTTAAGCTTTTTCTTTAGGAAAAATTTCGCAATCGTGAATCTTATGCTAAGGAATCTGAAGTTTTGACATAATATTAAAATTCATATGGGAATCTGACATTTCTTGAGTCGGATTGCGGTTGAAAAATCGATCCTATACTTTTAAGATAAAAATTCATTTTAGTGAATAACTGTATAGTATGTAAAATATACTGCAGTTTGCGTATATATTTTAAAGTTAAGAAAAAGATTTATAGATTAAATTTTTATGTATAATTATATGGTTTATGAATATCTTATTCTTATTTTATATTGTACTTTTAAAGTCATGATATTTAAACTAGGCTTTTGCCTTTAATAAAAATATTATTATTATAAAGCCTTAAGGATTATAAAGAGCAATTTATGAAAACATTTATAAGAAATCCATCTAAAACAGTAACCAAATCGAGTTTAATGAGACAGATATGAGGGATGTTAGGAGCCCATACAAAATTATTCATCGCTACTAAAATGTTCCATTCATAATAATACAAGTTTTTTTTATTCAACTAGTACTGGGGCTGACGGCTCGCCGACAAAAGGGTGGGATGGGCCAAATAATTGCCAAAACGCTTCGAGTGAGGCCTATTGTGTTTATTTACAATGGGGTGCACTAAGTGGGGGTAGTTTTTGTAATTGTTACTTTAGCAGATCTCACCCTTCGTAATCAGTCTCAGGGCAAACGCCACAGCGAGTACTACTAGCGAAAATGAACCGATCGTTTTTAGTAGACACGTTGATCAGTGATTCGAAAGACTGCAAAAAGGCCGACATGTCCAGTGATCCTTTACACGCGTATACCAATCTTATGAACCACCATTTGGATACCAGGCCAAAGTTTCTTCCATACCCGTACCCTGGAAGCTTGAATCTGCTAAGTTTAGGACTGCAGCATCAACAAAGGACGCCTGATTTATTCAGGCCTTTCTTGGAGCACCTCAACTTTCGTTACCCTCTAATACATCAGCCGCGTCAACCAGAACTATATGAACCAAATGATAACCGGCAAATGGATGGTTATTTGAAATCGGAAGCGATAGAACCAGTTAACTTCGTCAGCCGAAGAAAGAAGTCCGTATCACCTTACCTGCATCATCCTTATAAGCCTACTACGTCTCCATCAAAAAGTCAAGGACAAAGGTCACCATCTCTATCAAGCGAAAGCAGAAACGGAACTCCGAGCCCACCTCTAGCTCATCCCGAAGAACTACTGCCAGGTTACTCCAAAGAATTAAAGAGATTACCACTAAAAGAAGATTCCAGCAAACGCATCAGAACTGCTTTCACAGGTACACAACTTTTAGAATTGGAGAGAGAATTTTCCATGAACATGTACTTGTCAAGACTGAGGCGAATTGAGATAGCATCCAGGTTGAAGCTGTCGGAAAAACAAGTGAAAATATGGTTCCAAAACCGACGAGTGAAGCTAAAAAAGGAGGAGAGTCCTATGTCCAACGATGGGAGATCTAAGAAGTGTTGCTGTGCCAAAGCTTCGTGCTCAAAGAACAGTTCTGCGTCGTGTGAAAATGAACAAGAACAAATTGATGTGGTTAGTGATAGTGATGCTAGTTTTGAAGCTCAGAATTTGTCGCGATACTCTTGATTTACTCTCGTTAGTCAACATTGTAAGTTACTTTGTGAAGTAAATAACGCTTGTTTCAGCAGTGTTCGGTATTTAGTTTAACGGTGTACATTTATTATTATAATTTGGAGACTGTCAGTGTAGAAATTAACTGAGCTTACCAATTTTAATTTTGTATCGATCGGTAGTTAACTGCAATGAATTTACTGTAATGCCATCAACTCCATCATTTTTATTGGTTGAATATACGTACTTTTACTGAAATATTACTAGGATTTCAGCCAAAATCACAAGACGTGTTTTTTTCTTTATTATAATAAGTACTGCAACAAAGTATTATAATACCGACGTTTTTATAGTGACTATGTGAATATAAAAAGGACAATAAGTTGACTATTTAACTTTAACAACAATAATAAGCATTAGAATTGTACATAAAATAATTTATATTAGCTGTATAATAGGTGATAAAGTTTGGAATGGTGATAGAAATATATTTTTCGTAAAAATTTACTCCTCGTTAGATACAAATAAAGTTTTATAATTGAACCTGCTTCTTGTTTAATTTTTAGTATAACCTTGGTCTTATGTAGAAAATAATTCAACTAATGATGTAGTTTTTGATGTAGTTTTTTAGCCACCCGCATTCCTAGGTCAAAATTCTGTTTTTATTCACTTGGAACTTGAATTTGAGCTCATTCAAATTGAAAAGTACATAAGATAATAATTCATAACCTCACATTTTCTCAAATTAATATGGTTAGATAACTTCAGCTGTGAATAATTTACCACTATTGTAGCAAAGCTTTTACCTCTTCTATGTATGCCTCCTAGAGCCTATTTATGGATCTCGAAAAATATTTTACGCAAAATGTTTAATCCTTAACCAAAACGTCATTTGTCAACGGTTTAGATCGTGTTAATGTCTGGTTTTTAATTATATTTTTCGCTTTATCTGATATTTTATTTCTCCATTTTCCTGCGGAAAGGAATGCTGGCAGGGGCACAAATAGAATGTGATTACAGAATTTTATTAGGGGATTCGGAATTTCGAGAGCTGTGCGGAATCCGGGGACCTTTCAATTGACATACCTAATGACACGAATTTTATTGTTATGATTTTAATTCAAATAAATCTATTAAGGAAATAGGTCTCTAATTTGCAGGTGCTGCATCAATTTATCATTTCTTTTTCGAAATTAGATTTGAGTCTTGAATCTATAATTTGTTTGACTGTATTCGTTGATTGCTTTTTACTATCTCATTTAATTCGTATGCTGTTTTCATAGAATCCCTGCGATGATAGGCGATGTGAAATTTTTTTGCACTATAATATCAAATTTCAAATTGGATCTTTCTAATTAGAATTTAGATGTCTAAAATTTGACAAGTTTATAATGTTTAATGAAAGAATGTTAGCAATATTACGAAATTTTGAGCGAACTTTTATGAGGTAATTAAAACCTATAAGAAAATTCAAGATTCTAAACCAGATATATCTTAGTGTAGCGATGTAAACTATAGGTTAAGCCATTATAAAAACAAAGAGCTCACAAAAGATCCCTTTTTAAAAGGATATTCTAAGCCATTACAGGGTTAACTATTGATTTACAATCATTAAATATGTATTCATTGCTTCTATCCAGTCATCATGCTCTCTCCAATTATGAAATCAGAACATAAGCCCCGCAAGCTCCCACGAGGGAACTATTTGCGGAACGACCATCATCCGTCTAAAATCAAATAACGTAATTATTTGCCGAAGGCATTTATTATCTATGGCAGGACGCGTGGCCGCGTGCATCCAAATATGTCCGCACAAAATTCACAAGCAAAAAACTAAATATCTACCCTTACTTCCTTAGTAATAAAAGTTATTTTGCAACCTGCATATGTTTATGCAACGCATAAATAAATTTGTATAAATCTCGATCTCTATACTCAACGCTGAACTCAGTCAAACGCTTCATACAGTTCTAAAATTGTACTGAATACTTATTCAAAAAGAATAAAGTGTATATTACTTTGATATTGAATTATAGTGGTGTAGTTATAAGTTTGTGAAGCTGTAGAACGCCACGCGGCAGTTCATTGGTATCTATTTGAATTTGGAAACCATTTTGAATTTGTTTTTCATCAGCCAGTTCTTCTTTACGTTTGAGCTGTCACCGAGTATGTTCCCGTTGATCTGATTTATTTGTATTAGTTTTTCGGTCAGTGATCGAGAGGGGTGGGAAAAGTTTATTTGTGTGATAATTTGCGTCATTTAATTGGTTACTAATTTCATTTGTTTGGCTTCGTTCGGGAAAAATTTTTGAAAATTAAAACCAACTTACAGATATCCATGTTAGCTTTATATTACGTTGATATTTTAGTCATTTTCACCTGTGACAAACTGTTTAACACACAAAATAAATGTATTGTTATTTCCGTAATAAAAATTATAGATTGTAGCAACATTTCCTGACGTGGAATTTTATAAAGTAACACAAATCATTCAGTCGCTTTTCAGAAGTTAGAAGCATCATTTTTATCTTGACATTGATAGTGATAAAGCGTACTAAAGTGTTTTTCTATCCCGTTTTTGTACTAATTATAATTAAGTATAATACATATAATGAAAGATTTAATTATAAGTACAAAGGAGAATCCTGAAGTAATAAAAATAAAAGATAATTATTATTTACGGACATGCCGGTCTTAATTGCCTCAAAATGAAAAATGTAATATGGAAAGTGTAATATGAAAAGTGATTCGCAAAATTTCACCTTTGTAACTTTACCAACACAATCTGGACAACAAATGAATTTAATTCATCTGGATTTTGCAAACAAAGAAAAGTGATAAAAAATAATAAAGATACACCCAATAATTATAATAAGTGTCTAATGAAACAAACATGGGTTAATTTTTAAACGAGTTTACTTTGTTACACAAAAGCGTAAATTTGTTTCACCAAACAAATAACCAACGTCCCTTGTTACGCTTCTTCTAATTATTTGATACACCCAACGATATCAAACAATTAATTTCTGGGGTCAAAAAATCTATTCAAAATCAACTCAATGTCTACAGTAATAAGAGTTACAAAAATATTTGCAAAGCTTCCCCATAATAAATCCCGTATCACGCTGACAACCGTATGTTTTGTCATTGCTAATAGGTCACGGCTATCAAAACTTATGTCACTTCTCCCATTACCATCAATAACAAAATCTATACCGTATTCGAATAGAGTTTCATGATATTTTTAGCTATCACGAAATTTGTCACATACGACATTATTAAACTCGGAGTCTTATGCAGTTTGTTTTGTAACATTAGAATTTAAATCATCTGTTGCAGGAGCTAGAGTTGCTTTTTCGTTAACAGTTAGTGTCTCAGTTAGGGTCTTCTGTCCATCGGGAAGAACCAGACGAGATTCACAATACAATGCAATATCATTTGCTAGCGTAGCAAATGGATCGGGTTTGATCCTTGATAAATGGAAATATAAATTTGTTTCAAAGTGTATATTTGCGAAACAACGCTTTAGTTCAGGATTGGTTACGGATCGTCCGTGAAACGCTTGTGATACCAGCTGACTATTATTTCCATGTTTTAATTTCAATTTGAAACTTTGTTTTGTTGCTTCAGAAGTAATTGTTTATGCTGCATTTACAGTTCGAAATGTTTGTGAAATTCAATGATATTTGTCGTTGGTGAAATTGGATATTGGAGTTTAAGGACTAGTTTAAGTATTCCACGAAATAATTAATAATAATAAAGATAGATCAACAACATCAGGAGGGTTGCAAAGAGCCGCACATACAAGCGGAACAAGATTGTGTTCTGTGGCGATTTTGAAATCTATGTTGATTATGATAGCTTTGCTGATCTCATTTGTGAAAAACAGAGCATGTTTTAATTTTTTTTTTTTTAAAGAAATTATATTAATATAAAACGGTACAGTTATTATTTTGCTATCGTTTCTTAGTAAATATTAACGGTACAAATTGCTTTGCGATAGCTTAATTAAAAATAAAATATGTTGTTGTATTCTTTTGTATTTGTTACATCTAATAAGTTTGATGTTATTAATATTAATTAGGGAATCGACTAATTTTAACAATATTCTGTTATTTATTCTATCAAATTTATTCACAAATTTTTAAATGAGTTTTTGTTTAATTAATAAGTCTTTAAACGAGCCAAAATGTTGTTTCTCTAAGTTAATTTTTTTTGGTGCTACATATAAAGTTTATTATGATCCAATATCTATAAAACTCCATTAGGAGCGCGTATTACCTTCTAGTATTACTACACAATCATTGACCGCGAAGCAGGTGGGATCCGGAATTGATCGTCAATGTCGCGTGAAATGACTATCACCTCACCATTATGACGGAATACGTTATTTTTGATTAGGAACACTTTTATTTTATTCAAATACTAGCTTTTACTCGCGCCTTCGCTTACGTTATGTTCGATTTTTCAAACACCTATTTAACCCCCTTAGGGGTTGAATTTTCCAAAATCCTTTCTTAGCGGATGTCTACGTCCTAACAGCTACCTGTATACCAAATTTCAGCCCGATCTGTCCAGTGGTTAGAGCTGTGCGTTGATAGATCAGTCAGTCAGTCAGTCAATCAGTCAGTCATCTTTGACTTTTATATATTTAGAAGAAGACTAGCTGATGCCCGCGACTTCGTCCGCGTGGATTTAGTTTTTAAATTTCACCCTCACCACCTGGGTGCCTGGAGCACTTCGACCATCCCATGTTCCAGGTCCTTTTTTCCACGTACTTTGAAATTGTGGAACCAACTTCCTGCGACGGTGTTCCCACTGAATTACAACATGGGGATATTCAAGGGGCGGACCAACAAATTCCTGAAAGGCCGGCAACGCATTGGTGGTGCCTCTGGTGCTACAAGTGTTCATGGGCGGCGGTAATCACTTAACATCAGGTGACCCGCCTGCTCGTTTGCTCGCTAAAAATATTTAAAAAAAAACTCTTTGATTTTCCAGGATAAAAAGCAGTCTATGTCACTCTTCCGGTCCTCAACTATACCCACAAAAAATCACGGCGATCTGTAGCTCTGTTGCAGCATTATTGAAGGACAAATCAACAAATAGACACACTAGTAAGGATAGTAAGGCTTTTATCCCAGTGCGCAAAACCGTCACTGCGTCAGCATGGTTATATTAGAGTTGGTTGTGGGTTTTTAAAAACCCCACTGGGTTCCTTTTACCCGACTGTGGCACGTAAAGGAGGTTAATGTGTTTATCAGTCTACGTATGTATTTATGCATGTATGTGGTCCAAACTGGAGTCCAAACGCGTGGGCCGATTTTGATGATTCTTACGTCAATCGATTTGTGTAAATCTTGGGAGTGTCCCTAAGGACATGACAGTAATAAAAATTCAGTATGGCGACCACCAGACGCCATATTGTAAAAAAAAATCTAGAAAGCAAGTGTTCATGGGCGGCGGTAGGTAATCACTTAATATCAGGTGACCCGCCCATTTGCTCGCTATTCATATTAAAAAAATGTTGTGAAATCTGAAGCATTTACTTACGATAAAACTTGGGAATACCTGAATCAATATGAAATATTCAAACCAACCGAAGCTAAGGCTAACAGTCACGTCATGGGAACAACGAATAACATATTTATGAGGGTCAAGTTTCAGGGTTTTTCCAAAACACTCGAATTTTTATTAAGTTTATAAATTGCAATCCACGATCTCAGCACCCCCTAGTGGCCTATAACCCTAAAACATGTCTAAGAACTTGTTCTGGGGTAAGCGTTAAGTAATAAATATACCGCATCAAAATCGATAAATTTTGATACTCGTACTTAGACCCGAGGTAAAAACATTTATATATATATAGGTTATACGTGTAGGTATATACCTACACGTAGGATTATCTATATATATAAAATTCAAAGTCCTGACTGACTGACTGACTGACTGAGATATCAACGCACAGCCTAAACTATTGAAGTTAGAAACTTGAAACTTTTATGACGTAGGCGCACACTAAGAAAGGATTATTGGAAATTCCACCCCTAAAGGGTTTAAATAGGGGATGGGAGTTTATATGAAACTCCGTCATTTTTCAAGCTGTTTCCATCAAAGTTGGTATTTGAGCTTTCAGTTAAAAATAAAAAAGTACGTGTGTCACAGTTTTTGAAAATTCCACCCCAAAATCTAATTCCACGCGGACGAAGTCGCGGGGGCTAAAGCTAGTAAATAACTAAATCTACGTCTAAAAACTAAATCGAAGTCGCGGGCAGCAGCTAGTATCTTCATAAAATTATTCATTTTTGTCTTCCAAAATCAGGTAGGTATGATGAACACGCGAATACCAAATTCCCGAATGTTAAACCATGCATTATTTAACACCGCGCCGTAGCGTAGGGTTGGTGCATTCTTATTTAAGTAATTTTTTCAGAATTCCGTATCCTCACTAATCCTCACTTATATTATCCTCACTTCCTCACTAATATTATTAATGCGAAAGTGTGTTTGTTTGTTAGTTTGGCCTTCAATCCAGCTTAAACAGAGCTGCGGATCGATGTGATTTTTTGCATGTCTAATGTCTATACCTACTTGAGCTCCTTGAGAGTGACAAGGGCTACTTTTTATCCCGGAAAACCAAAGGTAAGCCGCGGAATTTTAAATACTAAATCCATGCGGACAGTTTGGCGATGAAAAGGTAACAAACAAAGAGACAGACATACACACTACGGAATTCATAATATTGGTACGAGTTTGGTGAGCAACCCTAACAAAAGGTGACTATTGACATTCTTATTTCAAACGAATTCGACCTTTCGTTTTTTGCGATGGATTCGGACCTTTATGGGACCTTTCGCAAATTAAATTTGACGTCGGCTGAAACGGATAGGTAGCTGCTAGCTGCTCAAATATTTACAGCTCCGCGAGCGGTGGAACACAGGGTTAACCTTTGGATTTTACGATTCTTTTGTCATGTGTCGCACACCCATATAAAAAAGGTTAAAAGATTAAAAGACAGATAACTCAAAAAGGTCACTTCACTAGTTGAAAAAAAAATACAGTTATGAAACTTAATTTAATTTTGTGTCATTTTTATTGGTGTGAAATGAGAAAAACAAAACCGAGGTCCATAGCTTTATTAGAAAGAAAGAAACATTTATTTTATGAATTGTCCCACACATCACCCAACAGGTATTAAAAAAAGATTCAGAGTTTTGTCACAGTCTAAAAGCAATTTTAAAAAATCCACCGCTTCTTTGTATTAAAAGCCCCATTAATAGACTTTTATGGGTGATTGAAGACACCTGCCTTCGCCACCGTGAAATGATGATGTAAATAACCCCATAATGAAGCGGGTATCACAAATTGATCGTATACTTTTGATGGCGGCTATGGTCCAGTAAAATAGTTATTTATTTTTTAAATTAGATTAGATAGACTATCTAGACTATGAGCTCGCGTTATGAGTTGCCATAGCCCATTACTTCTTTCTTTCTTTCCGAAACTTTCGCTTCGAATGCGACCACGGCGCTTATACCACTTCGCGAAAATATTTTTCGAACATACATCGTGAAAAATTACGAGTCCAAAAAATTATAGTACCTAATAAAAGAGTCCCAAAAGCTCTTTTTTTCTTGTCGGAATCTTGCAAATAAAACTATAAAAACCTTTTAAATTGGTTTTGAATTGAGAACCATTCATTTTGTGCAGATAGTACGAATACTGACATGCGAAGGGATTGCAAAGCTTACGCCTTGTGAATTATAACTGACTGAAGGTTATAAGAGAAAGTAGAAATGAAAGGTAAAAAAAACTGCAAAAGCCAACATCACGCGGTGTTCCCAGGCGGTCACCCATCCAAGTACTGACCGCGCCCGATGTTGTTTTACTTCGGTGATCGGACGAGAACCGGTGTATTCAACATGGTATGGACGTTGGCGACACAATTGTTAAAATTACTAATTTGTACAGTACATAAATATTTTATACAACTAAAATATGTTTTTTTTTCTTTTCAGATATTATCAGCATATAAAATCAGGTAAATAATTGCTGCAATCAGTATTCTTATTTTTTCAATAAATAAATAAATAAACATTTATTCAGCTCACACAAAAAAAATTCAAATTAGGTACAGAGTTTGAGTAATACTAAGTGAGATCTATAGACTGCACCCCCACTCCGCCCAGACCCAGGACAGAGCCAAAACGAGACAGATTTATGTCAGAGCACATTTTCGTGGCTCGTTTCAACTCCAACCCAAGTCCGAGCCGAGACAGAGTACACTCTATAAATCTCAGCATTAATCTATGTCCTTAGATATGTTTTTATACCTAGAGAAATTAAAAAAAACAAAACATGCATGTTAGAGCTGAAAAGGCTACTGCCTCAGCATAATGCTGCAGTATTATGGCTACAGCGCTGATTTTCAGGCATAGCCTTTAGTAAGTAAAATATTCATTCAAACATAAAACACGTCAATCTGTCATGTTTATTTATACCCACAGTTTATACCTATCTATTTTTATAGGTAACTCCAGGCAAAACAATTGACTCGCCCTTCGTAATTAAGATATCAAACTCGGCACGTGTCCTAATATCCCTAATATAAACATTATAAAAATGTTTGTTTGTTTCAATAATCGCATCAACCCCCGGGCGCTGTCCGATGCAGATTTATTTTGCTGCCATTATTTAAAAAACTATGATAATATTATTTATTATGAAGTAAATTTTAGAGAAACGATACAATTTTCTACTAAAAACTTATGCAGAAATAATTTATTTGTTAGATGGCTACTATTTAGCAGTAAGTACATTGTTTGAATCAAACCAGATTTTAAAATATTCAAATCATAAATAAAATTTTATATTAGAAAATACAAATATGATATTTTAAGTAAGTTTTTAAGTTTCAATTTTAGAAATAATTGGTAATTATTTAATTCTTAATATTAATAATCATAATTGTCTATTTAAATTTTGAAGGGCTATTAAAATAATAAAAAAGACCTAATAAGCCTAAGAATTATAATTGGAAAATATACATATAATTAATCAACCAATAATATAATTAATGTTAATTATTTCTTTCTTTTCGTTTTATTAGATTTGAATTTCACTTGAATTTTATTACTAAAAAATTCAAAGAAAATTCTTGTCACTACCATCTGTTGAAAAATGCTGTACTTATTTTAAAATCAGAGCGCCATCATATGGCATTTTCACCCTTGGATTGGTTCTTAGACGTACCTGCATATGAAGTAGTACGTAAAAACTGAACTAGATGGCGTCTGTACAAATTCATATTTAGTTTCCTCTGTTGCAAGTAGATGGCACTAACTATTCAAAAATATTAGAAATTGAGTAAAATTGTTTTATACTAATAAATTAATATTTTATAATCAATTTGACATTCGTGTATTTAAATAAATATCTTTTAAAAAAAATAAAAGTAATAATAAATAAAAAAAATTAAAAATTGAACGAAATATTCGTATTTATTCTAGATCGCACTATCAAAGTTTTGCCTTAATTTAGGTATATAAGGAATCGAAATGGTCTATAATTCGTACTCGCTTCGGCAGTACATATACTAAAATTGGAACGATACAGAGAAGATTAGCATGGCCCCTGCGCAAGGATGACACGCAAAATCGTGAAGCGTTCCACATTTTTTGAGGAATTCTGGTCATCTTTGAAATGAAGGGGGTACATACACAACACTGGTAAGATGACCAAACAAAAAGAAAAAGTATGTAAAACAACAAAATGTATGTAACCAACAAACTAACGCGCTACGTATAATCTTAACAACGCCCAATATTTTGCGCTTCGCCGAAATTCGTACTTTTAGGAGTTTTAGGAATAGCGTTGCTAGACGTCCCGTATTGCCCGGGACATCCCGTATTTTAGGCATAATTTAAAATGTCCCGGCGGGAAAGGCTATGTCCCGTATTTGAACTGTACTTTGTTTTTGATTATAAAATTGATTCAAGTATTTACACACGCAACATTCGTAAAAAAGCGAGTTGATGACCGTTTATACCTACCTAATTACGATTATAACTGTATTGATTTTTAGAGATATGTTAAAACGAATAAAAATATGTTTAAACTGACTCGATCCTCGGAAAAATATAAAAAAATGACACTAAATAATTTTGTTTTTTATTTGTCCCGGGTAAAAAACTGAAACCCCGTATTTTTTACCCATTTAAACATTTGTCCCTTATAGGCTAAAAAAAAATCTGGCAACCCTATTCAGGAATCACGTGGTAGTGCAGATGAAATAATATCTAAATAGGTAGACTTTATTAATATATCTTATATTTCATGGCATAACATAATGTACTTAATAATATTGAATAAACAATCATTTCTAAAATTAAAACTAATATAAACCTAAAACCTCATCGATATTACCGCAGCGCGGCATAGTAGGTAGGTACCCAATTATAAATTAATTACCTATGTATTTAATTAATGTGATTTATTACTAAAAGTACTACCAGGTAAGCTAGGTTTGTACCACAGGTTTGTACCTAACTACCTATCTGCTTTTATCAAAGACCGTAAACATTACGAGAGTGAATTTTTTCTCAAGACTTTCATTCGTTTAGAAATTCTAAGTGCAATCTTGTAGGGAGATCGCAAATCTCATCACCGAGAGAGCTTTCTTGTGAGTGGGCCCCCGGGACGCGCTCTCATAACAAATGTTTGTAAAATCCACTGTTGAACATAATAACAAGTGCGGATTATTACTGGCTGAGTAGGTACCCAATACAATTTTATTGGAATGTTCAACTAGGTTGGTACTTTCTAGTGCTTTCTAGTTCCTAAAGCCAGGGCCGCACAGGCGATGAGATTGCGATGCGACGACGATGCGATGAATGATGCCCACATTGCAGTGGAGACGATTTTAAAGTTTTTCCAATGCGAATATTTTCATTGGACATAGTACTTGTAATGTACGTTAGGTAACTGAAGCGGCCACTGCTATAATTCCAGATGCTGATCTGGAATGCTGTCTCCATTAACACGTGATCGTATCTCGTACCGACGTGAGGGAATGCTATTTCGTTCCACATTTACGGGCGGGACACGCTCGAAAGCGCGATGTTTGTACCGCGCAAAGCAGCGTGCTGTACCTACTGTACAATAATAATAATTAATTAGTCAATGGCTGTATTACGTTATTTTAAAAAACTAATCAATATTTGAACGAGCGAAGCGAGTTCTCTGAGTCAACTAGGGCGCTTGCCTACTAGACAGAGAAGTGTGTCCGTCTAAATGTCTGTCAGAGCCCTATAACTTCTGAATTACTGAATATTAGAACGTGAAACTTGGTTGAAAATTCAGTTATATCCTGTACTTGAACAACAAATACTAAAATTAGATAAATGTTATAAAGAAACGAAATTATTTAATTTTCTATTATTATCATCTACGAACGAAATTATTTAATTTTCTATTATTTAATTTTTAAAACGAAATTATTTAATTTTCTATTATTATCATTCTATTATCATCTATTAGCATTATTGTGAAGCTAATAGCTTCACTATAATGCTAATAGATGGCGCTGTGTCAGTAAAACAGTTTTATGTCAACTATTATTTTTTTTATTGTGTCTAATGTTAAAAGTTAATTATTACAATATATAATTAAAACTTTTGGGAATTATGGGATATCGCGAGGTCTCAGTTCGGGGCGAACCACTACTTTTATGAAAACTAATTTCCTGTATCTTATGGATTCATGATCTTATCAATTCAGAATCGGTGTTAACTTTCAAAACATTAGGTACCTACGCTACTAAGTATTGTTTTGGCAAGGCATATAATATAATCATAAACACTAATATTATAAAGTGTGTATGGGTGTGTGTGTTTGTGTGTTTGTTACTCCTTCGCGCCACAACGATTGCACCGATTTGACTGAAATTTAAAATGGAGATAGCTTATACTCAGGATTAACATATAGGCTACTATTTTATTCCGAAAAACAAAAGATGTCCAGCGGGACCTCTTAGCGTAGCGTGGTTGTTTGTTCAGTACTTTTTAAGTTTGATTTAGGTATTATCAAGAGGATCGAGCATTGGTTTCACTTTGATGCGCACTGGTTTCTTTGCACCCATAAATTGTAGGCAATATATAGGTGTTAGATATAGGTGAATAATAATTTATGTAAATAGGCAGGTAGGTGGGTAGGCATCCAGGCAAGTATTCGTAGTCGAGGAGTAGAGTGGACGCAAATTGCATTCAGAATCAATCGGAACTCTCGACTCTCTCCGTTCCTATCTACGTAGAGCTTGCTACCGGTTCAAATGAAATTGAAAACTCTATGCGGAATGGATATTTGTCGGCTCGACCCGTGAACTATGATTTGAGGATTTGTTTGTTTTGTAATTCACGTTGTATATTCCGAACTGAAAGTAAATATTATCATCCAAACTTCTTAGGTATTATAAACTATTAGGTACATAAAGCAATCTCGCTGCCGCGCTTAAATAATAATGTGGGAATTAGCTCAAAGTTAAACACAGTATATATTACACACACACATTCCGTTTCCGACAAAACTACAGCTCGCCCAAGTAGCACACGAAGGCTGCTTAGCAGCTGAATAACGAATTCCCGTCACGCTTAAAGCTGTATAAAAAAGCTGCATAAGGGCTGTATACGGCCGTATACAGCTCTTATACCTCTTAAATGGGCACAAATTATACAGCCTTAAGTTGAGTAAAAGATTACAAGTTACTCTTTATTCAGCAAATATGTCACGTGACGTAAAAGTGAAGTAGCAAACCATA
The DNA here is from genome assembly GCA_933228805.2 of Hipparchia semele. Lineage (NCBI taxonomy): Eukaryota > Metazoa > Arthropoda > Insecta > Lepidoptera > Nymphalidae > Hipparchia > Hipparchia semele. Next base: position 13,613,163 of record OW121720.1, on the reverse strand, counting down.
GATAATACAAATCTAGCAAATTAATATACTTCGTGGAGTGAATTGAATTTGATTGAATACGTGTGGTTATATATTCAAAGTTAAGTGCATTGTTTTCATATTTATAAAAGAAAAATGATTGGGAATGTAATTTTACTGACATTATACATATATATTACCTAAGAAAATTTTAGTGCGCCACGAAAATATTCGGTTTTTAATTAGTTTCGTGATATAAATAAGCCGTGATGAAAACTTGAGTAAACAATTTTTAGTGCTTTGAAAAGAATTTTAAGATAAAAAGTTGTTATTATGATATCGAGAAGTAAAAACTAATGCAATCCATTCCTAATTCATACACAAAACATCATAAAAGTTGAAAAATGAATCAGTATATTTATATAGGTTATGAGGTTATACAATAAAATGGTGGATTCATGTTAAGCTGTAATGTGGGTCACATATCATCCATTATATAGCTATTAACTTCATAATAGTTCACACGTGCCCCCTTAATAAGTCAGTGTAATAAGAGTTCACAAATACCTCTTATACAGCATTTGGCGTAATTTTATCCACTAAACAGCCCTTATTCAGCCTAAGCTGTTTAAATATCACTGACAGCTATTATGCAGCTGTAGGATCACCAGTGTACTCTTAAAAGAGTCTTAATACGCATAGAGTTTCAAATAGGTCTAAAAGTGAGTATTTATACAGCTATCTGTGCTACTTGGGCGTAGTTAAGCCATTTCGCTGCCATGCCTAAAATACATACTGCTTGCTTGAAAAAATAAAGTTCGCAGTCATACTTTTAAAAAAGTCTTTGTCTGGTGGGAGGCTTTAGCCGTGGCTAGTTACCACCCTACCGTCAAAGACGTGCCGCTAAGCGATTTAGCATTCCGGCACGATGGCGTGTAGAAACCGATTAAGGGGTATGGGTTGAATCTACACTGCCATACGGTCATACTCGTTCCAAGTTAGCCCGCTACCATCTTAGACTGCATCATCACTAACAATCAGGTGAGATCGCAGTCAAGAACTATTTTGTCAACGAATAAAAAAAAAGCGTTTGTTGCCAAAATTAGTTACTTAGATTAGTATTTTATTTTTCCCTGGTTGCTCCTGCAGTCATTTCAATTTTTGTCAAAATAGTAATTATTTTTGTATGAAAATCTCAATACAAAAACTTAAAGTTGTACTGGTCGCTAGTTTCTGATAAAAATTAGCAATCATTTGACTAAATGGTAAAAGAATAGCGTTAATGAGGGAAGGAAGCCGTTAAATCGGTTCTTAATTCACTAATACCCTTAATGAGCGCGAAGGTCAAGAGCTTGTTTCCCGGAGTGCATTCACTGAGATTCGCTCAAATTAGCTTCTTGGAGGTTTCGTACGGAAGGAAATTATCTGGGATATATCTACGGGATTTTTAATACGTCAGAATCTCTATTATAACGTTGATTGTACAATGTACATCTTTATCAGCGACGGAACGGAGTAGGTATTGAATAGAAAAGTAAGAACGGTAGGCCCTTAGATTTTACAATAAGACGCTCAGGTAGTCAGGAGTAGTTGTCCTTAATCAAATGTCATCTCTCCTTTTGAACCTTTGTACCTTGCAAAACTCAAGTATCCAAATATTGCCTGTTGAGATACAGAGAGCAGACTGTACTTACTACAGATTACAGTTTACGAGAATCACTTTTGCTCCAAAAAACTTTCGTGAAATTCAATTTAGACATCATTCCTACTAATATTAGATATAAGTACATGCGAAAGAGTGTTTGTTGTTTGATTTAGTTTTGAATGTAATAGCAACAGTTTTGCATAGGTACAGTTAAGGACCGAGGGGGACAGATGGCACTTTTTATCCCAGAAAAACCAAATTATTTTTCTCGCGGATTTTTTTAACCCTTTCCACTGGGACATAGATGCAAAAGTGGCACAATAATTAATTTGAGCTTGTTATCCTTGTAGCTTTTTACTTGTAAGTTGATGTCACTAAATATCTAATAGTACAGCGGTATAGGTTAAATAAAAACTGCAATTTTCACTAAAAACCCTCTTCCATCTTAGACTGTAGCGTCACTTACCACCAGGTGAGATTACGGAAAAATATTTTTCTGTAGAGAAATAAAAATAAATCATAACCCATCGTCTACATAAATTATTTATTATATTTACCTACTTGGAAAATTGAGTGACATTCAACAAGTAAAATCTTACTTTGACTACGGATGATGTGAGTTGAATATAGGTTACGTGATTTATAGGGTTGCATGTTGAAAATCCCCCGGCAAAAATCAAACATGCAATGCATGCAAGTTAAAGTTCATGAGATTGCTTGCAGTTAAAGCGCTGCGTATAATAATATTATTACGTTGAAGTTTTCCACCTTATGCTAACATAACTTAATAAAAACTTAATAAAATACGAAGGATATTTACCAAAGAAAGTTTGCTTTTTATATATGTTATATTATTAGTGGCATTAAAAGATAAAAATACATTCTTATCTTTTAATGCCATATATATACATTACAAAGGTTGCCAATATAAACACTGCCAAGGCCAAATTGATCTGTTCGCGTCGATAAAAGTTTACTCGCGACAGTGATATAGACCCTTAGTCTATTTTAAATTGATTGAAGCACCTTTTAAATCCTATTTCCTATTAAGCATAAAAACACGAGTATAATAAAGCTCGGAGCCGTATTCAGTGGAATTCACAACATTTTTTACTTCGCACGCGCCACTGCCTCATCTCATAAGAAAGCACTTTTCCTGATGAGATTCTTTCAAGATTGAAAAGCCTGAATTTTGTACAGTTACTATACAAAGTTATATTGCGAATAAATTAAAAGAGACATAAAAAATATCGCATGAAAGCGACAGACTTTGCCACTGGTCCTTAAAACGTCTATTTGTAGTACATCTATACATTTGAACACATACATTCACACGCACACACACTCACTAACACACGCACCCACAGACACACACACATACACGCACGCGCATCCACGCCAACTTCTTCAAGAATATCTTAATTGTTTTTATTTTTACTTTCACTTCTGAAAACTACCCTCAATTAACAATCATGCTGTATTATGAAGTCTCTGTTAAACTTTATATTTTTTTTAATTCAAATAATGTAATCATTTTTGGCTTTATTTAAGAACACAAATAATTTTGTAAAATTGTGTTGTCAACGCTGTTGATTATAAATAGATAAATTTTCAGAAACTGACACATTTTGGACGTGAAGCCATCTCGAAGGTTCACGAATGCTGCCCAACCGAATTGGATTCGACGGTTGACAAGCAGCCTCCTAAATCGACGTGTTTAAAGGACATTGTTATGTCCTACAGGGTTTTTGCAGTAAATCACAAAATAAGGCTTTGAAAATAATAATGCTCTCCGTGCGACCACTTTCAGTCAGATTTATGAGCTTCAATAACCGGTACCCGAAACTAAACTAATCTCACACTGACAGCGCAATTTTTACCTTGTTTCTTTTGAATTAGGCTGTAAATCGCGTGGCATGGTGATTTTGTACAGATTAAATTTAAATTCACTCACAGAGGCAGGTGAGCTGTGGCAGTATGTCTAGACACGCTAACTCATTATTAAAGCACACTTAAATACCCTACTCTGCCTCAAAGAATGGAGAACTGGAAAAACTGTGGAGATGAATCATACGCTAAAATAAATAAAGCTTTGCTGTATTCTTAGTTTACGATGTTCATTTATTTTAGTACAGGATAAAATCACGTTTATTGTGGAATATCATCATCATCATAATATTATGTATGTGATCATGAATTATTTATTTAAGGTGGCTTCCCAATTGTGATTCATTGCGAACAAATCTATAGGATTTTCTTTCTAATAAGTCACACTATTACTGTGGGTAACAAAGTAAAAAAAAACCGAAAGATTCCCAACGAGTCACAATGTGTCAGGATTGGGTACTGCTCATAGGGAATCCACCAATTTAAGGGGCACAAAAGAATAAAGTTTTCGAACACTACGAGTATATACCTCCTACTCCTACTCCTACTCCTAGTTTACTGCCAAAAAATGTGCGAATAATGTAAAATATTCTTCTCAAAATGATTTAATTCCTCAAGAAAAGCGCAATAATTTGGCACCATTTATTTATTATCATCCTTCAGAAATCCTAGACATCCGACATAAGTCGGCTACTATTTTATAGAAGTGTAGTAAACATTAATACATGCAATATCATTAGTATAAATATTTTGGATTAACAAAAATAAACTAGTGAACGAATTTATCAAAAGTTTTAATGTATAACATAAAAATTCTTTTCAAAAAACCGACTTCAAACGCCACTACAAAGTATAAAAATAATTTAATTTTGTACACGTTTGTTGAAGTCGGGTGGCTTAAATAGAAACGATGAAACCGATACGCGATGCTCACCCGATTTCAATAAGCGTGTCTCTTATATGTCACCATAAGGTAAGCGTCGAGCATCGATTTCATCGTTTCTAGTTAAGCCCGCCCGACTTCAACAAACGTGTACAAAATAAAATTATTTTTATACTTTGTAGTGGCGTTTGAAGTCGGTTTTTTGAAAAGAATTTTTATTTTAAGCTTTTTAGTTTAGCTTGTTCCTGCTCTCTTTCTCCCCTCCCTCCAACACTACGGTACTGAAGTAGTCTATACTTGGTACCTACAGTACTTATTAACAACACACAATTTCTAAAGAGCTAGGACCAGGAGGTCCATGATGTAGTCCATGCTTGGTACCTACAATATCAACTCGAAAGCGACAGTTCGTAATCCCTCCAACCCTGCAGCATCAGGATTCAGGAGCTAGAACCTTGAATTTTATATGTAGTATATGCTTGGTACTAACAATATCAATTCGCAAGCGAAAGTTCCTAAATCCTCACAGTTTAGGTGGGCAGTACCCTGCAGCATCAGGATTGAAGAGCTAGGACCTTGAGCTCCACGATGTAGACTATGCTTAATACCAATAATATCAATTCACAATCGAAAGTTCCTAAAGCCTCATAGTTTACGTGGGCAGTACCCTGCAGCATCAGGATTGAGGAGTAGGACCTGAAGCTCTAAGATCTAGTATATGCTTAGGCCAAGTATACCAATTCGTAAATGACAGTTCCTAAACCCCCATAATTTAGGGGGAAAGTACCTCTGCAGCATCAGGCTTGAAGAGTTGAAGGTAAAAATTTTTATGGGACCATTTCGCGAACTTCCTCTGTCGATTAAAAAAAAAATCGCGTGAATCGGTCCAGAAACCCCGGAGTAATCGGTGGGCATACATAGAAAAAAAAAAAAAAATATACCGGCCGAATTGATAACCTCCTCCTTTTTGGAAGTCGGTTAAAAAACGCTACCTCTACAGAAATGTCTCTATTCCAATTTCGGTCACGTGACACTTGTACGTAGGCGCACGGGTACTACTGGGGGTAGTACTACAGCGGTGCCGCACAAAGCGGGTGCGCGGGAATTTTTACAGCCCTCTAAAATTTATGGACTCGCCAAATTGGAGCCGCTAGGAAAAACCTTCTCACGCACGAATTTATAACGATACAAAATTTTATACCGGTTTATAGCGGTTCAAAAAGGTTTGTAACGGTATAATACTTCGTGTTTTAACTATTCACAAAACACCAGTACGAGAAAATTTTGTCTACACGTTTAGTCGTAACCTCTATGTGAATCTCTATAGAGACGAGTACACGTAGACAAAATTTTGTAGTAGTGCGCATCTTAGCCCGGCAGCTCAATTATTATTCTGAGGATCAATTTCTAGCACCATTCTCATTTAGGATACCAATACTCTGAGAGGATACCAATACTCTGTAATGAACGCGCGAAGAGTTGAAATGATGATGAATATAAATTCCCAAATTGTCCCCGCCGGGATCGAGCTCGAAACCACCGAATTCAATCAATTGTAGAGTCGACTATCTGGCAATCTTGCTGTTTTAATTGCCAGCTAGCTTCATGCATCACAAGGGCGTACAAGTGAAGAGGGGGATTGCAACAGGCTGTAGATGATGATGACGACGATGATGATAATGATCCTCATAAAGTAATATATTAGTAAGTACCTAGTTGTGGTGGTTAGTTTTAAAGCGTTTCAAATGTATTCACGACCCACACGCTGTTATGTGCTCTGTTGGAAATTGGTTTTTAAAAAAAAACTTTATTTTACGCTATTAAAGAAACTTTAATTTAATTGATTTCAGAACACATAAAAATATAAAATAAAATGAATTAAGAGATGTCCAGCTAGGACGAGTGACGCTACCCGACTAACGACAATCTGTCAGGTCTGGAAACAGCCAAGGGTGACCAAAGCTTAGGTCAGCACCTTCATATACTGTTTAAGGGTATAACAGCCCCCCTGTTTAAGAGTAAACTTTGCGGTTACCAGGGCGAAGTTTACTAATTCAAACACTAGTTTTTAACGTAGGGAAACGGTCAGGTCCGTCGGTTGATGTATCATGGGAACAAGGTCTAATTGAACTTAATTGGGGCAAATCAATAGCATCGTTAATATCCGTGTTATCCGGATTAGAAATAGAATTTACTTTATATTTTGCATACAAAGCCTGACATCTCTTATTACAACAGTAATAAAATACAAATAACATACAAAAGCTTATAAAGATATATGACAAAATGGAATGAGTCGGTATCGAATCATTTTCAATTTTGGATTCTAATCTCTCAATAAGCATTAAAGCGTCATCAGTTCTGTCGTTAATTTTCATGAAATTATCGGAATTGATTTGGGAATACGGAGACCTTAATGGGAAAGAGAAATTTATTTTGTTAAATGCAGTAACGTTACAACAACTATCATTTATTAAGTTAAAATCGGAAAATACCTTGTTTATTTCAATCGTTGGGTTGCTTGTACTAATTAGCTTTGTGTTTTTACAGTAACCATCACATTTTGGTTTTAAGGTCAGCATTCCTGTACCTAACAAAACAGTGTCAAGGTTTCCGTTTTCACAATTAATGTGTAATTTAGTAGGTTCCGAATGCGTAAAAATCCATTGATTGTTACCAACCGTTTGCCAGACATGGACTTTTCCTGAAATGAAATTAATTTTACATTCACTGGGGAGTGAATTGATTACTTTAGTCATTATTTCGGTTTCGCATACCGGCTCATTATTAACACTAAATCTATCAATATTATTACATATATAGAAATTTCTCATGATCAACTTACAATTATCAATTAAATTGTTAAATGAACAATATTCTAATTTATCTTTACTTATGGCGATATAGGATGCAGATGGTACAATTAATGCGAATGAACTAGGTGTGCTAGCATTATGTGCCACAGGAATTGGCATAGCTTTATATAAACTAAAATGGGTAATTGACACTAGAGGAATTTTGAGTGTGAAAACTAACTTATCATCTAGAATACATGATAAAATTTCTGACAACTTAATTATTACATGTATGTTGTTAAGTTCTAAACTTACTGGAAATTCTGAATATCTTGGTATGTATTTTACATTTGCAACTAGTTCATTATACAGATCCTTTGGAGATATTACGGAAGGATGTAGTGTGTTGGTTTTTGAAAACAGAATAGAATTTACTATATCTTCAAGTTTATAGGATAAATTTAACATACTTGATTGTATCACACTAAATACTTCCTGTAAAGTTGTTTTGAACAAGAGTGAATTTGAAATTACTGTAAGGTTATTAATACGCGATGTAAAATTACCAATAATATAATTGAGACGTTCTTCATTTCTATTTACTTCTATTAAGGTTTCATTAAAATTGCTTATAGCCAATTTGGAGATAAGAATATTTTCTTTTATTAAACTCAATACATTTTTATCATTTTCTTTCAGCTTTCTAATAGCGTTACTATATTTTATAGCATCATCTTCATCCATGGTACCAAAAATATGTTTGAGAATGGTGCCAACACCAGGTATCCATGCTGATCTTCTACCTTTGGACGAAATTAAATGTGATATTGAATAATAATTCTGTGTTAAATCTTGGAACATAGATAAAAGAGGTTGAAAAACATTTTGACATTCGAGATTATTTAGGGCATTACTCTTAATACAAAGATGTTGTGAAGTGTACAAGACGCTATTAATATTATCAAGGTGAGGTTTTATGTACTCCAATTCAATTGGTATAAGTATATGTAGATGATCGTTGATAATTTTAACTGAACCTATTGGGTTAAAATAGATTCCGGGACTGCTTGTAATCGGTTCGATGAAGTCGTCATGTTTTAAATCTTGACAGTAAACTGCCAGACTGAAAATACAAATAAACAATAATTGAAAATAAATCAAAACTAGAACTAAGTAAATAATAATTGATTAAAACTAATCTTATGTTAATTACAGTTAAAAGAATATAATATGTATTCTCTATTATTGGCTTTATGAAATATTTGTCGTAGCCAATTTTACCTGGTCATAATGATGTGTTATATGACGCCTGTTTATTAACAGTGATAATGTATTATTACCAAGGATCTTAACTACCTTGTAGGGTCCTTTCCATAAAGGTGAAAGACCTTTGCGCAGTCTAAGATGGTTTTTAAGGTAAACGTAATCGCCTACTTTATATTGTATCGGTCTACTGTGGGAGTCATAGTAGTTCTTGGAAGTACTTTTGGACTGTCGTATGTTCTGAGTTGCTTTCTCCTGGGATAATTTCAACCTATTTTGAAGCATTTTGACATATTCAGGATACGTTGCTCCTGGCGATTCCTCGAATATGGAATTTGGAATAAATGGTTTATGACCATACATTAACTCATAAGGAGTATAATGTGTTGTGCAATGTACTGACGTGTTGTAAGCTAACATGGCCGTGTAAACGTAACGGGGCCAGTCAGTCTGATCCTTGTTAACGAAAGACTTTAAGTACTCTTTCAAAGTTGAGTGGCTCCTCTCCAGGGCACCTTGTGTTTGCGGGTGGTATGATGAGGCCCAGAGTTGTTTTATTTTAAGGAATTGACAAGTCTGCTTGAACAATTCCGCTGTGAAATTTGTTCCCTGATCCGTGAGGATCATTTTAGGTATGCCAAACATTGAAATAAAATGAAGAAGACATTCACTTGTTTCTTCAGCTGTTGTACTACGTATGGGGTAAGCTACTGAAAATTTGGTAAGGTCGTCTTGAAGAGTAAGTATGTATTTTAATTTAGCTGTTCCAGATTCTGGAAGTGGTCCTACTATGTCTAGACTAAGACGTTGCCATGGTGCAGTGGAAGTACTGGTTATTTGCATGGGAGCTCTATTTATTCTTCTTAATGCTTTGTTTTCCTGACATGACTTGCATGCTTTTACATATTGCTCTATATCTTTGCGCATTCCTTTCCAATAATACATGTCTTTTATTCTATTGTACATACGTACTGAACCAAGATGTCCAGCAATGGGGATATCATGGTTTTCGTGTAATATCTTTTTTATTTCAGTGGGTGTAGGAAATATAATATTATTGTGATATATATTAACTTTAATGCCTGTATCATGGAAAAGATATAGTATAATATTGTATATTTTGGTAAAGTTATGCTTTTCAAATGCATTTTTGAAATCTGAAATTGCTATTTCATCTACATCACCGAATATTAACATTCTATTTCTTAAATGTTTTAGGGTTTCAAATATTTCGGTGTATCGTGATTCATCGAAATGGTGTACTCTTGTAAAAAGAAAAAGGTAAGTCTTATTATTTGCTTCTACTTTGTGAAATGAATGAAGTTGTTTTTCGGCTTCTATTATTTCTTTTGAATTTTCTATATTACCTAATATCTCTTCAATATAAGGGTTTGATTCATCAAGATCTATAGATGTGGGTATTAATATGGTTTTTACAGGGGATTTCATTAAACTTTCATTATGTTCTGTAATTTGTGTATTAAAATTTCTATTTCTTTCAGATACAGCTTTTAGGAACGTGGAATAATCATCAGCAGTTGGACTACAATCAGGTGGTATTACATCATCTACTTCTTCATTTGGTATAACAACGGGTTCTACAGGTGGTAAGTTATAAGGTTCTGCAGGTGATGAACTGTGACGTTCTGCAGGTGGTGAACCAACCGGTTCTGGTGGTGATGGATTTGCAGGATCTGCTGAGGGTATTAGATCGAATATTTCTGGAAGATCATCAACAACAGGTAAGGGTGAAAGCTCTTGAACTTGAGGATTAGAAGTGGGGATATTAAGTGGATCTTCCGTGTCAGAAATGACTTCATCTAAACGGAAAGAAGGTGGTGATATTAACGATTCATCTAGATCTCTGTCAACGTTTACATGCTCCTGTGAGGGAGTTTGGGGTGAAATTGGATTTGGTTCATCTGAATTTAATGTGACTGGATTTACGGGGTATCTGGATAATGCATCAGCATTTGCATTAACCTTTCCTTTTTTGTACTTTATATTGTAATTGTATTCTTCTAATTTCAATCTCCATCTTACTAGTCTAGAACCTGGGTCCTTGCAGTTAAATAGCCACTGTAGGGGTTTATGGTCCGTGACAATGGTGAAAGTTCTACCATAGAGGTAAGGTCTGAACAGTTTTGTACCAAATACAATTGCTAGACACTCTTTTTCAGTAGTGCTGTAGTTGGTTTCAGCTTTATTAAGTGTCCTTGAACCAAAAGCAATTGGTCGGTCTTTACCAATTTCTCCTTGGGATAGAATTGCAGAAATAGCATAGTTTGACGCATCACAAGTGAGAATGAATGGTTTTGTAAAATCCGGGTAAGTAAGTATGGGTGCAGATATTAATTTGCCTTTCAAAGTTTCGAAAGCAAGCTGCTGTTCATTTTGCCAATTAAATTTGGAGTCCTTTTTTAAAAGGGATGTTAGGGGTTTCGCTAACAAAGAAAAATCTGGAATAAAACGTCGGTAGTATGAGATTAGACCTAAAAATGATTTAATATCTTTTTGCGTTTTTGGAATGGGGAAATCTCTTACTGCTTTTACCTTTTCTGGGTTTGGTTTAACACCTTCGTCTGTTATAATGTGTCCTAAGTAGTTTACTTCTCTTCTGAGAAATTCACACTTGTCAGGTTGTAATTTTAAGTTAAAGTCACGTAGTTTTCGGAATACCTTCCCTAGCTTTTCAATGTGGGAATTTAAATCATATGAATAAATAACAATGTCATCTAGATAGACGTAACAATGAATTCCTTGTAAGCCGGATAAAACTGTATTCATCAACCTTTGGAAGGTTGCTGGGGCGTTTTTAAGACCAAATGGCATTCGTTTAAATTGGAAGTGTCCTTCTGGGACAGTGAATGCTGTCTTATCTGCATCTTCTGGATCTAACTGAATTTGATGAAATCCGGATGCTAAATCAAGTGTTGAAAAATATTTACTGTTACCTAGTTGGTCAAGAATCTCGTTGATCTGTGGAATGGGATAGGATTCACCGATTGTAATGTCATTTAGTTTTCGGTAGTCTATTACTACTCTCCATTTCTTTTCTCCTGAAGCATCTATCTTTTTGGGAACTATCCATATTGGTGATGACCATGGTGATACCGATGGTTCAATTATTTCCTGATCTAACATTTTATTAATTTGACTGTGAACTTCCTCTTTGTGACATTGGGGGAATCTATATGATTTTGTATTAATAGGAATGTTCGAATTTGTTCTTATTTGATGGTTCAATGCATTAGTGTAAGTCAGTTTGTCATTGGGTAAATGGAAAATATCCGAATATTGAGCACAGATGTTGAGGAGTTCCTCATTCTCCTCCTGGTTTAAGTGTGATGTTCTTAAGGAACTTAACACTGTTTCGGTTCTTCCTACTGCACTGTCATAAGCAGTTGCAAGTTTTAAATTTTGATTGGGGACCTTTTGTAATTTTAATTTCAAATTCGAATTTATTTTAACGGGTTTTTCAGACATGTTTAATATTGTAACATTAATTCTTTTATTTGGTTTTACCCTTACAATTGAGTTTGCAATTAGAACTTCATCGGAAATTCTTTCATCTAGAATAATACCTTCTTTAATTTCGGGGTTGTATACTGTACATTCAATGACTGTTTCTGATCTAGGTTTGATATTATAGACAGGTTCATTAAATAAAAGATAAGCTTTTTGCTGATTAATTTCAAGACTATTGGTATTGTAGTTAATTTGACAGTTATATGTCATAAAAAGATCTGTACCTATTATTCCATCATATGGTATTTGCAAATCGTCAAAAACATGAAATTTGTGGGAAATCGTATTCTTTCCAATTCTTAATTTTAAATTTACACAACCAAGACTTTTAAATGGAATATTGTCCTTGGAGTCTATACCTTTTACTGAAATGTCATCAGGGTATACTTTAATTGTGTTTGTGAGAACTGATCTTTTGATTAAACAAATCGATGCACCTGTATCTAATAGTAGTGATAGAGGTCTGGAACTTCCAGATGTCACTAAATCAATATGTGGTAAATACCTGTTATTATTAGTCAAGATTTTGTAAATTTTATGCGTGCCGTGTTTGTTTGCATGTCTCGACCGGCACGACGAAGAGACATTTATTCGTTTAAATCTTGGTTTTCGTCATCATAATCATAGCTATCGTCGTAACCTTGTTCGGTGTACTGTTGGTCAGTATAATGTTGTTCCGTGTAATGTTCGTCGTAAGTTTGTTCGTCGGTGTAGTGTTCGTGAGGAACTGAGGTTGACTCGTCGCCCTCTACAAAGTTTACTCGTTCCTTATTATAAGGAAACCTATTCACCTGGTGACCTTGAGGAGGTCTCGGTTGAAATGGTTTGGTTGGGCCTTGAGGAGGCCTATAAAAGTTGGATGAGCCTTGAGGAGGCCTATTGAAACTAGGTTGACCTTGAGGAGGTCTGTGAAAGTTAGGTGAGCCTTGAGGAGGCCTGTAAAAGTTTGATGGGCCTTGAGGAGGTCTAGGCGTAAAAGAATTCGAAGGGCCTTGAAGAGGCCTGTAAAATTTCTTTTGACCTTGCGAACTATTATTGTAGTTTTTCTTCTCCTTTAAGGAATTTTCTTGTTTCCTATAAAGAGTTTGTTGTATTTTCTCTTCCGAAATTGCAAAACCTATTGCTTCATTAAGTGTTCGAGGAGAACGACACCTAACGATATTTGATACTCTGGGGTGTAACCCCATTAAGAAATGATGTAGGG